>CM037586.1:20167179-20767179 GCA_021018995.1 Chloranthus sessilifolius
GAATTCTGAAATGTAAGGCGAGTGGAGCGAAGGAAGAAGCTCTTACTCACTTAAGGGTAAGGCGCTAATGCCACTAGCTTGTTGGCTTGTTAGAGCAGCTAGACTGGCACTAGCTCCTAGCGTTTTTCAGCTGTATCCTGTGATCTGAAATGTGCTGTCGGAAGATAGCACGATACCCTGCCCTTGCCTGGACTTTTTGATATACCTAAGAAGCTGTGACATCTGCAGGAATGGTCGGAAAGAATATAGATAATAAAGAGGCCTTTCATCCGATGATAATGCCTTTATTTGGCCCACGGCTGGCGCCTAACCAATGGTAATAGTTCCCTTGATCGGTGCACTAAATGAAACGAATTTCATGTACCGCCTTTAGTCTCACGGCTCTCACTCATTTCGCCTAACCGTGTGCAATCATTCTTAAGAAAGGAAGGATCAGCCCTAAAATATAAGCTTTGGGCGCGAAAGTCTTTGTCGATGCATGGCAACGGCGGACGGAGATGATACTGATGAGCCCAAGTCAATATCAATAGCAGCGGAAAGGCCCGTGTACAACTGTCTTTGCATGAGATCTGCCATAAACGTTTCCGATCGACTGACAAATTGCCAAAGGCAGCGGCTTTCGCACCGATATATGAATAGGAGGGCTCCGGGTAGAGAGATAGAGATATGGGGGCTAAGTAAAGGGAATCTTTTTGCTTTGCGCTGAAACCTTACCTTGGTCGGCCTTATGAAGGCGACCACTTATGTTACATCAATCTATTCTTGTCTTGACCTATGTATTCTCCAACTCCATCCACCAAAGCCGGATCTAAGGACTTCGTCTCGTGAACATCAACAAAAGATGCCTACAAGGATCCTTGTGGTTCAGTCTTTTTCTTGTTACGAATGAGCGAAGCGGGATTATCTTTGAAGAAAGGGGCTCTGCTTTTTGGGTGGAAAGAAAGACTCATATTTGTTCGATCAAATCGGCTTGCTTATGCAGCTATCACTTGTACCCAAGGCAATTGACTTGTGCTCTACCAAAACAAAAGAATAGGGCTTATCAGGACCCTTTAATCTTTGAGTTTGCATCCGCTGTTGATCGATTAGTTCCTGTTGAGGTAGAATTAGTAACATCCACTGAAGAGCAGCCGGCATAATCTGATCTAGGACTAGGACCGGGCCCTGCCACGAGAGGTGTGCATTTAGTATAATATTTCCTAGCGCTTCTTTCAGATCTCTAGAAACATATGGATTTTAGGATCTTATATATCATATAGGTTGAACCGAGTCGGAGACTGAGCCTGATATTGCCAACCACTTCAGCCCCGGGCGAAGGAAGAGATGCTCATGTAACTCATTCACAGGGGATGTCTCGGACAAGGAAAGCTGTTCTATGGCCACTCGGCGCTTCCGGGGAATGCTTTTTCTGGTTTCTTACGTATCTTTCCCTGAAGAACGAAGAACTAGATAAGGGGGCTTAAAGTGCGAAGAGAACCAAGTTGAAGATAGCCTTGTTTGGACTTTGCAATGAAATTGCCCAATTAGTTCTTTTTTGTGTCTCCTTTTTATCATTTTTCTTTAGGATTTTTTATTATTTTTTCTTTTTTTAGGATTCCTTATTAAACAGAAGTGTCTCTGTTAATTATATTGCAGAGTGGAGTAATTTAAAATTCATCTGGTTGACCCTCACGTGACTGTTTACAATATTCTTGTACCAAGTAATTAGTTCCAATTTGGAGTCTTATTAACAGGGCTGGTAAGGTTTGAAAGTAAACATGTAGGACATGGAGTTTTATGTAAACATCTTTAATGATTTTGTTGTTGAGGAACCCCTAATGGTCATGATTCTAGTCATGATTCTAAGTTTCGCTGAGATACACATCTCGGGTGATATGTTTCGTGTCTCAAGGCTGGGCAAGACGATAAACGTACCACATCTCGCCCCGAGACGTTAAGAGTGAAAATCACTTTTTAAATATGAGTTGTATAGGATGTTAAAACTAGTTCATGATTAAAAGTGAACGAATCATCACTTATGTACGCATGGCAGTATTTTGACTCACTGTGCACTATTTTGATACAAATCCAAGGCTGTATCCAATCTACTTGATGACCCAATGAATGACTATCATGCTTTTCCAAATCTGTGCACTCTAATATCTGCCATTGTTTATATTTTTAACTGTTAATATTGAAGCTCATTGAGGTTTGCATCCTCTTATAGGTGTGATTCTTTAACTGAGATATGTTCCAATGATGGATAGCCACTTGAACTATTTAGAATGATCACAGATATGTGACGTGATGTGGCATGTCAATGAACTGTGTACTTTAATGGTGTACTATTAAACGTTTATTTTAATGGTGTACGATCATTTAGACACCATTTTTGCTTCACGTGTATTGCCGAGACGTCTTGTCGAGATGTGAGGTGTCTTGTGTATCGCCACTAACCGATAGGTCTTGGTTTTCCGAGATATAAAAGCCGTAAGGGTCCCTTTTGTTGAAGCGTATAGCTCCCATATACTATTTTACTGTAAAATTTGTTCTCTTTTTGCTTCCATAAGAGGTCATACAATCTTTTATTGCTATTTTTATTTATTTATTTATCTATTAATTTAATGTTATCTTCCCTGGACTGCATCACTTTATGATGTTTAAATATTCTATTGATACAGATAAAGCCAAACAACACCCAAGTATGACCATCCAGACGAGCGTGGTTCAGCTGTAGTTCAATTGGAAGTTGTAGTTAATGAGGAGAAAAATTGGTATCCGCAGGTTCAATCCCAATTATGGCCTAGAAAAGGCATAAACTTCTTTCACAGGATCTAACTGTACATATAACACTGGAAATTATATATAGAAATAAAACTAGTTTATGCCTTTTCTGTCACGTGTCTTCTGATTTTATTTTTAATTATTTTTAATATTTTATTTTATTTTTATTTTTTGATGGAAAAGCCGGGAATGAACCTGGGACCTCATTGTTGCAATATTGTTAACCTTCCGTTGAGCTACAAGCCAAACCCCCCAACACGTTTTTAAAATTTTTATCAATCTCAAGTGCCAGAAACATTCAAGATGTTCAGCGCAACTGACGCTTCGACATTGAAGGACAAAAGGTTTATAGTGGCAATGGAGCCTAATTTATTTTATAATTTTTATAATTTTAATTTTGTGGTATTTGTTGCAATCATTTTTTTGTGGCCTTCTTGAGTTAATCTCCTAGCAGTGGGGAGTGGAAGAAGATATGGAAGTTTATATTTAATATTTTTTTACTTGATGTAATAATTGGACATTTACATATTCTAAAAGGATAAGATTAAGAAGAATCAACTAATTAAAGAAATCCGTGTCTAAAAGATTAAGGAAAATGTAAATAATGTTAAAATTCTCTTTCACCCTCAAACTAGCATCATCATATCATCATCATAGCCTTACCCATCTATTTGGGGTTGCTTTGCAAGTCCAATTTCTCCCTCAAACTGAAGAGTACAATTGAACTCGTAGTATTATTATTATTATTTATTTATTTTTTGTTGTCAATTAAAAAAATGATGGAATCTCCCTTCACTAATTTAACAACTAAGTAACAATCGAGAAATTAAAACGGACAAGTTGAAAAGTTCTCAGCATGAGATGTCAGGGGGGCCTCGTAATGGTTTAGACCAAGGAGGCTCAAAGTCTAACTAAGCTCCTGATAGCAGTGGTATCAGGAAACAACTCAAGTGTGTGTTAACTGTTGAATATTTTACGGTTAAGTAGAATGGTCACCCTATATTTAGTAATCTGATCAAATATTGGGAGGGGAAGGATGAATTATTTGAGCACGGTTGGAAGTTTTTTACAGTAGTAGGATGGGTCAGCTAAATTTTTTTCCCAGTTGTAGAATATGTGTCATATAATGGTGTGCTAGCTGTCTCAGAGGATCCATCAGAAGTAGATATAGTAAAGGAGGGATATATTTGCGAAGATGACACTATCATATGGTGAAGGAGGGATATATTTGCAAGTCACTATCATATAAATTTACAGTGGATCATGTTAGCAGAAGCTTTTAGAATGTGAAGAATAACTTCAGAAAGCGCATTGACTGACTTTGAACAGAGTTTGCTAAAGTGAACAGAGGGCACACGTAAATGAAATGAGTTCGAGTGTTACTCGGAGACGGTAATAGAAGGACCCCAAACATTAGAATGAGTACAAAATAACGTCCAAAAAGCATGAGAGTTTGAATGAGAAAAGAGGTTGATATGATCTGAAGTTGCTATGGTGGAAAGAGGTTGATATGCGCTGAAGTTGCTACTGGTGGAGTTAGGATGCCTGAGGCAGGTAGCTGAGTTGGGCATATGATGCCACACTAGGAAGGATGACGAATGGGTTTCTAGGTGGAGCATGGTCTAGGCTTTTGATGCCATAATATGATCGCAGGGTGCTCGCCTCAGAGGATCTCTCTAGCAGAAATACTTGTATGTGTATGTTGTATGTGTATGTTTTTCTTTTTTTAACCGAATGTTTAGCAAAGGCTGAAAGAATACGAGTGATCATAATAAGTTTGGAGCAATGTTACGAGGTTTCGCTAGTTCCATTTGGTTGAAAATCGTTTGGAGTTTGTCACTATCTAGTGAACATGGTTCAGTATGGGCTAGGACGAGTTTGAAACCAACTTACAATGCTTGTTGATTTTTTATAACAAAAGTATGTATTAAGGTACTGTTATTTGTGACCATAAATTCTTTCTTTGCGACCATGGTCCAAAAACCCTGGAATGTTTTGAATCAGATGGTGGAGATCTTTTTTCGTCCAAATCTCCCACACAATGGATCTTGAGATTGTGTGCCTACCATCGGCTAGATGTCGATTCCACATGGCATTCATCCCAAAAAGTGACCCGAGAACTACACGATCTCAAGATCCATTGTGTGGAAGATTTGAACGAAATATGATCTCCATTGTTTGATTTAAAGAAATCAAAGGTTTTTGCACGTTCAAACCCTAGTTGCCATGAAATAAATTTGTTCCTTTGGTTATATCTCTAACTAAAAATAATGAGTCATGTTTAAATCATTCAATCAATAAAAACATGAAAGATGGAGGAAAAACATTTATTTTTTCCTATATTATCCCATGGGTTCTTAGCTTCCATTAATATGCAGGATTCCTTTGTTTTCCATCAGTTTCTATTGTTTATTAGCCATATTGATGGTTCGAAAATGAAGAGTAATGAAACTCCAGTGTTTGGATAAGTAGACTAAAAAATATAGGAAAAAGGCATTTTTTAATAGAAAAAGGAAATTCACATATCCAAGCTCCATACAACGTCTCCATTCACATTTCATAAAATAGGATTTGAATATTGGGAATTTGTGATTCATAGGTGTATTCCCCAATTGCAAACGACTAACAGACTAAGGTCTCCTAAACTTTCACAAGAATTCCTCGAGAATTTCGGGGAAAAAAATTAGGACCAGAGGATGTGCTATAAGCCTGAGATCTGGCTATGAATCTTTTGTAGGGCTTCCTTGAGGCATCAGAGCGAGCAGACATGATAAAAAGATCATCGGATATGGAAAAAAAATCATCAATCCATGTGCATATTTTTTTAATTTTTAATTTTTCTTTTCTTCTCTTTTTTTTTTCCTCTTTTCTTTTCTTTGGTTCTTCTCCTCGATAAGTAAGCTGGGCTAGAACCTAATCTTTGTGCATGCTTTCCTTCATTCATTATTTCATGCAAAGCAATGTTTTAAACAAAATATTAGAGCGTACCTTTATTTCCACCCACTAAATCTTTAAGTTCACCCACATAAGTGGGTGCATACCTATCAATACACCCACTTATTACGATAATTAATTATTGATAAAATTCATCCACTTATTTCTTTTACTGTACACCAACATTGTCTTCCCGCTCTGGGAACCATACAAATTCGATCGATTGTCGCCAATGCGTCGTCTTCCCCACGACGTCGTCTTCACAGTTCAATCGAAAGCTCAATGATGTTTGTTTGTGCAAACGAAAACTCAACGAAGTCTTCTTCGATTGCCTGCCAATGCATTGTCTTTCCCATGACGTCCTTTTCGAAACCGCTCTCTAAAACCTTTGCGCAATCGAAACCCTTTGTCTTCTTCACACCGTCTTCTTTTCTGTGAAATCAAAAGCTCAATGACATTTGTTTGTGCAAACGAAAACTCAACGAAGTCTTCTTCGACCGTCGCTAATGCGCCATCTTCCCCACGGCGTCCTCTTCGAAACCACTCTCTGAAACCCTTTGCGCAATTGAAACCCTTCGTCTTCCCCACGACGACCTCTTCTCTATGCAATCAAAAGCTCAACGACGTCTGTTTGCGCAAACGAAAACTCAACGAAGTCTTCTTCTCTTCTTTGCGCTCTGAAACCATTTGTGCAATCGAAAGCTTTATGAGGTAAGTCTACTGTAAGTTTTTTTTTGTTTACGATATGCTTCGTAGGGTTTGTGGATTGTTTTTTTATTTCAAATGATAATGTTGTTTTTTGTTGAAACTAGTTCCATGATGAGGGTTTTAAGATTTTTTTTGTTCTTTTTTTTTTTTTTCCTTTTCTGGTTGTGCCCTTCAATGAACTTGGATTTTACAGTAATTTAAAATGAAAAATGCTCGTACACGACCTACCGCCTCATATAGAAGAAGAGTTACAAAAGCCAGAATCGAAGGAGCTTTTGAAAATGTTGTTGTAGCTTTTGAAAATGTAGTTGCTGAAAAATTTGAGGTTTTAGCAATAGCTATAGAAGCAACAATGACATCGATATTGACAATAGTTAATGAAGTTTTAACTTCATTAGCTGCACAGATGCTAGTGACTAAGATCCAAAGAGAGGATGCACTTAGATGCTAGTGATTGAGATCCAAAGAGAGGATGCACTTACTATAGTCGATGGAGGACCATCTTCAGTGGATGTTTATCCAACTTCATTGGTCCCTCTCTCCCTTCCTATTACGCCTTGTAACGAAGTTAAGGAAGGGAGAGTGGAAGAAGGGATGGAAGAAGAGAGTGTGAAAGAAGGGATGGAAGAAGGTAGGGAAGAGGGGAGAGTTGGTGAAGTCCTTGTAACGAAGTTAAGGAAGGGAGAGCGGAAGAAGGGATGGAAGAAGAGAGTGAAAGAAGGGATGGAAGATGGAAGAAGGTAGGGAAGAGGGGAGAGTTGGTGAAGTAGAGAAAATGGAAGAGAGAGTTCGATTGAGAGTTGAAGTGAGTGAAGGCGTGAGAGTGGAAGAGAGAGTCGAAGAGAGGGTGGAAGGGAGAGTTGAAGTGGGTCAAGATAAAAGAGTGGAAGAGAGGGCGGAAGGTGAAGAAGAAGTAATGGGAGTTCAGAGAAAGAAAACCAAGTTGCAAGAGGTTGACGTTGAGCTTGCGCAAACGAGAGTTGAGGAGAATGTTGCACCATTTCCTGGAGGCCCTACAAACACTACTTTTCTATTATGGTATAGAAATTATGTTGCGCACAATCTATGGTTGAACAAAGTAAGTAACTATACCCAATTGACGTACTGAATTTACTTTTTTTTTTTTTTGTGGTGATGTATAATTTATTCATTTACCAAATTTGTTGTTGCTGGATGTAGGATCGAGGTACGTTTTACTGCATACAACATTCAACCAAACTTGAGGCTTGGTTCATCCTTGATATGCCTCACAAGATGACTGGGGTTTGGCCGTTGGCATGAGTTGCAGTCATGACAATAAACCATGTTTTAATATCTGCGTTGGTTGAGAGATGACACCCTGAGACGAACACATTTCACTTTACTATCGGTGAAATGACTCACTCTCGACGATGTGAAGTAATTCATTGACCTAGCTGTAGTAGGGTCAGCAGTTGTTGCAAAGCCTTGCACTACAGTCAAATTGGTGAGCATGTGTGCTCAAGTGTTGAGTATTGATGCTAAGATGTGTTCAAAAAGTTGAATCATGAAGGACACAAGAGGAAGGATTTCCGTGTAGAATGGTTGTGTGTTTGTTTGAGCAAGATACATGATTATGCATCCAATGATGAAATCAACTGTGCCGCGAGGGGATGCATTTTATATCTGTTAGGCTGCACATTCTTTGCCGATAAATAAGGCAGTATGGTGTCGGTTCGGTATGTAAAGTTGATGAATCTGAAAACTATTAGGATCTATGTTTGGGGAGTAGTTTCACTTTCTTATCTTTATAGGTAGTTGGGCATCACATTAAGAAAGAAAAACAAATTTTTAGGCTGCTTACATTGGATGAGGTATATAGCGATGCCTTACTAAAATGTGCTTGTAATATTTAATGAGATTTCTCTCGTTTACTAAACTCTGTGTTGTGTGTTTGCAGGTGTGGAGCTACAAGCTCCTAGTCCTTTAGCATCTGGTGATTAATAAAAGATGCATTGATAAACTACCCAGAGAGAGTACTCTGATAGTTGGGTCATGCGCAATCAATTCCTCTGCCGCCACTAGTACTTGCAGAATGGACTATAAGAGGAGAATTACAAAGACTTATTTGGTATATTGCCTTGTTGGTCCGGAGAGTTTCGAACGTCATCGCAATCACCAATTATCTATAGTGGATTGCGGTGCTCAATCAATCCCTTTTTCTGTCGTCGTTAAGGTGGAGAGCTGAATCAAAAATTCTCTTTCTTCATTATCAATCGAATCACTGTTCGCGACCCAAGATTCTATTTTATCATCAATTCAATCACCGTTCACTTTTTTCTTTTTCTTATTAATGAATAGATAGTTTTATTTGTACGACTTAGATGTCTCGTATTTCTCGAAAAAGTGATTTGATTGATAGGATTTGGTATGATACTTTTGAGATCGATAATATTGATGAGATTGATATTCAAATATTTCTTCTTAGAATGCATTGATTTTGATGAGATTGATATTCAAAAATTTCTTCTTAGAACGTATTGATTTGACCCCATAAGTGGGACCACCGCCCAATAGCATATTGTCGCCATAAGCAAAACCTCGTATTTCTTCATGGCACCTTATCCAATTTTGCATGGGTGATACATGCTCCTTCTATTTCTCCAAGTAAAGCCCTTCGCATTACGATACCTATTGCATCCACTTGACCTTTCATAAATGGGGACAACATGAAACAACTATAATAAAGACATTGTCTGCTATTGATTTAACACACTTCCATTATAGTGTCCGAGTGGATATTGCTTTTTCCTCCCGAGCCATACTAATATTATTTGAACAAATGATTGAATCATTTATTTCTCTTGAAATCCTTTCAATTCTTATTTCTACACGTCTTTTTTTAGGAGGTCTACATCCATTATGTTGCATAGGGGTTATGCCATGTACGAAACTGAATAGAATACCACTTCTACGAATGACTCAAATGCTGCATCTCTTTCGAAATTGAGTTCCTTATCATACGAATGGCTCATAATGCCGCATCTCTTCTAAAATCGGGTCCCTTTATCATGGCTTCTGCTCGTTGCAGACCTTGATCCACTATTGTACAAATGACATTTCCTGCTACGGTTTGAGCAACAAATGGGGTTCATCTTTATACAGTTTTGATCCCAAGTTATCAAAAAATTTATCAAAATGTCTTTTATGTCATGATGAAATTTTGATACATAAAAAATCCTATTTATTTTATTTTGTTCATTGAGAAAGTTCATCTTTTTTTTTTAATTTCGGATCCATGAAATCAGAAAAATGAAAAATGAATTATTAAAAAATTAGATAGAAGAAAAGACGATATCTTAGTTCTAGACCTTGACTGAGGACATATCTAGTTTCAACTGCTCCATGAGCACTTCTACTATATGAAAGTTTTGATATTTTCACTACATGGTTTGAGCACCGCAATCCACTACGGATAATTGATGACTGCGCTGGTGTTCGAAATTCTCCATAGCAACAAGGTAATATGCCGAATAAGTGTTTGCAATTCTCTTCTTATGGTCTCTTTTGTAAGTGCTAGTGGCGGCAGAGGAATTGATTGCACGTGACTCAGTTGTCAGAGTACTCTCTCTGGGTAGTAAGGCACAATGATGTCAAAACAAAACAGGCATCAGGTGTAAAATGCACTTGCAAGAATCAGATATTCTGATCTTATCTTCAGATATGGGTCCCAAGTAACCTGTACCATATTAGAGTATATAAGGGTTCTCACAATTATAATAATTTGAGTTCAACGACATATATCTTACCTGGTTCATTCGCAAGTCATCTAACACTTCACAGAAAAGAACTAATTTAGACTCGGGATGCACGGGTTGGCTGCATGGTTGCTGCCAAGGGTAGCTTATCAATGCGTTTTTTACTAATTAACGGACGCTTAAGAATTGGCTGCTTGTAGCTAAATGCTTACAAACACACAATATAGAGTTTAGTAAACGAGAGAAATCCCATTAAATATTACAAATACATTTTAGTGAGGCATCACTATATTCCTCAACCAATGTAAGCAACCCATAAATTTGTTCGGCTTTCTTTCTTGATGTGATGGCCAACTACCTATAAAGATAAACAAGTGCAACTGCTCGCCATGTCTAGTTCCCAACAGTCTTCAGATCCATCAACAACTTTACGTATTGAACCAACACTATACTGCCTGATTTATCGATAAAGAATGTACATCTTAGCATATATAGAATGTATCCCCTTGCAGCACAATCGATTTCATTGTTGGATGCATTTTTAGATATCTTGCTCAAACGAGCACGCAACCATTCTAAGCGGAAAGCCTTCCTCTTGTATCCTTTATGATTCAACTCTTCGATGACATCTTGAGCATCAATACCCAATGCTTGAACACACTTGATACTCAACAATTCGGTTTAGTAATGCATCTTATATACCTCAATCAATGTAACCAACCAACTTGGTCTTCTCCGAACTCTCGCTACTTCTTCCCCTTCCACCCTCTCCTCCACTCTCACTTCTTCACCCACTTCAACTCTCTCTTCTTCATCAATTGTCCCCTCTACCATCGCTTCCAGTGACCCCTCTTCAATCCTTTCTTTGACTCTCCCCTTCATCATCCCATCTTCCATTCTCCCCTCCCTTCCGCTCTCTTCTTCCAGCCCTTCTTCCACTCTGTCTTCCTCAACTACGCAACAAAAAGGTAGAGAGAATCCGATGAAGATGGTCCTCCATCGATCACATTAAATGCTTCCTCTCTCTGGGTCTCAGCCACTAGCAACTCTGCATCTGATGAAGTTGGCGTGTCATTAGCTATTTCTAATATCGATGTCATAGTCGATATGGCTGATGTAAGTGTTTGACTATCTTGGTGGTTCATGCACTAATTGGCCGCTCCTTTTATAGGGCTTTTATTGGTTGAAAATGCATTGAGAAATAAGGAGTTTGCTCTCATGCCTTTTTGGAAAGTGTATTGATAAATAATTGATATGCCTTGGAGCTATTTTTTCGCATACAATTATCAATTGGTGTGTTATAGAGCCTTCTCGAGAAGTGTGTTCGCCAATTTTTTTTAATTTTTTGTTAATGCTATATGATGCATGTATTTATTGGTTTGCCTAATTGGGCAGATAAGTAATACCTAATGTTATGTTTAGAGGGTTTGAAGTTTAGTTTGGGATGTTATGCTTAGATTGTTATTTTAATTTTTTTATTATTTTTTTGGTCATTTGGTTCTCAATATTATCAATAACCTGTTAAAGTGCTGGCGCACGAGCTTCATGACTTCTAAACGGGCTGACCCTTAAGGACCGGTCAGGCTACCTAGCCCATTGCCACCCTGAAGCAACACACAGAGCCGAAGTTATTTAGTATTAGGAGTACGGGCAATCTCCGAAGTTATTAAATTAGTTTAGTATTAGGGGCACGGGCATTCGCCCAAGGGCGAAGTTGGGGTCAATCTATCTCCACCTAACTTATTAAGAGATGCACACATATTTATGAGCACAAAATCAGTGAAAGTATTTATTTATTTGGTCGGGGTGAGATTTATTTGCGGCCCCTCTCGCGGTGCACCTAATACCAACTCAAGATGTTTCATAGTAACAATTTAGATTTAGTTCCAATTGAAGAAGTAAGAGAAGACCGATATGGCTTGTATATTCAAATAATACATTATTTAACACTAGTTTGATTGTATAAATTGTTTTTTTTTGGCAAAAAGAAGATCATCTTCCCTCCAAACGGGTAGCCGAACGAGCTTTATTAATTTTGGGTGGTTCTTGGAAGGTTATGATATGGTGGTAGACATTTTCTTGACGGATCCGATAACCTGGCCAGCACACTGTGTGAGCTGTAATGCGAAACTTGAGATGCACATGGCAATCGAATACGTCCGATTCCATGGCGCCTGTGATAGGGTCAGCATGCTCTATCCTAGCTCTTTTGATCACATGGACTTTGAGAGCATGGAGATCGCATGCGTCTGATTCCAAGGAATCAGTGATTGGGTCAGTGTGCTCTTTTTTAGCTCTCTGCCTGCTCTAAAATTTGCGCTGACAGATAGCAGTTTTTATCACCAGTCCAAATGGGCAAGGAGTTATGCTATTAAAGATAAAAGCAATTCCCCGTTGGAGCCAAAGAGCAGCTCTTTTAACTGAAAGAGCTAACCCAAATGCAGCCTTAGCTCCCGTTAAAAATACAATATGTATACATATGTCGTAGAAAGGTATCAAATATTAATATGTATCGACGATATGTATAAATTTTCTTGCCAACAAATATGTATCGACCTTAATATGGATCAGGTATCAAACTCAGTATCGGTCTCTGTATCGGGTATCAGCCGTACCTCTCTCTCTCTCTCTCTCTTCTTTTAATTTGGGCGGGGATATGTATCGGTATTGGCTGATACGTATCCGTCCTTCACTGACCGATACTCGATACCGATCCTCACATTGACACCTTGTATGGCAGCCATTGGTTGCATGCAAAAACTCAACATTTGCACATGAAAATCTGAAAGTTGCCCCTCACAAACGACTAGTTAGTGTGTTTTGACGGGGGCATGCGCGTGGCCATCCGGGTCAGTCGTAGGGCTATTTCTTCTCAGTGTAGGGGCATTGTAGGCGCGACACCAAGCTATGAGGGTTGCACCGTAGAGACTCCGAGTGTGTTAGTCGTGGGCCATGAGGGCACGCGACATAGTAGTATATGAGGGTTCGCGACCGATCGCGATATCGTTGCATGAGGAGATGATGTGGGGCGTTGTGGATGTATGGGTGTGGTGGATGACACTGTGTGCCACGGGCGGAGGGCGTGTGTTTGAGGTCCTCTCGTTATTTACCCAAATATGGTGTTTAACCCTTATGGATACTGGTTGTAGTTCTGTTACTACGTGTTGTACTACTGTACTTGTTACTAGCTTGGGTGTACTGGTATACTAACAAGTGCGTGCACGTGCATCCAGACCTTGCATCGCAAGAGGCGTTGTTTGGTTGCTCTAGGACACATTGGTTGTGCGACCTAGAGCCATCGTGTTTGGGGTGGTTCCGACCACCTCCACGGTGCGGGTCAACTCCGAAAAGAGGCCAACCCTATATTCGTCATTGCGCATCGCACTCTCCGTCGCATCCGACTCCACGCAGCGTAATTTGGTCGTGAGTTGGTAGGCTGACTTAGCTTGGGAAGCTAGGTGTCGCACGCGAGTGCACATCGAAGAAGTGACTTTGTGACATTTGGTATCAGAGCCAAGTTGAGATGGCTGAGGCAGAAGGACAAGCGAGGATACGAGGTGGAGCACTACAAGGGAACGTTTAGATGATCTGGAAGCTCATACGGAACAGTTGGATTCAGTGGTATCTGTTGTAACAAGCCAAGGGGATCGTCTGAATAGGCATGAGAGAAACTATGCCACCTTGATCGGGATCATAGAGCAGTTGTCAACAGAGGTGTGAGATATAAAAGTCGTGTTGGAAGAAATGTGTGACGATATGAACGTTTTGAAGAAGTTCGTCCTTACAATGCCGACAGGGACGTCGACACCCAAGTTCAAGTTCCCCTAGCAGGAATTGTTTAAGGGCTATCGCTATGCGAAAGAGCTCGAGAACTTTATTTGGGATGTGGAGGAATACCTCGAATCTCTAGGGGGCCTCGATGGGAAAATCAAGCTGAGGATTGCATCGAAATACTTGGTTGGAGATGCCAAGTTGTGGTGGAGGCACGTGTGTCAGAAGCACGCATGGAGAATGGGGTCATCGAGTAATGGGTTGATTTGAAAAGGGAGCTACAGGTTCAATTTCTATTTACCAACGTTGGATGGGTATCACGAAAGGCACTGTCGACGTTGAAACACACTGGACCGTTGCACGAATATATCAAGACCTTCACGAGCCTGATGTTAGATATTGATAATATGAGCGAGAAAAATCGGGTCTTCTATTTTATAGACAAATTGGCGTCGTGGGCGATGAATGAGTTAACCTGTAGCGGCCTGGATAACCTGGATGAAAAATTGGCTGCTACCGAGCGGCTAACCGAGTACTGCCAAGAGCGAGAGAAGGCAGACCAAGCACCTAAAGACAATGTTAACAAGTAGGTGAGGAAGCCGAACGAGAACAAGCATGAGCGGTTCGGTTAGGTGAGAGGTAGATATGAGAGGAAGAGAGAGGACAGACCGAAGACGAAGAGTTGCTTGTGTGGGGGGCCGCATCTGGTGCAGGAGTGCCCATAGAAGGCTGCCCTGAACGCTATGGCCGCAGAGAAGGGGAAGGGTAAGGAGAAGGAAGTTGAAGATGAGGAGATTGTTCCTAGGCTAGGGGCGCTCCGGCTAATTTAGTATTGAGGAGTGAGAGAGACACTTCAGTCTTGTTGGCGTGGGCTGTGGGAAGACCTAGACACCAATAGTGTACAGAGTTTAGAGTGTGTTGTTTTGTGGTTGTATATAGTTTGCTACTCGAAGTGAAGGCGGGGGTTGCTGAGGGACAAGGGTAGTATTTTGTGTTTTGGGATTACTGCTCAAAGTGGGAGCTTCGTCAGCCGAGGGACTAGAGCAACATTGTTTATTCTAAGAGTGCTATTGGGGTGAAGGCAAGGGCTTGTCGAGGGACCGTGGTAGTGGGCAAGAGTTGCAGAGCTTTAGCAGGGGAATAACCTTTTGAAAGTCTTGGTTTAGACAGAAGAGTAAGCTACGTCGTGTATGGGATGTAGTGAGTTCCGATGTCAGCTAGCATGAGGTACTGTTTGGGGGTGAAATGCAAGTTGAGCCGAACACCGAGTGCGTGTAGTGGAGACTTGAGGTTAGGGACTGCAGCATGAGAGGGAGGAGCATGTTCTTGGGGAGAAGTGTCTTGGCGTCAACAATAACGTTGACAGTTTTGAGTGGGGGAGGATGCGGCGTGGCCAACTCGGTAAGCCATAGTTGGGGTATCGTAGGCGCGTCACCAAGCCATGAGGAATGCGTCGTAGAGACTCCGAGTGTGTTTGTCATGGGCCACGAGGGCAAGCGACATAATGGTATGGGTGACACGGCTACAAAGGTTCGCGACCAGTCGCGATATTGGTCGCATGGGGAGATGATGTGGGGTGTTGTGGACGTATGGGTGTGGAAGATGACACGGTGTGTCACGGGTAGAGGGCGTATGCCATGGTGGTATGTTAAACCAATACCGTTGAGGTTCTCCTGTTATTTATCCCAATGTGGTGTTTAACCCTTATAGATACTGGTTGTAGTTCAGTTACTACGTGCCGTACTACTGTACGTGCAACTAGCTTGGGCGTACTGGTATACTAACACGTGCGTGCATGTGCATTCAGACCTTTCATTTGCAGGAGGCGTTGCTTGGTTGCTCTAGGGAACATTGGTTGTGCAACCTAGAGCCATCGTGTTTGGGGTGGTTCCGACCACCTCCACGGTGAGGGTCAACTCCGAAAGGAGGTCGGCCTTATATTCATCATTGTGCATCGCACTCTCTCCCGCATTCGGGACTCTGCGCAACGTTACTTGGTTGTGAGTTGGTAGGTTGACTTAGCTTAGGAAGCTAGGTGCGGCACGCGAGTGCACATCGAAGGAGTGATTCCATTACATTTGGTATCAGAGCCAAGTTGAGATGGCTGAGGCAGAAGAGACAAGCGAGGATACGAGATGACGCACTACAAGGGAACGTTTAGATAATCTGGAAGCTCAGATGGAACAGTTGGATTCAGTGGTGTCTATTGTAACAACCCAAGGGGATCGTCTGAATAGGCATGAGAGAAACTTTGCCACCTTGATTGGGACCGTAGAGCAGTTGTTAGCAGAGGTGCGAGATATAAAAGTCGTGTTAGACGAAATGTGTGGCGACATGAATGTTTTGAAGAAGCTCGTCCTCACAATGCCGACAGGGACGTCGACACCCAAGTTCAAGTTCCCCTAGAAGGAACCATTTAATGGCTCTCGTGATGCGAAAAAGCTCGAGAACTTTATTTGGGATGTGGAGGAATACCTCAAATCTTTGGGGGACCTCAATGGGAAAATCAAGCTGAGGATTACATCGAGATACTTGGTTGGAGATGCTAAGTTGTGGTGGAGGCACGTGTGTCAGAAGCACGTCTGGAGAATGGGGTTGTCGAGTCATGGGCTGATTTGAAAAGGGAGCTAACGTTGGATGGGTATCACAAACGGCAGTGTCGATGCTGAAACACACTAGACCGTTGCACGAATATATCAAGACCTTCACGAGCCAAATGTTAGACATTGATAATATGAACGAGAAAGATCGGGTCTTCTACTTCATATAGACAAATTGGCACCGTGGACGCAGAATGAGTTAACCCGTAGAGGCCTGGATAACCTGGATTTGACATTGGTTGCTGCCGAGCGGCTAACCGAGTACCGCCAAGAGCAAGAGAAGGCAGACCAAACACCCAAAGACAATATTGACAAGCAGATGAGGAAGCCGAATGAGAATAGGCATGAGCAGTCCAGTCAGGAGAGGGGTAGATATGAGAGGAAGAGAGAGGACAGACCGAAGACGAAGAGTTGCTTCTTGTGTGGTGGGCCGCATCTGGTGCGCGAGTGCCCATAGAAGGCCGCCCTGAACGCTATGGCCGCAAAGAAGGGGAAGTTGAAGATGAGGAGATCGTCCCTAGGCTAGGGGCGCTCCGGCTAATTAACTATTGAGGAGCGAGAGGGACACCTCGGTCTTGTTAGCAAGGGCCGTGGGAAGACCTAGACACCAATAGTATACAGAGTTTGGAGTGTGTTGTTTTGTGGTTGTATATAGTTTTGCTACTCGAAGTGAAGGCGGGGATTGCTGAGCGAGAAGGGCAGTATTCTGTATTTTGGGATTACTGCTCAAAGTGAGAGCTTTGTCAGCCGAGGAACTAGAGCAGCGTTGTTTGTTTTGAGAGTGCTATTGGGGTGAAGGCAGGAGGTTGTAGAGGGACCGTGGTAGTGGGCATGAGTTGCAAAGCTTCAGCAGGGGATTAACCTTTCGAAACTCTTGGTATAGACAGAAGAGTGAGTTATGTCGTGTATGGGATGTAGTGAGTTCCGATGTTGTCAGCTAGCATGAGGTACTATTTGGGGTGAAGTGCAAGTTGAGGTCAGAGACTGCAACATGAGAGGGAGGGGCATGTTCTTGGGGAGAAGTCCCTTGGCGTCAACGAGGACGTTGACGGTTTTGAGTGGGGGAAGATGCGGTGTGGCTATCCTAGTCAGCCGTAGTCGGGGCATCGTAGGCGCGTCATCAAGCCATGAGGGCTGCGTTGTAGAGACTCCGAGTGTGTTAGTCGTGGGCCACGAGGGCACACGACATTATGGTATGGTGACACGGCCACGAGGGTTCGCATGGGGAGATGATGTGGGGCGTTGTGGAGGATGACATTGTATGCCGCGGGCAGAGGGTGTATGCCATGGTGGTATGTCAAACCAATACCTTTGACCTCTCGTTATTTATCCCAACGTGGTGTTTAACTGTTATAGATACTGGTTGTAGTTCAGTTACTACATGTCGTACTACTGTACATGTCACTAGCCTGGGCGTACTGATATACTAACACATTGGTACACGTGCATTTGGACCTTGCATTCACATGAGAGGTTGTTTTGGTTGCTCTAGGGCACATTGGTTGTGCAGTCTAGAACCATCGTGTTTGGGGTGGTTCCGACCACCTCCACGGTACGGGTCAAGTCCGAAAGGAGGTCGGGCCTATACTCGTCACTGTGCATCATACTCTCTCCCGCATCCGGGAATCTGCACAACGTTATTTTGTCGTAAGTTGGTAGGCTGACCTAGCTTTGGAAGCTAACGTGAGTGCACATCGAATGAGTGACTCCGTGACAGTGCGCTAATGCCAAGTTGGATTTCAGACTAATCTTAACCGGTCTTGTTTATGTAACAGGTCAAGATTTTTAACCCAACTGGTTTGAAAACTTGACAGGCCAACTTGACCTGTTTGCACCGTAAATGAGAAATGATGGAAAAGTGTTCTCCTACATAGAATAATGACCTGTTTGCTAGGGTTAAAACTTTGGTCATCACTGCTATATACTATACCAATTTTCTTTGATACCATAAATTTGTGGGTACCTCTGTTCGTATCCATTCCTTCTCTGAAGGCGCTCACATTTTAGACCCTTTAAAAATCGTTGATGATGGAGATCTTGTTTCACCTTGATCGTCCACACAATGGATCTTGAGATTATGGCACACCTATCAGACGGTCAGTTTTTTATTCCATGTGTCCTAAATCCCCAAAAACTGGCCATAAAATCACGTTTGAGTATAACACATCATATGATTGAAGAGCCTTTTTTTGGGATTTGTGACACATGGAATAAAAAACTGACAGTCAGATGACTGCGCCATGATCTCAAGATCAAGTGTGTGGAAGATCTGGGTGAAACAAGATCTCAATCATTTGATCCGAAGCAATCAACGGTTGTTAACGGGTCTGGGACGTAGGTACTTTCAGAGAATGCATAGCCGCAAAGAGAGGTACCCTATTCATTATAGGGAGCTACAACTTGCACACGATATTTATATTGTGGTTCATGGTTAAAAGGAAAGACTGTTATTTTTGGGATGTGGGGAGCTACAACTTCCACACCAGATTTGTACTGTGGCACATGGTTAAAAAGAAAGATTGTTATTTTTGGGATATGTGCCAAAAGGAGCATCATCTAAGCATTATGATTTGAAGACCATGATGGATAGATCTTTGAAGCAAAAAATTGGCACGAAAGATAGACTGTGTATGGCATAGCTCTTTGCTAACATTCTGCTACCTGCTTTAGCAGGTACCCCTTCTCTTTGATAACTCTCTTGCATAACAAAAGTTTATGCAAGATTTACTTGTTCAACAGTTCTACCCTCCTCTTTACTCACCTCTTGCCAAAGCAGATTTTATTTGCTCTCGTAGAGAGTTAGTAGAGAGCAGGGAGGTTGTTACTAAAGCAGGTAAATCCTCCTTTGCAGGGAGTTAGAAAAGAGAATGGAAACCAACTATGGCAGGTGAACTTTGCTCTGACAGGGGCTAGCAGAGAGCTATGCCATACACAACCATAATCTCTATCAGCTGATTTATTGGTGTCAACAATTGAGTCAGAGCCTTTGACTGTATTCAATTAGATGATAAAGATTGAATTTCATGCTAATATTTAGCCTCAAAGATCTTTCCATCATGGTCTTAAAACCTGACTCCTTAGATAGTGTTCTACGTGGCACAAATCCCAAAAAATAAGTCTTTTTCTAACAATGTTACAAATTTCATGTGCAAGCTGTAGCTCCTTCATTATATCATTTATACATATATACATTGATATATTTCAAAAAATTCTCATCCATGTCATAGTGACAAATTTCATCGAAATTCAGCGAAATTTTGCAAAAATAGCTCAATTAAGGGTCAAACAAAAATTTCGAAGAAATTTCGGGACTTTTCAGTAATTTCAGCATTTTCGATATTTTTCAATGAAATTTCAAAATTTCAAAAATTTTAATTTTTTTTTTTTTGGCTTTTTAATTAAATAAGAAATTTAAGCGAGAACCGCGCCCACCGCACTACTTGCATCTGAAGGACACCTTGTTGGGAGATTTCTCCCTTTACTAATGTGGGACTAAATTTTGAATGGATAAGCATAAAGATGCGAAAAATTGCTATAGGGCAATAACAAGATGCCAACAAGTTGGCTCCAGCTAGCACGAAGACACCTTGTCAGGTAAGGTGTGCATTTATTTTGGACTTTGAGATATGTACGGATTTCGAAGCTCTTTAAAGTTTGTGCTTCACCAACTGCTTTCTCACTCCACCTTATGCAGCTGGCAATCATTGACTGCCCTTGAATCAGATGGTGGAGGTTATTTTTCATCCACATCTTTTGCATAATGGATCTATGGATCGTGGGAATAGCATCAGACGGTCGGTTTTTTATTATATATGACACAAATCTCAAACGTGACCTTAAAATCATATGACCCTTTTCACGCTCAAGCATGATTTTAGCATCACTTTTTGAGATGTGTACCATGTGTTATAAAAAATTGACCGTCTGATGGTACGCTTATGATCCATAGATCCACTGCGCAAAAGATGGGGATGAAAAATGACCTCCACCATTTGATCAAAGGCGGTCAATGCATGCCTAGTGGAGGAGGTGCGGTGAAAAAGCAGCCTCTGGGTGAGTATAATTGTACCCTTTGTTAATTTCTCTTTTATAGATCGATGCTTGAGTTCTTTGTCAGTGCTTGGCCACTTGGATCAGTTGGTAATTTTATTTTTAATATTAAATATATTTTTTATATGTATTTAATTCTTGAAACTTTCTCGAAATTTTTCTGAAATGTATTGAAATTAATCCGAAAGGACCCCCATCGAAAAATTACCGAAACCAAAATTTGTCACTATGATCCATGTAATGGTTTTAATTTTTATTCCTGCTCATATAAAAAAACAATATAAATGACCGGGTATATACTCGTATATACCAATGGTGTTAATGGTATATCCTATAGGCGTATACTAGTATCAGCGGTGGTTGGTATTTAGGGTAAGAAGAGATTTTAAACCTTACCCATGTACCATAGGTGGTGCACAGGCGTTGCACCTAATATCAACCCTCTTAGAAATAGTTTCCATTCGATACACTTACAATACAAGGGATGATCAGCATATCAAGAAGCTTATGAATAGAGTTTTACCATATCATACTTTCAAGGAACTTTTTGAATCATGGAATAAATAGGAAGAACGGAAATTGAAAAGACAGGTGAAGTAATTTTCAGCCACGTGAAACCCAATCTTATGATCAGATGTTATAAATATGTGCGGATTGATGATCATAATTATTTTATTATTTAAAAAAAAAAAAAATTATAATAAAATCATGCGGTCATAAGAGTCAATTGTGCGTAAAATGAACGGTAAAATAATATTTGATTTTATCGTTCATTTCTCATCACATTTGACGCCATTGACTATACAATTATATATATTTTTATATTAATTATTTTTTTACAGAATAATTATGATCATCGAACTGCTCTTATTTATGACATCCGATCATGAGATTAAGTGCCACGTGGCTCCAATTACCTTTACTCAATTGAAAATAATTGGTATAACTGGCGATGGTTATTATTGTATGATTGAATAATTCAAGGGCAGGAAGAACTTAAACTTAGGTTTTTTGAAGGAGTCATCATTTTCTACATGAAACTGTATTTTTATTTAGTATGCTACTTGATGTGAAGATTATGATGCTTAAACTTATATACGAAAATGGGAGTTGGGCCCCATCCTATGTTACTTAAATTGCTACTCTATCGGACGAATGGCAAGCTGGTTCAGAGCAAACCAGTTTCCCTTCTGTTGGATTCGGTGAGATAGGGCGAATTATGGAGAAATTATCTGAAGATGTAATCAACAAATTGAACTCACAACCCTTCACTCTTCAAATGTCAGACTGCCCAAACCAAGAAAGATAGCAGTTGTTACTGTTAAAACAAGGTTATAAAATATATTTCAAGTTTTTGTTAGTAAAGCCCCAAAAAAAAAAAAAAAAAGGTGGTGTTAAAACTCATCCTACCCTTAGTAAATGGGCTTCGCAGTAGCAAATTGTGAATTACAAACTTTAACTTGAACTCTGAGTTGGGCGAATTGTGAATTAAGTAACATAGGTCCCAACAGTCACTTAATAATAAGAAATTTACACTTTCGGTCTTATGATTTTGCTTATTTGCAAAAATGGTTATATAATTTTAATTTTTACGTAAAAGGCTAGCTCCAAGTCAAGCCCTTTTCACGTCAGCACACATATATCCGTTCTTTATATATATATATATGAGAATTGTTCTTGATATTAGAATTCTTTTCTTATATAAAAATTTCAAGTAGTCTGTTTTCTTTGTACAAGTACAGACCACACTATAGGCTGTAACACAACAAGCACTAATAAGATAACATTTTTTATAGTAATTATAAAAAATTATAAGATAAGAAAAGAATGATCATATCCGTTACCTTATGGTAGTGCGCCGCTGACATAAAGTAGCGTATCGCTAACTTAAATTAGCGCCGCTAGCTTAAAGTAGCGTATTGCTACCTAAAGTTAGTGTCGTTATCTTAAGGTAGCGGATCGGTATCTTAAAATAGCGTCGCTAACATAAGATAACGGCTCGCTATCTTAAGATAGCGTCGCTAACATAAGGTAACGGGTCGCTATATTAAGGTAGCGACCGCTAATTTAAGATAGCGGCGCTACCTTAAGATAGCGATACGCTACTGTATGTTAGCGCCGCTATCTTAAGATAATGACCCGTTACTTTAAGATAACTATCCACTACATAACTGAAATATATAAAGAAGTTAGTTTGACGATTTAATATTCATTATTTTTTATATTTTAGAATGAAATTGATGTTCCCTTACTTTGTCATTTTGATGGTGTCCGAGTCGGTTATAATATTTACAACGGTGGACATCGGAAGATTGTCATTGTTAGAGAGAAGATATCATTTGATCAATTTAAGTAGAAAATGTACAATGTCAGTAGGACTCGACTGAAAGAGCATGCGATTACACTATCGATTTCTTTGCGCATAGGAAAGGAGTTAGTGTTTGCCGAATTATCCGACTCTGATGATCTTGCGAACTTATTTAAAGCATATCGTATTGGTGATGGTTGATAAATATTTATATCGGAAAATTATTAGCAACTCCTATGACAGAAATTTTATCGTCTATTGAAACATTTCAACTGTTCCAAAAGGAAACAAACGAAGATGATAAAGAAATTGAGGAAAACATCAGATTAGGAGATGATGATAGTGTAAAATCATAACATTTGATTGAAAATCAAGGAATACGGTTTGAAGAGGAGAATTTTGATACATCGATGATTGTCGACGATGATAGAAATATAAATATAAGATTTTATCCTTATTGTAGGCCTCTGGAGCAATGCTCTTCAGACATTTGAATGAGAGAAGGCGATGAAGATCAAAGATATTGTTCTTAAATGAATTCGATGTATGATATATCTCAGCTCAACTTCGAATCAATAAACAATATATTTGATTGGAATAAGTGGGAAACATTTTTAGGAGGCCTTAGTCCATATCAATGACTTTCCAACCAATAACTTCGAAGCAAACGATAATCGAGCCTTCAACAGAATAATTTCTCGCACCTTAAACATTCCTACCTCGGCCAGCCTCAACCCGAACAATTGCACTTCAACCAAATGTACCTTGACGGAATCAATCTCAATCACGTAATAATCACTCAGTTGATGATGGTGATAATGATCCTGAAAATAATGAAGCACCGCCGTCTCTCACTTCGCATGTTGATACTAATAGGGGAATTGATCAACTTCTGGTGGACGAAGACTGTGATCTTAATGACTCAAAGAGCGAGTATATAGATTCGGATAATGAAGAACTGTATGAAGGGAAGCTATTAACTGTTGGTCAGACATTCAAAAATAAAAAATCATTCCAAAAAGTTTTTAAAGAGTTTGTCATGGTAAATAATTTTTAAATTAAACTAATAAAAATTAATCATCTTCGAGTTACGGCGAGGTGTGTTGAAGTAGGGTGTGTTTGGCGAATACATGCATCAAAATTGGTCGATGTGGACACGTTTTTCGTGAAGACTTTCCACCCAGAATATACATGTGAAATGTCAGCTTTCGAAAGAGGACATCGCCAGTGTACGACATCGTAGATTGCTTCCTTCGTGAGGGATAAGCTGTTAAAAGGCTTTGATGAAAGCCCTGTTTTAATAATTTTTTATATTGAAAAAAAATACGGTGTAACAGTAAGCTACTGGAAAGCATGAAGAGGAAAAGAAATGACGTTGAATGATATCCGAGATAGCTTAAAGGAGCAATTTAAGATGTTACCGTCCTATGTCGCCGAATTACAGAGGGTTGATCCAGACGTATAGATCGAATTGTGTCGCGAGCTTGATATGCCTTTCAGAGGTTCTTCGTAATATTTGGACCTTGCATTAGGAACTTCCGTAATACTTTACGAAGAATAATTACAGTAGATGAGACACATTTACCTGGACGATACAAATGAGTGTTGTTAATAACTACGGGGATAGACGGAAATAAACATTTATTCCCTATAGCGTTCGGCGTTGTACCTAAAGAAAATAAAGATTATTGGGCATGGTTCCTTGATCTATTAGGGAGACGCGTAATCGGAGACTTTCAAGAACAGTTTGTATGCGACACCTAGCTTTCTTTAGAAAAAATATAAGGATACAATCTTCTAACACCTTTTACAGTTATTGTATGCGACACCTAGCTTTGAATCTTTTTGATACATATAAGGATACAATCTCCTAACCGTTATTTTGGGTTGCTGCCCGTGCATTCTCGGAAGCAAAATTTAAAAGAATTTTACGAAAAATAGAAGGCAGGCCCCATAGATTAAAGAAGTCGGTGACCATTTCTGAGCGCGCACATATTTTTCAGGAAATCGTTATGATATGTTGACAACAAATATAATAGAAAGTATTAATAGTGTGTTGAAAATAATCAGAGAGGAATCGATCGTGACAATGTTAGAAACCATTCACACGAAGGTAGCCAAATTATACCTTTGGTGTCAGGAGAAAGGAAATAAAATGACACACGTGTTGACACCAATGACGAAAGAGCACCTAATACGAAATTGATGGTTGGTCCATCGAAAGAACGTCGTTCCCTATGGTCGTGATACATTTTAAGTTAAACGGGTACAATACACTCACATTATCGATTTAGAGAAACGAACATGCACATGCAGACGTTGGGCTATCCTTGGATTATCATGTTCGCATGCTATGGCTGCATTATCGCGCATGAACAGGGACAAATAGATTCCTCAGTTTTGTGAGCATTGGTTTACCAGTGCCTTATTTAAGGAAACTTATAAGGAACACTTTGTTCCGACAGTTGATAAGCGCCAATGAACCGTTCTAAGGGAAGACATCAAAGTTTTGCCTCCGCACAAGATACGTCAAGCCGATCACACGAAGAAAATGATGATAAGATGTAAAGGAGAAGTTCGACCACTATCGTGTAAAAATTATAACAAATACGGACATAACCGCCGCCCATGTAAATTTGTTAGAATATAAAACCTATTTCATAGTGTAATTTGTAAAAATGAGATTAGATCGAATATGTCCTGAACTTATCAAATTTTTCTGAATTTTTTTTATTTTTAATCTTGCCGAATTATTACCCTTAAAACACTATTTTTGGGCATGTTGCACTTCAATCTATGATCTATCACTTTGACAGTACAGACCACCCCGCATCTTAACTCATTGAAGGTGTAAGATCATTTAAACACCATTTTAGTGTTTAAATGATAGTCAAGAGAGTCGGGTGCATTTAAATAAAGACTCCAATTGACTCTCTTAATATTCATTTAAACACCAAAATTGTGTTTAAATGATCTCACACCATGGATGATTTAAGATGTGAATGATTTGTACTGTTTTAGAAAGATTTAAACCTTCAGATGTATTGACTATATCAATCACTGTTTTTAGTTTTAATATTTGATATTAAATTTCATCAATCCGATGATTAATATCCACATATAGCGGGCTGAGATATAGTCTAACAATAGATTGCAACTTGGACATTTTATATTCGTCACAAATGTGCGTCACGTGGGATAATGATAAATCACACTTCAATAGTGTGAGATAAAAAATTTATATAATTTTAATAATATAAATATCATTTAAACACTATTATAGTGTTTAAATGTCATTCAGGAGCTATTTTAAGGGCTAATGGCTCTATTAATCGAAGAGATTGTAACGTGCCAATTTTTTGGCACCACAAATCCTTAGATCATGGCTTTCGGGTGATATAGATGAATTTTTTACCACATGAAACAAGTTCCCAAAATTTCTTTCGTTTATATTATGTGCAAGGTCAATATTGTGTGTGCAAGGTCAATTGTGTGACAAATAGATAGGGGTAAGAAATGTTTTGCATCATATGATTCCAAGCTGGTTATAGAGGTATCCTTATTTGAAATTTTTGAGTAAATGCACCTTAAAGTCGGGCCAAGCAGTTAGAGAATCCAAAACTTAGATCCCAACTCAAGATGAGTTGGCATTAGGTGCAAGGGTAAAAAAATTCAGAAAAAATATATGGACGAATATACATTGAAAGAAAATCGACACAAAAATTTACACCGAAATATATGAAATAAAAATTTACACAAAAATATATAAGTGAAAGAAAAATAACTACTCAGTTATTTTTTTAAACGTGCACAAGGAATGTTCGATTTCGGCTCGAAATTACAACATATTTTTTTCGTCGAAATCTATTCTCCATCATTCGAAAAAGTACTCAATATACTTCAATACAAAAACACCACAATCCCAACCGTTATGTTGCCGGGAAGATCGACGTTGTCCATCACCGTTAGCTGCCATGGTTGATCGAGAGCAGAACTCAATCCGACAGTATGAAGAAATCACGGCAGGTGATGCAACAAACTTTCTTTATGTGATTTGAACTTCCTTGAAGACTCTGGGTTGGTCGGGTCTATCAGCTTCACAGCGCGGTTCACTAGAGACACAATAGCCAATGCCCAATGTTGATGTCTCTGGCTATGCATTGAAAAATAAATCTGTGTGTAACCGGAGATCTAATTAGTATTGTGTTTATTAAGAAATATGAAAAGTGTTAATGTAATCTAAAAAAGAACTTACCATCCCACAATCGACAGCATTAATACCGCTTCTCGTACTCTTAAACAGGACCTCAAGTGGTTTGCACTGGTGATGAACATTCCACCTGTCACAGTATGCCTCCCTTTTATCTAAGTCGTTGAGTGGCTCTAGATTTTCATCAGCCACAAATTTATTAAATTTTGAGTGGTCCGTTATAATCATGGTCTGTAATTGATCATTAGAATAATTAATTAATTAACAAGCATGAATGACGTAAATAAATAAATAAAATAATAAAGAAAAAAAATGATACCAGGGCCGAGGTCGATGAAAACCAGCTCTTGTCCGCCATTTTCGTAACTCTATTAGAGTCGTTTTTACTCTCTAAGACTTTGAAGTATACATCCATCACTTCATTGTCAAGCCACCCCCTTCCTTTAAGGACCCTTAAATTCTCTACGGTGACATCGACACCAGAGATAGTATTCACAAGCGCATGATCATCATCCGTATGCCAATTCCACATACTAAGCATAAATTTATGTTCCATGGACTATGACTCTTCTTCTTTTTGAACGACGACCGCTCTTTGTCGTTTTACACATTCTTTCTTAGTTGGCGTCTTTCTTTTCTTCCGTGCTCATAACTCGTATCCCGTGCCCTTCTTTTCTAAGTCGACCTTACTCTTTGATACAGAAATTTGTACTAGTAGTTATTTAAGTGATGCCGGCTGCGACTCATAAGTAGGCTGGGTTATTAGAGCTTCAACCACTTTGTCTACCGACGGTTGGAGTGTAGTGGTATGAGAGGAGGAAGGCTTGGGTGGAGAGGATTGAGGATAAATGGGTTCAGAGGAGGAAGGCTTGGGTGGAGAGGATTGTAGTGCAGAGGGTTGAGTGGTAGAAGGCTTAGGTAAAGAAGGTACAGAAGGTTGGGGTGTAGAGGGTTGAGTGGTAGAAGGCTTTAGGTATAAAGGGTACAAAAGGTTAGGGTGCAGAGGGTTGAATGGTAGAAGGATTAGGTATAGAGGGCTCAAAGACAAATTGATGAGAGGGAGGGGACTTGGGGGTAACAAAAGTATCAAAGAGCACTGAAGATGGCATTTCATCCTATATAATTACAAAAAAAAGAAGTTTAATTAATTTTTCACAATATCCACTATCATACCTCTATCTTAGGATAGCGTTCCGCTATCTTAGGATAGCGATTCGCTATCTTAAGTTGCGGATAGCTATCTTAAGTTTCTAAAAATAATATCTAATATAGTTTTACCATTATTAGTGTTAGTGAACTAAAAATAATGATATAATATATATTTTTTGAAATTATATATTTTAAGTTAGTATATACCTTTGATAAATGAGATTTTACTGCTGCAAGATCGTTCTTCATAGCAGCATTTTCGCTCTTCAAGTAATCTACTTGATCTTTAAGAGACCCTACTTTTGCTTGTACGGTTTTCTTTTCTCTTCCGAGCTGCTCAATTTGTATCGCCTGTCCTTTTAAAATAGCGAAGGCGCGATTGAAATCACCTTTCATTTCTCTAACTGTCATCCGGAGAGGCGAACACTCTTTTCGAAGCTCCGTTACTTCGTTTATAAGTTGGGGATGCCTAGCCGGCTATTCTCTTGTTGGCTGCTGCATACTTTCCGGTTCTTTCCCCTTTGATTTCGCTTGGTGACGTAAAATGACCTCGTAATTGTCATTATCGTCACTGTTATCATTGGCATCGTCATCGTCATCATCATCATCCTCATCATAATAATCATGTAACTATTTCACCTTTTTTGGGTCGGGTGTTCATGTTCTCTTTTCCGTTCTTTTTCTATATCTCTTTGCCTGAAAAGGAGCCGAACTGATCGATATTGTAATTCGTGTTTTTCAACATCGAGGTTGACGATAATCGGAGAGTTAATTTTTTTTTCTCGGTAATAATTTAAATTTCGGTTGAATTTCATTACTTCTCATTTCAACAGCTTCAGAAAGAGACTTTTCAGCTGAGTACGAGCGGGGTGGACTTCTGAAAAGTGCTCCAACGCCCAAATCTGTAAGGCGATAGTGCACCCATAGATTTTATATTGCTCTTTTGGCGACACTTTTGTCGCTTCTCTTCTGACTATCGCTTTACATATGCAGTCAACTAAATTTTTGTAAGCTACCAACCCCCACAGATATTCATTGAATCCTTCGAGGTTATCGACTAAGTCCAAGTATTTTCTATCCACTTCCTGCTATGTGTCCGGAAGTAAGAATGATCATACGAGAAACAACAACGATAATTTCAAAAATTCATTGTTGAAAAGATCGGCATTATTAACAATTCCTTTAATACGAGACCCTTTAGGCGGTTGTCCCCAGAAGAATTTGTATCAAATGGTTTCTCCCTCTGTTATAGCCACATGCTCAATCTCAGAACCTTTTAACATATTAAGGGCTAAAATCAATGATATATCGGCCTCATCTAGAAACAACTTGGTATTCTTCACTTTAAAAATGTTATCTTTGACTAAAAATCTCAATATCGCGTCAACGAAGTGTTCAATAAATACTAAATTCTCATAAATATTAAATAGACGATCGAAAATTGATCCATCTAGTATCCTCTTCCTCTCTTCGCTACAATGCATATAAAATTTTTTAACACTAATCTCTGTACATTTTTCGTAGGCCTTTATTTGCTTAGACATATTAGAATTAGAGTGGTAACTTCATAGATCATAAAAATATCTAGGTAATTAAAAAAATAATTTTAAAATCAATCCGCTACCTTACCGCTATTTTAGTTTAGCGGAATGCTACCTTATCGCTATCTTATCGTAGCAGAACGTTATCTTATCGTAGCATTCCGCTATCTTAGCGTAACATTCCGCGGAACGCTACGCTAAGATAGCGGCAAGGTAGCGTTCCGCTATCTTAGGGTAGCATTTTGCTACGCTAAGATAGCGGTAATGTAGTGGACTATGATAGAATGACAGTGGAGAATAAAATTTTAATAAAAAATAAAAAAAATATCGCTGTGTCGTCGCTTCATCGCCACTTTGTTACCGCTCTCTTAGTAATTACAACAATAATAGTGAAAAATGAAAAGTAAAAAGTTTTTAACAGTTTAAAAATATAAAGGATTTTGAAACACAAGGGTATTTGAGACATTTTAAAGTCGGTATTGACGTGGAAAGGGCTTGGCTTGGAGTTGGCCTTTTGCGCAAAGATTGAAACTATAGGACCGTTTTTGCAAATAAGCAAAATTATAGGGCCGAAAGTGAAAATTTCTTCTTAATATATTACGGTTCTTTCTCATCGTTCGAGCACCCATTGTGCTAGGAAATTGGTGGTTAAAGATGGAGGCTGCAATTGTCTTGGTATGGCATATGATCAAGGTAACGAAAAAGCTATAGGTGTTGATTTTTTTATCGAACATGTCCAAAGATCCGAAGGATTGTGATCTTAAATCACATAATATTTCTGTTTAAATCAGAGCAAGCCATTTTCGATCAAAACTAGTGTTTTATAACATAGCTTTATCTTGTTATTGCTTATGTTTGTAGTGTTTTAACATATCGAAAGATCCGCGAGTTCAATCGAGATTACAATATAGCTTTATCTCGTTATTGTCTCTGTTTTTACTAAAAGGAAGCCATTACTTGCATAGAAGTTGGCGGGCCGGCCTGACCTATGGCGAGTGTGGCGGCTGCCATAGGCCCATTGATAATCGAGGCTCATGGGGAATTATTTTTAAGTTAAATTTAGTCTCCTAATTATTTTTAAAAATGCCTCATTTTGCTTCAAAGGCTCCCAATTTATTTATTTTTATTTGAAAAAAAGTTTGATTGTCAAAAAAATAAAAATAAATTTTAAACTAAATATATTTAGTTTAAGTAAGGTAGCAAATAAACTTCCATTTATTTTATTTTCTTTAAAAACTAAACAAATCTAAATCCGATATATATATATATATTGAAAAGAAACACCCCAATTACATTAAGGTTTCTCGGGGATTACAATATGACTAATTTGGTGGGGAGAATTCTCCAACCAAATTTGCATGTCAATACACTCTAAGGCTATTTTAGAAATAAAATCAACTGCTTGATTGCGTTGCGCGTAGTATAATGCACATTGGACTTAGGAAGCCTTTGTAACTCCGCTTTTATATCCTCCACAATTGGGCCAATAAAAGAAAAACTCATACGACAGTTGTCCACAACTTTGATTACGCTCATTGCATCACCTTCAAAGATGACTCGATTGAATCTACAATTGGAAGCTAGAGAAGCAACCTCTCGTAATGCCAAAGTTTCCATTACCTCGGCCGAAGTCACGTCTTTAAAGGGTTTAATCATAACTGCTACAGGATCTCCAAAATTATTTCTAGCAATGATACCTGCTCCTCCAGTACTTGTTTTGCTATACCATGCGCTATCAAAATTGATTTTGATATCCAAATCGATTGGTGCCTCCCATCTAGACATGGTTGTTGTCTGTTGGCTAGGAGCTCGACAGTCTTGAGCTTCATCAAACTCGTGGAGGTATTCAAATGAGTTAGATGCAATAAACAAAGGATCAACCGATTTTTCTCCATGAGCAATCCTATTACGATGGTACCAAATACTCCATGCTATCGTGTAGAATATGTGAAAAATATCATCCTTCTTTTTTTTTCATGATTTCCTTTGCCCAGGAGGCATGGATACACAAAAACATTTGAATTCTCAAACAGCTCACAAACTACACTTTGGACGCCTATGCACAATCCCTCAAAGCGTGTAGAATGGATTCTGACTCTCTTCTACAGATTTGACATATATTATCGACCTTCACGAACTTGTCTTGGAGATTTTGCATTCTTTGCAAGCCCACCAAATAAATGTTTTTATTTTATTTGGGAGTTTCTCACCCCATATGCCATTCCAAAATGTGCACTCCTTGTTCTCGCTATATGATTGGCCCTGTACGGTAGTCGTGTTTTTACCATGAATAGTATGATTCGCCGACGTGACCGAGAAAAGGCTCTTTGGATTCAGGGCCCAAACTTTTTTATCCTCTGCCTGGTTGTGAGGAATGAGGATCTTCATGATGATATCAGCGTCTTCCTTTATAAATGTTTGTCTGATAACGTCGACTTTCCACGTCCCATTGTCCTTATTGATGAGTTGTGCCACTTTTTGTAGTTGATTTGAAACCTTTGGGGAGATAATATATATAAAACTTTTTAAAATGTAGTTTATCCGCACAAATGCTTTGCCAAGAAAGCTCGCTTTCCAACATGTGCTAGAAACTTGGTGTCTCAGAAGTATCTCGCTTTAAGTAGTGCAAAAAGGCAAGGACTCCTTACTTTGTTCTAACCTCCAACATTGTTTAGCCAACATGACAATATTAAAATCTACCAGATTAAGGAAACCCAACCCGCCTCTAGATTTGGAGCAACACATTTTATCCCATGAGATCCAGTGCTTCAATTCCCCGAATTTGCTCTTGCCCCACTAGAGTTTGGATATCATCATAGAAATATCATGGAGCAAGTCATTCAGAAGTTTGAAGCAACTCATAGCGTAAGTTGGTATGGATTTTGCTACCGCCTTGATAAGTACCTCCTTCCCCATTGGAGAGAGAAGCTTTTCCTTCCATCTTTGGATTTTTTTGCGAACTCTATCTTTAATATCCCAAAAAAACTAATTTTTGCTTTTTCCAACCATAGATGGCAGCCCAAGGTATTTTTCCATGCTTCTGACATCGTTAACTTGAAGAATATCGGATAAAGTCGCCCATCTTTCTAACATTTTTGCTAAATGCTAAAACCGACTTGTCCAGGTTTCCCTTCTGACCTGAGGCCTTTTCATAAATTTGGAGGATGTTCATGAATTCCCGACATTCTTTTTTCATTGGCTTTGATGTATAACATGCTATCATCTACGAAGAACAGGTGAGAGATCTTTGGAGCACCTCGGCAAATTCGAATTCCTGAAATTTTTCCTTTAGAAGTAGCTTTATTGAGCAAGTTAGATAGCACTTCAGAACATAGGATAGAAAGATAAGGTGATAGAGGATCACCTTGAGTAATTCCTCTAGTGGGCAACATAGATCGAACCATTTAGGAGAAAAGAATAAGAAACAGATTGGACACATCCCATGACAAGATCAACGAACCTCCCATGAAATCCGAGTTTTTGAAGCGTTTTTTCGAGGAAGATCCATTCTATTCTATCATAGGCCTTGCTCATATCAATTTTTGGAGCGCAACTTCCCCATTTTCCATATCTTTTATTTTTTAGGAAATGTGAAATTTCAAAAGAGATTAGGACATTATCAGTAATTAAATGACCAAGGACAAAGGCACATTGGGATTCAAATATTACATGGGGTAGGACAAGCTTTAGGCGATTGGTAATGACTTTAGAAATGATCTTATAGATCACGTTACACAAACTGATAGGGCGAAACTTAGTTATAGCTTGAGGGTTTTTTGTTTTGGGGATCAGAACCACGTTAGTTTTGTTTAAGTTTTCCAAGGACATGGAGCCATTAAGATAAGATAAAGCAGTTTTAATTATAGAGTTACCAATAATAGGCCAATATTTTTTATAAAATAAGGTAGGCATACCATCAGGCCTCGAAGCTTTCAGGAGATGCATTTGAAATAACGTTTTCCACACGTCCTCACTTGATTATTCTTTACTGAGCTGTTCATTGTTATCGTTTGAAACCTTGGCCTCGACATTGGTAAGGCTTTCATCAAATCCGTTCGGGTTGGATGACGTAAAGAGATCCTAGTAATACCGTCTGATGATGTTACCGACCACATCTACTTTCTTTTGCCATACTCCATTGTTGTCTACTAGGCCTTGAATTGTATTCCTTCTTCTTCGTTGACCCTTCCGTGCATGGAAATATTTCGTGTTCTTGTCCCCATCCTTAACCAAACATTCTTCAGCTCTTGCTTTTGTAGTAGATTATTGAGATCATTCTTCAGAAATTTCTCGCGGCCTCAATCATGGTATGTTCCATTCAACTGCTTGTAGATAGCATTAATCTTCCACTGAATATCACCAAATTGTTTAGAACTCCACTTTTTAAGAGCACTAATAACACTTTGGAGATGCCCCCCAATGTCATCCATTTGATTATCCCTGCCCTAACTTTCTTCGATGATGCCCAAGCACTCTTCATCCCTTGACCACATTTCCTCAAAGCGGGAATTTTTTTGTTTAAGTATTTCACCCATGGTTTCAACATTGATTTGGACGAGGATAGCCAGATGGCTTGAAATTGAAGGACTTTGTGGTGCACATTAAAGTTTGGGAAGCGAGTAGTCCAGTCAAGAGTTGCAACAGCTTTGTCAAGGCGTTCTTCTATCAAATTGGCTCCTTCTTGGCCATTGGACCAAGTGAACATCTGTCCATTGAAACCCAAGTCCGAAAGACGAATTACAATCAATTGTATGACCAATCGCAATCTCAATAGAGTGAAAGAAGCCAAAAGAAGGGAAATCATATTTACGATTCCTTAGAAGATGTTGCAGGCTGGAGGATACGATGTAAAGAATATGATCGATCGAACTGAGAAATCGTACTGTGAAAAAGAGAACAATCGTAAGTACTATTGTATAAAAGAAGAAGCCTTTGCTACTACTGATCACGTGAGAACTATACCGCCATGCACAGAACTAGAAGACCACTTAAATTAGAAGTCTAGCAGTCCACGGATCTGAGAAGATTGACGAAGATATACCAAGAAGAATCCTACAGATCTCTACTATCGAAAATAACAGAGAAAAGTCCTGCGTACATCTACCATCCAAAGCAAGGAAGAACGAGGATTAGAAGCTTAAGTTATGTTAGGAATCTTTTATTCTTAGTAGTTTTCTTTTGTTAGAATTCGAATAATGTAAATCGACCCCTTATGATCTGTAAATTAGAGGGATCGACATAGGAGAAAATTTATCCAAGGAATTTTCAACATCAATTGACAATTGAGGTTGGAATTCTGGATGATCACCTTAGAGTAGTTTTTTTATCAAGTGAAATGGTCCATAGATTTCTGAAAGTCTTGCCTGACAACCAAGACCAAGGAATTCTGAAAAATCGACCATTTGGATGATTCTACTTTGCTTTCTAGTTTAGATTTATTTTATGCACTTTACTACTTTGTAAACATCCAATTATTCTTATTTTAATTGATGCCTAAGATTGAGAATTTGAGGATATTAGTGTAACAATTTATATTTTCCATCTTCAATTTTCTTGAGTTTGATTGACGCCCAAGTTTCGAAAAGATTGTTGATTAGTATAAATCTGTGTTGAGGAAATCTAGTTTTTGATTTATGCCCAAATTCTAGAGGACTAAGATACGGTGTAGCGGTACTTTACTTTTGTAAGCATCCGAGAACTAAAAGATTATGATTGATGACCATAATCTGGAAGGAGGATTTATATTATTTTTCCTGTAATTAGTTTAGCAACCATTCTTTTATTCTTATTTTTCCAGAAAATTAGATCTTTAAAAGACAAATAAAAGTTTTCACAATATATACAATTTTGACCTTCCTCATGGGAATGATCCTATACTAGTGCCGCAATTTCCATTGTGTGCTTGCAATAGGTTAAGGCTAAGTATAATAATAGCTACATCAGTAACCCACCCTGGTGCGAATGCAGTTCATTTTCACTTCTTGTAACTTGGTTTCCATTAAAAAAACCACATCGGGATCTTCAGCTCTACACAATTGTGTGAGAGCCCGAACTGCTTGGGGGTTCCCAAGCCCCTGGCAGTTCCAGCTTAGGATATCCATTGTGTCCAGCAGGATTGCCTAGCATCCGCTGTCGATATATCATAGGAAGAGTTTGAACCATCTCCTTCACGTTCACTCCTTTGGTTGCAATTAAGGTTGCAGGTTCTTTTTTGCTTTTTTGCCCTGGAAGATTCATCGTTTCCTTCAAAAGTTTTGAAAATTTTGGGTTGTTCTACTCATCTTGACCTTTTTTTACTACACGTGCTAGAGTTTTGAGCCCATGTTCTTTTCTTCCTTCCACGTTTAGTATAACATTAGTCCTTGGTTGAAGAGTAACTACTATCTCCTTATTTTTCTCCAAACCCTCCTTATCCACCACCTTGGCACCATAACCGCCTTCTACCATCATCTTCCTATGATTGGTTATTAAATCTTCCTCATCCCCCATATTCCTTGGCAGTTTACATTCAGGTGCATATTTCGCTGTTGCTCCCTTGATTGCCCCCGTAACCGTAGGAGACGTTTGAGGGGCTTGTTGTACCGGTTGGCGCGTGGGGGCCTCCCCTCGACTCGAAGGGTCAACTCGGTTAAAATTAGAGTTCTCCACCCGTTTTGAACCCGAGTCGCTTAAGCTGGCTGAGTTGGCGTTGAGTCCATCTTTCTTCTTATTAAAAAATGGTGGATTTCCATTGAAGCCTCTTTTTTCATAGTTTCTTGCAGTGTTCACTCGTAGCCAAGGATCACATTGTCGATCTTTTTTCTTTTCAGGAATATCCACCATCCTAGAACATTCCATCTCTGTGTGTCCAATGATTCTACAAAGGAAACAAAAAAAAGGAAGTCGTTCGTATTGAAACAATATCCATAATGCAATGCCATCTATAATCTCTAGCATGACACCTCTCATTAGTGGTTTGTAAATGTCAATCTTGATCCGAACTCGCAGGAACTTACCAAAGCTTAGACCATCTTCATCTGCTTCAACAAACAAAATCGTTCCAAGTTGTTTACCAATCCTTTCTCCCACCTCTTTAAGCATTGCACCACAGGGGAGTCCACTGATTCACACCCAAAAATTCACCCATTTGAACTCTATCTTAGAAACTGGAGAACCCACCTAGAACTCTTCCAAAACGAGTAGATGATTATCATAGGCCACGGTCCCAACTTAACTCTTTCCATCTGATGGTGGTCTGGGAATTGAAAAAGGAACACATTTTCTGCTAGTTCCTTTACCTTCAATACACCAGAAATTCTCCACGCTGCACGCATCGCCTCCATTAGCATCTCCTTATGCACTTTGTTTGTCATTACAACTTTTCCCAATAGGCAATCCTTACCCCATCAAAGATATGGTTCGCCTCAGTAAGAATCAAATTTTCCTTGAGAGACTGTACCAATTGATCCATGTTACAATCAGTGAGATAATCGATCAACAAAAAGAGGTTATACCATGAAAAAAGATAAAGAAAAAATCCCCACTCTAAACTAAAACCCCATATCTATTTCTCATTTCTTTCTCCCCATCTCACCTCTTTCACCGAAAGTAAGCACCCAAGCACCTCTCTCCCCTCCCCCTGATCGCTACCGACAGCCGCCCTCCACCGCCGGACTCGAGATCCCAATCACCGCCACCAGTAGGGTTTCTCTCTCTCTCTCTCTCTCTCTCTCTTTCTCGCTCTCCTTCTTTTTCTTCTCTATTCCTCTCTAAAGTACACACCACTCCTTCCTCCCTCTCTAACTCTCTATTTTCAAATCTATTTATCCAAATCCTTAATTTGTATTTTTTGTTTCTTATTTTTTTTCTATTTTTGCGATCTTTTATCCTAATTTTTTTTTGTCATGTTCACCCAAGAGGCCAAGAATCCCATTGTCGCTTCACGCGACGCAAGCCGGTGATTTTATCGGATCAACTATCAAGCTAAATTGAAGGTAAATTAAAATTTTATTTATTTAAATTTATTTTAGTTTAGTTACATGTGTATGTGTTGTATGATTCTAGTAGAAACCCCTAAATTCAAAATCCCCTAAACCTTAAATCCCCAAATTAAAATTTTGTTTATTTAAATTTATTTCAGTGTTACTTTAATGTGTATGTGTTGTATTATTCTAGTAGAAAACCCCAAATCCCCAAATTAAAAGTTTATTTATTTTAGTTTTACTTTAATGTGTATGTGTTCTACGATTCTAGTCGAAAGCCCTATAGCCAAAATCCCTTAAACGCTAAATCCTAAATTCCTAAATTAAAACTTTATTATTTAATTTAATTTTATTTTTACTTTAATGTGTTTGTGTTTTACGATTTTAGTAGAAAGCCCTAAATCTAAAATTTACAAACCCTAAATGGCTAAATCCTAAATCTTAAATCCTAAACGGCTAAATCCTAAATCCCCACACCCTAATTTGTCATTTATGATTTGTCATTATCAAATGAACGTAGTGGTCTATGCTTATTATTTATTATTGTTTACTATTATTTGATCAACATAAATTTGGTGTTAGATTTTAGTTTAATGATTAACATTTGGTGTCTGTTTTGTCACCTATTTAGGACCTAACCTAACCCAATCCATTGATCATTTTAATTTCCTACCCATAGTGTAATCATAATTCTTAGAAAATATCCTTGTGGATGAGACAAAAAACTAAAGAAGCAAAAGATGGAACAAGTGGACAAATTTCAAGAAGGATCTATACACAAGTTTTTTTAAAATTGGTACACAAACATCAGGAGTAGTGATTGAGAGTGCAAAACATGGGATTACAGGACATGAAGAACAAGAAGTAAATGAGAAAGTGGAATATAGGGTTGTAAGTAATGATCAAGATAAGGTTGACACAGAAGAATATTGTGACAGCCTGGATTTCCTAACTGCGAAACCCGGATTGTCGGACCGACGCTAAAGCTTATCCCCGAAAGGAACACTTGGCACATCCACACGCAAAGCAGAAATCATAGCTAAGAAAATTTAAACATTGCATGCAAAAGGTAAATCTCAAATTATATATCTCAAAAGCTAAAAAATAACGGTTCTAATCTCATGTAAAAATTCATGGGCAGAAGAACCGAGAAGAACCACCGGTGATGGTCGACCATCACCGAAACATGGTTCGCAAAAGAATAATACATCCATCCCAATATATATCCAACTCCTCACATCGCCAAAATGTATATACAAAATCCGTACTTTAATCATCCACAAAGCCAGACCTACCCGTGCTTTGCACAAACAAAATAAGTCTCAAGATGAGGCTCCAACTCTTCCTCCAAAGGTATGTATTCTGAGTTCTCCCTATCTTGGTCCTCCATACTCAAATCCTCACCTATACCTGTGACGTATAGCCGAGGGATGAGCTTCATCTAAGCTCAGTAGGGAACACAAATAACATGCATATTCTCAACATTCACACATATATCTTATGACATGAACAAAATATAATTTTTCCCATAAAGATGCACAGTTACGAATAATAACTGGATGAAACAAAAGTTTTTTCTTAATTTAAAAAACTTATCACATGTTTTTCTCTAATTCACATAACATAAGAAAGGAACTTAAAGTGCTTCACTTAAATTATTCCTCGAGCATGTATAGCATCGAGACCTTGATGGAATGCCCACCATCGTCGTTCATATGAGCCATTTATACATGGTGCACAATGTCCTAATAATGATAGACGCTTGTGCCAAACATAATTTACCGTTGGCCAGTAGGATTCACAAAGGTTGTACGGATATCCCGACGTGTCGGTCACGGATATGCCGCCGTGTCGGCCGGGTATTCACACGAAACCTTAAATCACAATATATAACTTATAGTTTATCACCGTGTGATGTGATAATTATAACTAGGCTTCAAAGCTTAAAACATATGAACTCACACACACTTATTACACATTCCGAATGAGTTTTGAAAGACTTCACATGCTTATCACATTATAGAGTTGAATCCTAAAAGATTCATCACATAGTTAACACACTTACTTTGACATGATTTTCGAAACACACACACATGCTTACTCATTCACAATCTCAATGTATTCAAAGCAAATACATCATATCATAAAGCACATGCTAAACATATCAAATGCACATGGTATAGGGCTTTCCCTACCTCAAACACGAAGTCACAAGCGAAGTCCTTCAAATCGTGTTTGTGACAGCCCGGATTTCGGCACCCCAAAACCTTTGCCATCAGCACGATCATCTTGACCGTGCCCCTTAGCTAAGCACGGAACATTGGCATATCAAGCATAAAATGAAATAATAAATGAGCTGCAGAATTTAAATCTATATTAAGTAATTCTCCAAAAGACAGTTCTACCCCCATGCCTCTGCATGAATGGAGAACCGACCCGAACCATCGATGATAGCAATCATCACGGATGGTTCGCCCCAACAGAATAATCTCAAACTCAATATATACATGATTTAACTAAACAAGGCTTGACATACCAAGCCGTACAAATCTCTCTCAAAAAGCCCTCAAAGTGGCACAACGGAGTCCTCTAGAAGAAGTCCTCAGGAGGTGGCTCCAACTCGTCGCCGGCCGCAAGGTCCGACTCACCGGGGTCAGCGTCTCCTGAAGCCTCGGCAGCTGCTAGTAGTGGACCTGCGACGTATAGTCTATAGGGTGAGCTACATCCTAGCTCAATAGGGAACAAAACACAGTTGAACATATAAATTATTACTCACATATATTCCATGATATGACATGCATGATGTGTCTATGCAATTACTGATAAAACAGTTAAAAAGTATTACATTTCTTGGTAGTTTACTCGTGTCTTTTATTTACTTATGAATGATGCTGAAAAGGCCTAAAGCAAAACTTAAACTTTCAACTTAAGTAATCCCCGAGCAATATAGCATCGAGCCCCGATGAGATACCCTTCATCGTCATCTATATAGACACTTTTAACGTATTCCCTGGGAATACAATATAGTACCCAAGCCCCTTTCCCCTGGGGATTGGTGGCGGGGTTTCACTTGTCTCAAATCAACACCCCTGGGGTGTGCTTACTATGTGCGGATAAGCCTCGTGACCGCTTCTGATTTGCCATTATCGGTCATGGATATCCTGTCGTGTCAGTCGTGGATATCCCGCCACGTCGGTGGGGTACCCTATCAAACCTCAAATAACAAAAATATCGGTGCCTTACATATAGTTATTCACCGTGTAAGTGTGCTATCTTATATCAGTTAGGCCCTATCAAACATGATTCAATCTTGGATACATCCCTGGGATGTATCCATTTACTTGCATCACACCTGATGTTCTTATCTCTTCACTTCATCATCCCCTGGGGATGGCTCATTATAATTACTCTTATGGATGTCACACACACACACACTTTTCACAATTCTTAAGCAATAAAATATTTGAATTTGAATTCTATATCACTACATACATGCTCTTGTAAAATAAAGTACATGTTCAAGGTGTTCCCTACCTCAAGTCTTCATTTGATCAATGCATCAAGGTCCCACATGGCTCCTTGTGCACTAGCTCACTCGTACCACCTATGGTACCACATAACATGTGAAACACATCACTAAGGATGCAATAAAGAAGGTCCAAGACCCTCCATGAATCTTAAAGTCAAACTCAAAAGTTAACATAAATTAGCTCAGTCGATTAATTGAACTCCAAAATCGATTAATCGAATCTGATTCGATTAATCGATTTCCAAAATTGATTAATCGAAAGTCAATATCGATTAATCGATTCTCAAATCGATTAATCGAGATTTTCATTCGATTAATCGAATCCTAATTCGATTAATCGAAATTCTCTGTTCAGCCAAGTCGATTCTCAATTCGAGTAATCGAGTTCCTAAAATCGATTAATCGATCCCAAATCGATTAATCGAAAATTGAAATCGATTAATCGAAATCCCATTTCGATTAGTCGATTTTCCCCAAGTCATTTCCTCCAGCCCCTGGGGTCCACTGGAGGTTCCCAGTCGATTAATCGAACTGAATTCGATTAATCGAGATCAGGGTCCTCTGACTTTTCAACTTCTTGGCCAATTTCGATTAATTGAAACCTAATTTCGATTAATCGAAATTGCCAGATTCAGCCCCCTTTTGGCTGTTCTTCTCAACCTTTTTCCACACTTTTTCCTCTATTTTTTCTAAACCATTATCCTCTAATTTAAACTATTTTTAGCTACAAATTAACCTCTACAACCTATGCATTTTATTCACAAAGTTTTACCTTGAATCAATCTCAAATTGATTTCAAATCAAGTGGTTGGAAGGCTAGGGTTCCAGCCTTGGCTTGAACGGATTCTCCGCGTCGAATCGATCTCTTTAATGCTAGAATCTCCCTTCCAATCACCCACAATAACTCCTTACTTTATCACTCTCTTTACTCCTCTCTCTCTCTTCTTTACTTCTCTCTCAACAACCAAAGCTATTGGTTTTAGGGTTATTAAACCCTTTTATCTCCCCCCTAGCTTGTGTGTTGAGCACATGCACCTCAATAGGTGTATGTGACTTCAGGTTCACAACACACACCACATAACTACACAAACCATCTCATCTCATTCGCTCATCACACTCTATGCTAACTATTGAACTCCTAATTGGTCAAACCTGTGACCGATCGGGCACGGATCCCGAGGTTATAGTTTAGTGTGATTTTCCGGGCTATTACATCCTCCCCACCTTAAGAATTTTCGTCCTCGAAAATAACCCAAGGTTGGTCTGTCTGGGTCTCTCTCCCCCCCCCACACTCTCAGGTGAGGCGGTCCAATTGACTCAGACGCATCCAGGTAATTTCGAATACCAGCGTAGAATTAAAATGTTACAAAATTGAAGAGTTTACACCAAAATTTTGATTTATATTTATAATTGAAAATTTTTACAATGCCAATTTAGTTGGCGTACAAAATCTACATGTATACAATCATGGCTCAAACAAAATAAATGCTAGGCGGTGTCTCTTGGGTGTTGTGTGGGCTGTGGTGGCGGTTGTGTCGGGTGGTGTAGTCGGCCAGGTGGCTGGCGTCTCGGCCGATGGAGCGGAGGTAGATGTGGAAAGAGCCGCGTCAGTAGTGGCTGTGGTAGGATGGAAGACGGGTCCTCTGTGGAAGGTCATGCGTCCATGTCCGTCCTCCTCCTCTGGGCGAGGTAGCAGGTAGTGGTCGGTGGGTAGATGTGGCGGAGGTGTGGAATAGAAGGAAGTCCATCCTCCGGTTCATCCTTCGTTGTTGGCCTCCATACGGCCAACACCTCCTCTATGGTCGGCCTCGATGTGAAGCGGCCGTGGTAGGATGAGGTGGGTGTCATGGCGTGAGTGGGCTGGCGGTGTCGGTGAGGCTACTGTGTGAGAGGTGGCCCTCTCCACGGATGGCTCGGCTGGGGCAGGGTGTGCCCCACCCACGGGTGGGTCCTGCAGTGGTGGTGGGGGTGGCGGTGGTGCTACTGCTGCTGCTGCGGCTATTGGAGCGGGACCCGGAGCCGGTAGGGTCCGCTTTAGCAAGTTGTAGCTACGGGCCCATGAAGACATGGAGAACGTCTTCACGCAGTCCGTAGCCCTCTCTTCATGAGGAGAGACGGCGTAGGATGGATCGTTGGAGTAGCACTCCAACATGCTCGATATGAGGCGAGCGTAGGGCATCTTCTCCTTGGGCCGGAGGTTGCCCTTCATTAGCTTGCCCTTAATATACCTCATCCCCTCAAGGATGAGCATGATGGCATCAAACCACCGACCACAGAAGGCCGAGTAAAGTGCCTGTTGCACTTTTTCCACGCGCTCGGTGTCGTGGCGCATAGGGTATAGATTACACTTGACCACCGAGTCAAGCATCCACATATAGTGGGGAAGGTCAACCCTCTTTATGGAGGAGCCCAACCCCTTTTTACCATTTGTCATGCGGGTCATGACCTCCTCGAAGCGAGGTTCCTCCCCGAAGGGTGGGAATAGGGTGGTCTCAGGGGTGAAATCGAGGTAGCACTCGAGCACCTCGTGTATATGACGACGTGTGATCGTGTAGTCGCGACCCTCGATAGTGGTCTTGATCACACCATCGGTCGGGCCGTCCACAAGCCCTTGGTAGAATAATCTCACCAATCTAGGGTAGTAAGAACCCCGGATTGGTTTGAGAAGGTTGCCGAGACCGGCGTTATTGAGGTAGTTTCGAGCCCATTGGGTCTCGCCCGGTACATCGGGATTGGTGAATAGGGTTGGGTCAATGACGTATTCGACCTCGAAGGTCTTGGCTGCCCACCATTCATTTGGTTGCACCACATTTGTGGGTGGTGGTGGCATGGGTGTGGACTCGCGGGATGACTCGCGCGTAGACGCGCTCGTCGAACCGGAGGTAGTCTCCGATGTCGACGGTGACGGAGTCCTCACCGGCGATGGGGTAGGTGGTGGTGGTGCGGCGTTCTTACGCCTAACCGACAACTTAGAGGTTGCCTTCTTCGGAGACAACCGGGTTTTGGGCGGCATTTTTAGAAAATCTAGGGTTTAGCTAGCTCGAATTGAAGGGAAAAACACAATTTTAGGGTTTACCGTGGGTTTTGGATGCGATGGCACTTGAATCCGATCCGAAAACTAACGGGAATGCAAACCCTAGAGTGCCGGATGGTCGGAGAAGAAGAAGAAGATGAAGCGCCCAAAAATTCCAAGCTGAAATGATTTCGAATGGGGAATGAAATCCCCAAATTTTTATATATAGGCCTCGGCTCGATTAATCAAAATTCAGAATCGATTAATCGAGATTCAAAACTAGGTTAAGCCGCGCAAAATCGATTAATCGATTTCCCAAATCGATCAATCGAAAGTCAAATTCGATTAATCGAAAACATTTCGATTAATCGAAATCATATCCGTTTAAAAATTTAAGTTTTAGAGCTCACTGGCGCGAGCCAGTCGATTAATCGAAATCCATTTCGATTAATCGAAATTTCAAAATCGATTAATCGAATTTCACTTCGATTAATCAAAATCGTGCAGTAACTTCCAAAAATTTCAGAATTCCTTAAGTTATTCGATTAATCAAAATCCATTTCGATTAATCAAAATTTCAAAATCAATTAATCGAAATTCACTTCGATTAATCAAAATCGTCTACCTGACTTCAATTTCTTCCAAGTCCCTTTAGTAAATCGATTAATCGAGATTCCAGTTCGATTAATCGAAATCTCAAATCGATTAATCGAAACTGCTTCGATTAAACGAAATTTCATTAATTTATTCCCAATTTCTTCTAACATTCCCAGTTTGTTCGATTAATCGGACATGCAGTTCGATTAATCGAATTCCCAATTCGATTAATCGAATTCCCAATTCGATTAATCGAATTCCCAATTCGATTAATCGAATTCCCAAAATCGATTAATCGATCCCAAATCGATTAATCGAAATTATAACTCGATCAATCGAAATTGCATTCTATGTATATTCTAACTTTTATTCAAAATTTCCAGTCACTGGCACCTGCCAGTCGACTAATCGAACAAAATCGATTAATCGAAATTCCAAATCGATTAATCGATCTGAAATTCGATTAATCAGTTTTGCCCATTTTCTACAGATTTTCAAGTTCTTTGGTTCTTTGATTTCTTTTGGTAGTTTATGACATCAAGTGGTTCATATTTTCATAAAAAAAAACACATACACTTGGTCATATTCATAAAATCTGTTCGTTAAATCATACTTTGATCACAACTTCCATTGAATTACAAGCGTCGTGGAGATTCCACGAACACGTTTGTGATTTACATTGGATTCTCACGTCGTTGGAAACAAGGCTGGATATTGTTCTTTCACATCGGCCTCTCGTTCCCAAGTAGCCTCTTCTTTTGGATGATTGTTCCACCGAACAAGCACTAAGGGAATCACTTTAGTGCGCAATACTTGTTCCTTCCGATCCAAGATTTCCACTGGTTCCTCTATCATGCTCATGTCCTCACACATCTCCATAGGTTGTTTTCCTAACACAAGAGACGGATCATTCACATACTTTCTGAGCATCGATATGTGGAAAATGTTATGTACTCGATCAAACAGCGGTGCTAAACCAATGCGATACGCAACTTCACCTACGCGTCCCAAAATTTCGAATGGTCCAACATAACGTGGGCTTAACTTCCCTCTCTTGCCAAATCTCATTACGCCTTTCATAGGTGACACTTTCACAAACACATGCTCACCCACTTTATAGTTGACACTAGTCCGTTTCATGTCGGCGTAACTTTTCTGTCTACTCTGTGCTGACTTCAGCCTTTCTCTGATAATTCGAACAACGGTGGGGTTGTCTTCAAGCAGTTTTGGCCCTAACATAAATTTCTCACCTGTTTCCTCCCAATTGAGGGGTGACTTGCATCGTCGTTCATACAGAGCTTCATACGGTGCCATGCCAATGCTCGTTTGGAAACTGTTGTTGTATGCGAATTCGAGCAACAGTAGATACTCATCCCAGTATCCTTGCATATCTAGCATGCATGCTCTGAGCATGTCTTCTATTACTTGGTTCACTCGTTTTGTCTGCCCATCAGTTTAAGGATGGAAAGCTAAACTAAAGTCTAGTCGTGTTCCCATTCCTTCTTGAAATTTCTTCCAAAACTTGGACGTATATAGTGGATCACGATCTGAAACTATGCTGCTTGGAATCCTATGTAATCTTACAATCTCTTTCATGTATAAGTCTGCTAGTCTTCCTGCTGTATACGTAGTATTGTACGGCAAAAAGTGCGCTGATTTGGTCAATCGGTCTACGACGACCCAAATGGCATTATGTCTCTTAGCAGTACGGGGCAATCCAACAATGAAGTCCATTGAGATCGATTCCCACTTCCATTCTGGGATTGATAAAGGTTGCAATAGTCCAGCAGGATGTCTATGATCAACCTTCACTTGCTGACAAGTCAAACACCGTGACACGTACTCGGCCACGTCTTGCTTCAGTCCTCTCCACCAGTAGTTCTTTTTCAAATCTTGATACATTTTGGTGCTACCAGGGTGGATAGCATAATTTGACTTATGGGCCTCATCAAGAATCGTTCGCCTTAGATCGGCATTGTCCGGAATGCATAGACGGTCCTTAAACAATAACGAACCATCTTCTTTAACCGAGAAGTCCGACCTGATGCCTTCTCTAACGTCTTGATGAATCTTTGTTAATGCCGGATCTTTCATCTGTAGATCGTGGATATGTTCAAATATTACTGGCTTTACTGATATGTTAGCCAAAAAGGATCCGGTGGCTTTTGACTCAATGTTCGCATCGTAGAATGCCAGGTCTTACAATAATTTCCATCGGTGCATACCCAAAATCAAATAAGCTAACTGAGCTGAACCTTTCCGACTCAATGCGTCGGCCACTACATTCACCTTGCCTGAATGGTATTGTATGGAGCAATCGTAATCCTTGAGGAATTCCATCCACCTGCGTTGTCTCATGTTGAGCTCTTTCTGTGTAAACAGGTATCAGAGGCTCTTATGATCGGTGAAAATTTCAAAAGTCTCACCATACAAGTAATGTCTCCAAATCTTCAGCGCAAAAATGACTGCTGCCAGTTCCAAGTCATGAGTCGGGTAATTTTTCTCGTGTTCTTTCAGCTGTTTTGATCCGTAAGCTATCACCTTCTTGTGTTGGTTGAGTACACAACCAAGGCCATTGTATGACGCGTCGCTGTACACGGCGTATCCTCCACTGCCTGAAGGAATCGCTAGTACTAGAGCCGAAGTGAGTCTCGTTTTGAGTTCTTGAAAACTCTTCTCGCATGCCTCACTCTACTCAAATCTTGAATCCTTTCGTGTCAGCTTTGTGAGAGGTCTCGATATCTTTGAAAACCCCTCGACGAAATGTCGATAATAGCCTGCTAAGCCCAGAAAACTTCGGACATCGGTCACTGTCTTTGGTTGCTCCCATTTAACCACTGCTTCTATCTTTGCTGGATCTACAGTGACACCATGTTTTGAGACAACATGTCCCAAAAAGCTAACTTCTTCCAACCAAAACTCACACTTGCTGAATTTGGCGTACAATTGGTGTTCACGTAGCGTCTGTAGAGCAATCCTCAAGTGTTCTTCGTGTTCCGTCTTGGATTTGGAGTATATCAGTATATCATCAACAAACACTACGACGCAGGAGTCCAAGTGTGGTTTAAACACTCGGTTCATCAGATCCATAAATGACGCCGGAGCATTTGTCAGTCCAAACGGCATCACAAGGAATTCATAGTGTCTTACCGAATGTCCTCGGCCTTGACTCAAGAATCGATGATACCTAGATCTCAGGTCGATCTTGGAAAAATACCTTGCTCCTTACAGTTGGTCGAATAGATCGTCAATTCTAGGCAAAGGGTAGCGGTTCTTCACAGTGAGTTTGTTCAATTGTCGATAGTCAATGCATAGCCGCATTGACCCATCTTTCTTCTTGACAAACAAGACCGGTGCTCCCCATGGAGACACGCTTGGTCTAACAAACCCCTTGTCCATAAGCTCTTGCAGTTGTTCATTCAACTCCTTTAACTCAGCAGGAGCCATTCTATAAGGCGCTTTGAAATAGGCTCCGCTCGGTTGCTAAGTCAATGGCGAGTTCTACTTCTCTTCTCGAGGTAATCTGCAATTCCTCCGAAACACGCCGTGAAGTCTCGCACAACCGCTATCTCGTAAATGATATTCTTTTCCTTCCTTGTCCTCCTTTAAGAAAGCCAAGTATCCATCGAACCATTTCTCGATCATTTTCTCGCCTCATCACTGAGATCGGTAGATGACGACCTCACTCCTTGAAACCGAAATGATCTTCTTGTGTTGGGTCTGAAAATGACTACCTTGTCCTTGCGATTGATTTGCACAATCTTTGTCATACCAACCAGTCCATGCCAAGGATCACATCAAACCCCTGCATGTCTAACAGTATCAACTTTGCTTCTAATTCATGCACCTCTAAGTCTCGAATTGCTACCATGATGGATTTGCAAGCTAACTCCGTGTCTACTAACTCTCCAGTCGGAATAGACACAGATAGGACGAAATCCAATGCCTCTGGAACAATCTTCATCTTCTTGGCGAAACGTGGAGTGACGAATGAGTGGGTAGACCCTGGGTCTATCAACACTCGAGCGTCATATCCAACGAAGCATCCTTTTTCATATATAGTTAAAGTACCTATAGTATACATACATACATACAATAATTTACACATCAATTTACACCCTTAATTCACATATAGATTTAGCATTGAGAAAAAAAGAATCTATACAATTCCTAATGCATACACCTTCTCTATCTAAAATTTTAATGAAATGAAAATTTTCTTTAATTTTAATGAGTCTCACCTTGGATGACGTCATGCACGTTCCCTGCTTCCTGAGCAGTGACTGCATAGGCTCTCCCCTGAACGATCGGCTTCCTTGCTTGAATGGGTCGTGGCGCTGCAACTGAAGCCGTCTTTCTTTTATCCGCCTCGGGGCAATCCTTGATCAAGTGGCCCACCTTGCCACATCGAAAACAACCCCTAGTTCCCAATCTACAATCCACTGTCCTATGAGGCTTGCCACACTTTGCGCAAGTCTCCCGAGGTGCGGAAGAAACAGTACGAGAACCCTGTGTGATAGTGGCGCCAGTAGACATGGCAGGGCTCTCATAGCGTAAAGGTCTCCCCGATGCAAGTAATGGAAACCTCTGTTGGTGTTGTTGCACCGGCCTTCCGAAACCCCCTTGGAACTGTGGTCTCTGATTTTGGGCTATGAACCTCGGCTTTTTGTTCACCGATTCATAGGTCCCCGTCCTTCCTTGTTCATTTCCTCCTCTCTGTTGCTCTCTCTGTCGATATCTATTTGTATTCTCCTCTTCAACCATTAGTGCTTTACTCATGACCTCTTCATAGGTCCTTAACTGAAATGGAGCTACGCCTCCCCTAACCTCAGGCTTCAAACCTTGCTGAAACCTCTTGGACTTCATCACTTTAGTAGCGACGTAATCCGGAGCAAAACGGGCAAGTCGTAGAAACTCCACCCCATATTCTCTCACTGTCATTCTCCCTTGCACTAACTGTAGAAATTGTATCTCGAGCTGGTTCCTCACCACTTCCAGAAAATATTGTTTGTTGAACTCCTCAACAAACTCCTCCCAAGTCCAAGGCAACTCTGGGGTCTCCTGAGCCCGAGTCCGTATCACGGACTTCCACCAAGGCCCAGCCTCCCCATCCAACATATAAGCTGCCCATCTCACACTCTCATCTTCCGTGCATGTCAGCACGCTAAAGACTTTCTCCATCTCCGTAAGCCAGTTCTCAGCGGCCATGGTGTCTGCCTGCCCAGAAAATGAAGGAGGTCTCATCCTCCTAAACTCTGTAAAAGATGAGGGCACAGGCAGCGCGAGTCCTCCCAGTGGTGTAGGTGGTGCTGCTGTTCTCTTCGCAAAGGATGTTGTTGTGCCATGGCAGCTGCCATAGTCTCCATAGTGTGCATCATCCTTTGTCGCTCTTCTCTATCTTCTTATCTTTCTCTCACTCTCTCTTGCTCTCTTAGATCTTGATCCTGATGATCTCGATCCTCTTCATCACGCTGTCTACTACTACTTCTCGGCCTCAAGGCACTCTATTAGTAGGAGAGATGTAATCATCTCCACTACGTAGACTCCTCTGTTGGCCGCCCCTTGGTCGGCCTCTTCCTCTAGATGACATTTGTGGCTGCATTTGAAACTAAAGTTTCGTTAGCAGAAGCCCCTATGTTCTGACCAAAAGAACGATTGTCAGAATTGCTAAAAGAAAATGGCTTTGATACCAAGCTGGATGGCCGGTTTGGCACCCGAAACTCATGCCATCAGCACGATCATCTTGACCGTGCCCCTTAGCTAAGCACAGAGCATTAGCATATCAAGCATAAAATGAAATAATAAATGAGCTGCGGAATTTAAATCTATATTAAGTAATTCTCCAAAAGACAGTTCTACCCTCATGCCTCTGCATGAATGGAGAACCGACCCGAACCATCGATGATAGCAATCATCACGGATGGTTCGCCCCAACAGAATAATCTCAAACTCAATATATACATGGTTTAACCAAACAAGGCTTGACATACCAAGCCGTATAAATCTCTCTCAAAAAGCCCTCAAAGTGGCACAACGGAGTCCTCTAGAAGAAGTCCTCAGGAGGTGGCTCCAACTGTCAGCCGCAAGGTCCGACTCAGGTCGTCTCCTCGAAGCCTCGATCATTGCTAGTAGTGGACCTGCGACATATAGTCTATAGGGTGAGCTACATCCTAGCTCAATAGGGAACAAAACACAGTTGAACATATAAATTATTACTCACATATATTCCATGATATGACATGCATGATGTGTCTATGTAATTACTGATAAAACAGTTAAAAAGTATTACATTTTACTGGTAGTTTACTCGTGTCTTTTATTTACTCATGAATGATGCCGAAAAGGCCTAAAGCAAAACTTAAACTTTCAACTTAAGTAATCCCCGAGCAATATAGCATCGAGCCCCGATGAGAAACCCTTCATCGTCATCTATATAGACACTTTTAACGTATTCCCTGAGAATACAATATAATACCCAAGCCCCTTTCCCCTGGGGATTGGTGGCGGGGTTTCACTTGTCTCAAATCAACACCCCTGGGGTGTGCTTACTATGTGCGGATAAGCCTCCGCACTGGCTTACGGTTTTGCCGCCGTATCGGTCACGGATATCCTGCCGTGTCAGTCGTGGATATCCCGCCACGTCGGTGGGGTACCCTATCAAACCTCAAATAACAAAAATATCGGTGCCTTACATATAGTTATTCACCGTGTAAGTGTGCTATCTTATATCAGTTAGGCCTTATCAAACATGATTCAATCTTGGATACATCCCTGGGATGTATCCATTTACTTGCATCACACCTGATGTTCTTATCTCTTCACTTCATCATCCCCTGGGGATGGCTCATTATAATTACGCTTATGGATGTCACACACACACACACACACTTTTCACAATTCTTAAGCAATAAAATATTTGAATTTGAATTCTATATCACTACATACATCCTCTTGTAAAATAAAGTACATGTTCAAGGTGTTCCCTACCTCAAGTCTTCATTTGATTAATGCATCAAGGTCTCACGTGGCTCCTTGTGCACTAGCTCACTCGTACCACCTATGGTACCACATAACATGTGAAACACATCACTAATGATGTAATAAAGAAGGTCCAAGACCCTCCAAGAATCTTAAAGTCAAACTCAAAAGTTAACATAAATTAGCTCAGTCGATTAATCGAACTCCAAAATCGATTAATCGAAAGTCAATATCGATTAATCGATTCTCAAATCGATTAATCGAGATTTTCATTTGATTAATCGAATCCTAATTCGATTAATCGAAATTCTCTGTTCAGCCAAGTCGATTCTCAATTCGAGTAATCGAGTTCCTAAAATCGATTAATCGATCCCAAATCGATTAATCGAAAATTGAAATCGATTAATCGAAATCCCATTTCGATTAGTCGATTTTCCCCAAGTCATTTCCTCCATTTTGAGGGTCCCTTTGGAGGTTCTCGATATACAAATCGATTAATCGAAATCCAAAGTCGATTAATCGAACTGAATTCGATTAATCGAGATCGGGGTCCTCTGACTTTTCAACTTCTTGGCCAATTTCGATTAATTGAAACCCAATTTCGATTAATAATTTCGATTAATCGAAATTGCCAGATTCAGCCCCCTTTTGGCTGTTCTTCTCAACCTTTTTCCACACTTTTTCTTCTATTTTTTCTAAACCATTATCTTCTAATTTAAACCATTTTTAGCTACAAATTAACCTCTACAACCTATGCATTTTATTCACAAAGTTTTACCTTGAATCAATCTCAAATTGATTTCAAATCAAGTGGTTGGAAGGCTAGGGTTCCAGCCTTGGCTTGAACGGATTCTCCGCGTCGAATCGATCTCTTTAATGCTAGAATCTCTCTTCCAATCACCCACAATAACTCCATACTTTATCACTCTCTTTACTCCTCTCTCTCTCTTCTTTACTTCTCTCTCAACAACCAAAGCTATTGGTTTTAGGGTTATTAAACCCTTTTATCTCCCCCTTAGCTTGTGTGTTGAGCACATGCACCTCAATAGGTGTATGTGACTTCAGGTTCACAACACACACCACATAGCTACACAAACCATCTCATCTCATTCGCTCATCACACTCTATGCTAACTATTGAACTCCTAATTGGTCAAACCTGTGACCGATCGGGCACGGATCCCGAGGTTATAGTTTAGTGTGATTTTTCGGGCTATTACAGTGTTAGCCTCTCCCTCATGCACGCATAAGCTCAACATAAGCACAACAATTCACAATTCAGACGTCAGAAATGACGCGAATCGAAAAGATGTAGGATCTCTCCAAAGCCCTTTAACAAAACACATCAAAATCTTGAATCTGGTAAATTCGATCGATCAATTCTCTAATTTGATCGATCAATTTTCAAATTCGATAGATCGAAACTATTTTGATCGATCGATTCCCACAAGCCAAACTTCTGGCACTACAACCTCGATCGATCAGATTCCAAATTCGATTGATCGAAGGTCGAATTTCGTCAGAAAACTTTAAGCATTCCCTGTTATATACCTTTCGATCGAACGAGTGTCCAGCTCGTTCGTTCGAAACACAATTCATTCGGTCGAATTTCTTCTTGATCAATCGAATTTCCCCAAAAATCATATTTCACCTTCTCAAGTCAAAATCGATCGATTGATTCCAATTTCGATCGATCGAATTTAATAGATTTCTTCAATCACTTGGTTTTGATCATTACCAACCAATTTTTCTCTCAAATCTTTATCTTACTTTCTAAATTTAAACCCAAATCCTACAAAGCTAACATAATCATTCACATCTTACCTTATCGTGATCGATCGAACGTTTGAAATAATTTGTCAAAGAGGGTTTCGAAACAAATCTGCCGATCCCTCGGCAACCAATGACGAAACTGGCTCCTAGCTTTTGATCACACTCTGTTCTTATGTACACACCACTTTCTCTCAACTAATTGGGACGGTTATAACCGAATCGTCACTTCCCTCTGTCTCTCTCTAAAGCCCTAAAGAAGTAAATGTAAGAGGAGAAAATGCAAATGATTATATGGTTGTTTTTAATTCTCTTTTTCTAATTAAGGTTCTGTTCCCCCGTTAAGCACACACACACATAGCTAAAGTGTTGGTAACTTTAGTTCCCTTATGACTTACTCACACTTTACATTGGGTGTTTGCCCAACACTCTTAGCACACCTCACAACTCGTACAATACTATAAATCTAAAAAGGTTATCGGTTTTCGTGTCGAGCAAGCATACCGAAATTGGTTTCTTTTGGTTGATATTACATTCTCCCCTCGTTAGTAATTTTCATCATTGAAAATGGATCTAACAAACGGTTAGTGAGACCCCAACAAGATTACCTCGAAAGGTACCACACATGGCTAAACAAATAAGTTACTTAACTTAATTTCTACACATACAACGATCATACAACATATAATCTACATCCTGCAAGGAAATACAAGTATAAGGCCATTCATAACAAGGAATTTAGATCAAATTGACATGCCTCAACAATTATCCCAAAATGATCACCATTAGTTGTAACATTACCAAAACATCATAAAGATGTGGCAACCATGCCACAATAGTTGAAAGTTATACAGTTATCCCCAAAAGAAAATACTTTCCTTCAAAAAATATTTTCCAAACACAAAATTTCATCCCAATAACTACTTCAATCGTCAACCGCTCCCTCAGCTCCAGTAGGGTCATCTACTCCATCCGCTTCGTCCGTCCCATTAGCTTGTAAGTCCTCGGCATCTATTCCTGAAGTAGAAGCATCGAACGTACGAGCCCGCATCACCGCCATCCATTTGAGATAGTCCATTGGATACATGTAATGCATGGTTTCCTCCAATATTAACTCATGGTAATCGAGGCGACGATTTAGCCAATGATTGCTCTCCTCGATGAGGGCTGCTAGCTCCTCATTGGTCATGCCGACAGCTTGCTGATGTGGTGGAGGCATGGGAATGTGAGCATATTGTGGAGTGGGAGGTATGATTTCTGGCTATTCTTCAAAAGGCTCATCAAGGGCTAGTTGTTCTTGTTTTGGGGTGTCCTGGGCAGGCTGTTCTTGGGCTTGGGGAGCAATAGGAGCGGGAAGTTCTTGTTCACCCGATTGCAAACGTGGCTTTAATCAGTTATAGGTCTTCTTCTATTATTTAAATGTGTATAGTTCCACGTTATCATATGATTTGGGCTCATGGGTGGAAATCTTATATGCAGCACCTCCCGGATACTCCTCAAGCAAGCTAGATATGAGGCTTGCGTATGGTATGCACTGTTCCGACTTATCTACGCCCTCCAACATCCCCTGACATGTTTCATGCCCTCAAAGATCACCTCAGTAGCGTTAAACCACTGCCCCTTAAATGCTAAAAACAACGCCTGCATTATTACCCTGAGTCTCTCGGTCTTATGGCGTAAGGGATATAAGTTTCATTTGAAAATTATGTCTAGCATCCACATATGGCTAGGCAAATCGGCTCGATTAATTGCTCGACCAGATCCAAGTCAACCGCGAGTCATTTGCTCAGCTATTATCAGACGAGGTATTGGTTTGGGGTTTGGGGGTAACAAGTCGACACCTGGGCCATAACTGTCGTAGCACTCTAAAGATTTACATGCAAGGTCATGGGTGAAAGCGTAGTCTCTTCCATCGATCTTAGTATAAACAGTATTAGGATTCTTACCGTTATACATATTTTGGTAAAACAATCGCACAAGGCGAGGGTAATAGTATTCATGAAGGGGTTTTAATAGGTTATCCAATCCGGCCTTTCCCAAGTAATCAAGTGTCCAGCTGTCTACATCCAGCACGTTGGGCGTTTCAAAAAGGGCCGGATCGATCTCATACTCGTAAGCAAACCCTTTGGCAGCCCACCATTCCTTAGGTCGTTCAAATGGTGGTGGCTGTGAAGTAGGTGGTGGTGTTGGTTGTCATGAAGGAGTTTGTGCTGGTTGCGAAGAACTCGCTTGGGACATTGGTTACTTCGAAGTCGGAACCTTAGATGCTTGTCTCGTCTTAGGAGCCATAGGTCTGTAACTAGACTCTAGGGTTTCCACAATCCAAACAAAATACTTGAATTTGAATACAAAATTCTCAAAATTTAGGGCTTTACCTTTTGGATGAAGTTTGGATGCAATTCCTAGCAGAATCCAAGCTTGAATGGTTAGTCCTTTGATCTCTAGGAAGAAGCACACAAAACCCCACAAGAAAAGCCCCCAAAATTTTCTTTCTTTTTGATTTTTAAATGGTCGATTTACTTATATACTGTGCAATTCGATGGATCGAATTCAATTTCGATCGATCAAAATTGACATAAATAGTTCTGGTCAACAATTTCGATCGATCGAATTTTATTTCGATTGGTCGAATTTTCAAATTCGATCGAACAAGTTCATTTTCGATCGGTTGAATTTCTTAGAGGAACTATGGCACTTAATATTTTTGATCAATCTATTTACAAATCAATCGGTCGAATTTCAAATTCAATCGAACGAGTTTCATTTCGATCGGTCGAATTTAGTATTCTTTACTTTAGTGTGAAAATACTCCCTGTTTGTAGCTTTCGATCGGTCAATTTATAATTCGATCAATCGAATTTAATTTTGATCGATCGAATTTGTCAGAAACACTTGAAATTTGTATTTTTTTTCAATTCCCTTTTTGTTTGCAACGCTCGAACTTTCTAACGATTTTCTTTTCATTAAATAATAGAGCTATTTTACATGTAAAAAGAGTCGCAAAAGGACTTTTACAATTCACTGTCTCTCCTCGTTCATTGAAACAATAAAGGATATTGGTCGCGAATCTCGGCTTCGCGCTCCCAAGTAGCTTCCTCATTAGAATGGTTCTTCCATTTGACTAGTACTAAGGGAATCCATTTTGTACGCAACACCTGTTCAGTTCATTCTAAAATTTGCATCGGTCCTTCCACAACAGTCAAATCTTTATAGACTTCAATTGGTGGCGCATCTAGTATATGAGTCGGATCCCTCACGTACTTTCGTAGTATGGAAACGTGAAATACATTGTGTACTCTATCAAGTTGCAGGAGTAAAGCGACCCTATATACAACTTCGCCAACTCTCCCTAATACTTCAAAAGGTCCAATTTAGCGAGGACTTAGCTTTCCACACTTTTCGAAGCGCATCACACCCTTCATCGATGAAATCTTTACAAATACATGATCTCCAACTTGAAAGTCCACTCTAATTCTCTTGATATCGGCGTAACTCTTTTGCCGACTTTGAGTTGTCTTAATCCTTTCTCGAATGATACGAATGGTTTCTGCATTTCTCTTTATCACTTTCGGACTCAGTATAAACTTTTCGTCAGATTCCGCCCAATTGATTGGAGATCTACATCTCTGTCCATACAACGCTTCATACGGAGCCATCCCAATGCTCTGCTAAAAACTGTTATTATACACGAACTCAAGCAATGGTAAATGCTGATCCCATGATCCCTGAAAATCGATCATACAGGCTCTAAGCAAATCTTCGATGATCTGATTGACCCTCTCAGTCTGACCAACGGCCTGCGGATGAAACGCCGAACTGAAATCTAACCTTGTGCCCATGCCTTCTTGGAATTTCTGCCAAAATATTGAAGTATATAATGGGTCACGATCTGAAATAATGCTCGTTGGAATTTCTATCAATTTGTATGTTGTATATGTTGTGTTGTAGGGCAGAAAGTGTGCTGACTTGGTTAGGACCCAAATAGCATTATAACATTTTGCCGTCCTTAGTAATCCTACAATGAAATTCATAGAGATTGACTCTCATTTCCACTTGGGTATTGGTAGAGGTTGCAATAGACCCGCTGGGTGTCTAAGATCTACTTTGACTTGCTGACACACCAAGCATTTAGAAACATAGTAGGCGATACCCTTCTTTAATCCTCTCCACCAATAGTTCTTCCTCAAATCCTGGTACATCTTGGTACCACCAAGATGAATGGCATATTTGAATTTATGAGCTTTGTCTAATATAGTTTGTCATAGATCGACATCAATAGGTATGCATAAATGTCCCCTGAATAGTAACGATCCATCTTCTTTAATAGAAAAGTCCACTCTGGCGCCGTCTGTGACCCCTTATTCGATCTTTAAGAGTTCTACATCTTTCATCTGAAGTTCATAGATACGGTCAAAAATTGTTGGTTTGATTGTAATATTAACCAACAATGCACCAGAAATTTTGACCTCAATATTCTTATTATACAAGGAAAGGTCTTCCAACAATTTCTATCGACGAAGTCCTGTAACGAGACTAGCTAACTGAGCCGCATTCTTCAGACTCAATGCATCTGCCACGATGTTTGTTTTACCTGTGTGATACTGAATAGAGCAATCGTAGTCTTTGAGAAATTCAATCAATCTCCTTTGCCTCATATTCAAATCTTTCTGCGTAAATAAGTACTTAAAGCTTTTATGGTTTGTGAAGATCTCAAAGGTTTCACCGTACAAATAGTGTCTTCATATCTTTAATGCAAAGATCATAGCAGCTAACTCTAGATTGTGCATCGGATAGTTCTTCTCATGATCTTTCAACTGTCTTGATCCGTAAGCGATGACCTTCTTATTTTGATTGAGCACACAACCCAACCTACTGTACGAAGCATCGCTATAAACAGTAAATCCCCCACTGCCTGATGGAATAGCTAACACTGGTACGGAGTTAAGTCGTTTCTTAAGTTCTTAGAAACTCTCTTCACATTCATTGGCCCATTCAAATTTAACATCCTTTCCTGTAAGTCGCGTGAGTGGTCCTGAAATTTTAGAGAATCCCTCTACAAATCTTCGGTAATAACCAGTCAAATCGAGGAAACTACGAATCTCAGTCACCGTCTTCGGCTGTTCCCAATCTACCACTGCCTCAATCTTCACTAGATCCACTGTCACACCTGCTTCTGAGACTAAGTGGCCTAGAAAGCTCACTTTCTCCAACCAGAACTCACACTTGCTGAGTTTGGTGTATAACTTATGCTCACATAGCGTCTATAGTGCAATGTGTAAGTGTTGCTTGTATTCTTCCCTAGATTTCGAATAAATGAGGATATTGTTCACGAACACAACCATGCACGTATCGAGATGTGATTTAAATACTTTATCTATGTCGAAATATGACTATATTTCGCACCCTAAATACTAACATTTAGCTATCCGATGAAGGCATTCTAACGGCTGCTGTATAGTTTTAGTGGTTTCAGGTGTTACGGACCGTGGGATGTTGAAAGAGCTTAAGTGAATAAAATTAAGGGACTATATGAACTTTGGACCATGGAGCCAGCGGAAGCACTGAAATCCGTGAAAAAGACTGATTGGTCTAGCCACAGTTTCGAGAGTTAAATATGTCACATGCCCATTTCAATCGATTGAGATTTGAAACTCAATCGATTGAGTTTAAAAAGTTGCCCAAAAATCAATAGATTGATTTACAAAAATCAATAGATTGATTTCCAAAATCAATAGATTGAATTTGGAATTCAATAGATTGATTTCCAAAATCAATAGATTGAATTTGGAATTCAATAGATTGATTTTCGAAAATCAATCGATTGAATTCCTTAAATTCAATAGATTGATTTTGGGAATGCAAATGAGCCTCCAAAATTCGAATTTTGAATTCAATCGATTGAATTCAAAATTCAATTGATTGATTTCAAAATTCAATCTATTGATTCGAATATGGAATAATTTTAGCCCGGGGCCCTATTTAAACAACAGGATGTTTAGGGTTAAGGGGGACTTTTGCTCGGTAGATTTTCTTAGGGCCTTTAGCAATTTTTTCTTTGTTATTTTTAGTTTTGTATTTAGATAAAAAGCTGTGTAAGGTTGTGATCTTCTCCAAAAAGATCAAGCGGTTGATAAATAAAAGAGCAATTTTTGTGATGGCTTTCGATTTACATTGTGCGTGTGGATCAAGGATGAGCGGCTAAACCCCTCGTTCAAGGAGGAAGCGACCCCTAGATGAGTAACTAACTTACTTTTAAGCTTACAATTTCTTGTTAGAATTATTGAATCGTACGGCTTTTAGTGTGTGCTTCATTGTGTTATCATCGAATACTCGTTTATAGCCGTCGACCGTGTGATCGGCGATAATAAACGAATTATTCCACCTAGATCGATCTTGTAGATCGATATAGGATGCCATGCGATTGATTCTTACGGTTGTGATTTCGAATTTGAGATACGCTATGCCTTTCGCATGATGCATGCCGTGATTGGATGCGTCATAGTGCTCGGATAGGGTATGCCGAATCAATAATTGCATTTTCATCGATTCGTTTTTCTTGTAGTTAAATGATGGTATAATAATTTAACATGAAATTATGTGGTTGATTGTAGAAAAGTTATAAATCTAGGGTTAGCAACTCCTTGATCATTTCATCATAGTTAATTTCTTAATCATAGTTCATCCGTGCATAGCTTGATTTAGTTCTTTTGATTATTGCATTGTGTAGTGGTAAATCTTGACAATGAAATCTCTCACCCTTGGTACTTCCTTGGGTCTTTGAAATCTCTTTAAAATTAATCTAATTTTGCGCTTCCCTGTGGGTTCGACACCCTTAATTTCTCCATGCTACAATCGAACTTGTGCACTTGCAAGGTACACTTTAAAACCGATCAAGTTTTGGCGCCTACGGATTATGATAATTTTTTATTTTTATTTTTAAGGAGATTTTATTCTTGAAGTTGCCGATCAAACCGATTGATTTTTCATATTCAATCGATTGACTGAGAAGCGGAGATTGCATCTCATTAAATTCTTTGTTGATAATCAATCGATTGATTTATAAAAATCAATCGATCGATTTTCAACTGTGCACATTTCCCTGTTTTATTTTTATTTTTTTATTAAAAAAAAAAAAAAAAAAATTTAAAAAAAAAAAACCCAATTTTTTCTGTTCTGAGTTGATTGCAAAATTTCTAGTGGAAATATAAAATACATCACTGTTTGTTAGTCAATCGATTGACTTCTCAATTTCAATCGATTGACTGTGCTTGTCAGTCAGATTTTTTGCATTTGAATGTCCTATCAATTAATTGAATTTATAAGTTCAATCGATTGAGTACTTTTGTCTCAATCGATTGAAATTATTGGTTGTTCCATAAAAGAGCATGACGAAATTTGGACTCTATTCGAAAGGTTGAGTCAAACCTCAATGCAAAGCGAAACTTTGGGACATGTTAACCGTGATTTATCAACAAAGTCTCATGTGTTGACAAAAGAGGGGTTGTTTGACGTTAACAACAATACCTCTGAGTTGTCAACAAAAGTGGATATGTTGTCAAAACAAATGAATATGTTGCTTGCCGCAACTCAGCAAGCTAAAACCCTCAATGCCCCTACTGTTTGCGCAGTTTGTGAGAATCAAGGTCACACATCTAACGAGTGTCCAACCACTCTGATGATTTTTTCCGAAGAATCAAATCCCCAGGAGCAAGTTAATGTGACTCAGTCATATCAACGACAAGATAGGAATCCTTATTCAAACACCTACAATCCAGAGTGGAAAAACCATTCTAACCTAGGGTGGGGAGGATCAAGTCAAACTGGACAAGGAAACCAAAGAAAGATAAAGCAAATACAACAAGTGGACAACAAGGTCATCATCCACACCAGAATTCTAACTTTCAACGAAATCCAAATTTCCAACAAAATTTGAATTATTAGCACCAAATTGAAAGCATCACAACATCAGAATTTCAACCAAACCAATGCTTCAAGTTCAAGGAATTCTGATTTTGAAGAAAAATTGATGCAAACTCTGCAAGCTCAACAACAAACTATGCAAGCGTACCAGCAGTCCATGGCTAAAATGCAAGATCAAATCGGTCAATTGGCTAACCAAATGAGTCAAAGAGAAGAGGGAAGGCTTCCTAGCCAACCTATCAACAACCCGCGAGGCCACGCACCATCTGGTGAAGGGCCATCAACCAGCCATCAGCTGAAGGCTGTAACGGTCTTGAGAAGTGGTCGAGTGGTCGACAACCAAGTTGAAATTCCATCTAAAGCTGAAGAAATAGAAAAAAAAGCTGAAAAGGAAGAAGAACCAGAGAAAGAGAAGAAGAGCGAAAATCCCAAAAATGTTCGACAGGAACTTGAAGTGGATCCAGCAATGGAAATAAATTCCCATACACCTAAGGCACCATTCCCTGAGTGCCTTACACCTCCATCCAGATTGGGGAAGGGTCCTTCAAAAATGGACGATATTCTCGAAACGTTTAAGCAAGTAAAGATTAATCTTCCCTTGCTCGATGCCATTAACCAAGTTCCTGCGTACGCCAAGTTCTTCAAGGATTTATGCACCCGAAAGAGGAAGACACGTACACATGTGTCCAAGAAAGTGTTCCTGACTAATCAAGTCAGTTCCATCTTGAAGTTGAATGCGCCACCAAAGCTTAAGGACCCTGGAGTCCCAACTGTTACATGTGTTATTGGTGGACAAACAATTGAAAGAGCACTCTTAGATCTGGGAGCAAGTGTGAACTTGATCCCATTCTCGGTGTACGAAAAATTAGGCCTGGGTGAATTGCAACCGACTGCGGTAACACTTCAATTAGCAGATAGGTCTGAAAGACGACCTAGGGGTATCATCGAGGACGTCTTGGTAGGAATCGATAAATTTGTCTTTCCTGTGGACTTTATTGTTTTGGATATGGAACAACGAGTCAAATCAGAAAACCAAATCCCCATTATCCTTGGACGTCCCTTCCTTGCTACTGCAAATGCCTGTATTAACTGTCGTACAGGAGTGATGGATGTCTCCTTTGGAAATATGAAAGTGAGATTGAATGTGTTCAATGCTATGAACCATTTTTCCAACAAAGAAGAGGTTGATTGCTTTTATATTGACCAGGTTGATGAAGTGGTTGAAGAAGCGCTTCCCTCGATGCTCACTAAGGAGGAATTTGAAACCGCTTGTCGGGCAATCTATGATGAGGGAGGAAGTGTTGAGCAAAATTTCGAGGAAATGAACACCATCTCAATGTCTCAGGAGAAGAAGCCATGGAAGGCACGAATTGAACCATTACCCGTGGTGGAAAAACCCAAATTGATGCCTTCAATTGAGCAACCACCAAATCTTGAGTTGAAACAGTTACCTGATTCACTTAAGTATGTTTTCCTGGGACCATCTGAAACACTTCCGGTGATAATCTCTGCAACTTTGTCAGAAAAGCAAGAAGGAGAACTAATTGGAGTACTCAAGGACTACAAAAGAGCAATCGGATGGACATTAGCCGATCTAAAAGGGATAGATCCGTCGGTGTGTATGCACAAGATCCACCTTGAAGAAGGTAGCACACCATCAAGAGAGGCACAAAGACGGCTGAATCCCAACATGAAAGAAGTTGTTTTGAAAGAGATTATCAAATTACTTGATGCAGGAATCATTTATGCGATTTCAGATAGTGAATGGGTAAGTCCAATTCAGATTGTTCCAAAGAAATCGGGAATAACAGTGAAGGAGACCACCGAGGGGGAATTGGTGCCTACACGTGAGACCACTGGATGGCGTGTATGTATCGATTATCGGAAATTGAACACTGCTACGAAAGGACCATTTTCCCTGTCATTTATTGATCGATTCTAGAAAAGTTGTGACAAGAATATTATTGTTTTCTTGATGGTTACTCGGATACAATCAAGTTCGTATTTCCATCGGATCAAGAAAGACAACGTTTTCTTGCCCTTATGGAACCTTTGCATATCGAAGGATGCCTTTCGGACTTTGTAATGCGCCAGCCACTTTTCAACGTTGTATGTTAGCAATATTCTCAGATATGGTTGATAAATTTATCGAAGTATTCATGGACGACTTCTCAGTTTTTGGGAGGACCTTTGAAATGTGTCTGAATCATTTGACACAGGTATTACAACGTTGTGTAGAATCTAATCTTATTTTAAGCTGGGAAAAGAGTCATTTTATGGTTCAACAGGGAATTGTGTTAGGGCATATCGTTTCCAAGAAAGGAATTGAAGTCGACAAGGCAAAAGTCGACTTAATTGCTAATTTGCCACCACCAAGGAGTGTTAGACAAATCCGATCATTTTTGGGACATGCGGGATTTTACAGAAGATTTATCAAAGATTTTAGCAAGGTGGCTAAACCATTATGTACCTTGCTTGGGAAGGATGTTCCTTTCATCTTTGATGATGATTGCATGAAGGCATTTTTGAAAGTAAGAGAATTGTTATCCAATGCTCCCATAATTCAACCTCCGGATTACTTGCTTCCCTTTGAACTAATGTGCGACGCATCAGATTATGCAATTGGAGCGGTTTTAGGCCAAAGAGTAAATAAATTACCTCATGTAATTTACTATGCAAGTAAATACTGATCGACGCACAAATAAACTACACCACCACAGAGAAAGAATTATTGGCTGTAGTTTATGCGTTGGACAAGTTTCGGTCATACTTGCTTGGGTCCAAGATCATAGTTTTTTCTGATCATTCCGCACTTAAGTACTTATTGGCAAAGAAGGATACAAAGCCAAGACTGATCAGATGGATTCTATTGCTGCAAGAATTCAATTTTGAGATACGAGACAAAAAGGGAGTTGAAAATGTGGTTGCAGACCATCTGTCTCGTATACTTCCTGAAGCAACATCTTTTGCAGAACCTATTCGAGATACCTTTCCCGATGAGCAATTGATGGTTATCCGTGCGGCTCTAAATGGAACTCCTTGGTATGCAAACATTGTCAATTACCTGGTTACGGGTCAAATCCCATTGCAGTGGGGTAAAAATGATAAAAATTTGTTCTTCTCCCAAGTGAAACACTACTTCTGGGATGAACCACACTTGTTTAAATTCTGCTCTGATCAGATAATCCGACGATGTGTGCCCAAAGAAGAACAATCAAGCGTGATGAATTTCTGTCATAATGGAGCTTGTGGAGGTCACTTTGGGGGACGAAAGACCGCATTCAAAATTTTACAAAGTGGATTCTACTGGCCCACTATCTTTCGCGATGCAATGGATTATTGCAAGGGATGTGTAAAATGTCAAAAATTGGGAAATATTTCTAAACGAGACATGATGCCGTTGAACCCGATTTTAGTTGTCGAAATTTTTGACGTTTGGGGAATCGACTTTATGGGACCATTTCCCCCATCATTTGGGTTTCTACATTTTGGTGTAGATTATGTCTCAAAATGGGTGGAAGCTATAGCCACTCGATCGAATGACCACAAGGTGGTGGTAAAGTTTCTTAAGGAGAACTTGTTCAACCGATTCGGAATACCCCGAGCTATCATCAGTGATGGTGGTTCACACTTTTGCAATCGCTAGCTTGCAACTTTAATGAAGAAATATGGAGTCACTCACAAAGTGGCAACACCTTACCATCCGTAAACTAGTGGTCAAGTTGAGGTGTCGAATCGTGAAATCAAGCGGATTTTAGAAAAGACTGTCAGAACAGATAGAAAGGATTGGTCTCTTCGCCTATCGGATGCTCTTTGGGCATACAGGACGGCATTCAAGACACCAATTGGAATGTCTCCATTTCGGCTTGTGTTTGGGAAGGCGTGTCACCTTCCAGTTGAAATTGAACACAAAGCCTTTTGGGCAATCAAATGGTTTAATTTTGACATGCAATCTGCTGGATCAAACCATCCGCCTCAGAATAAATGAACTCGATGAGTTACGTTATGATGCATATGAGAATGCTAGACTTTACAAGGAAAGATCCAAAAGGCTTCACGATGAGTTAATCTCCAGAAAGGAATTTCATCCGGGGCAAAAAGTTTGGCTGTTCAATTCAAAGTTAAAATTTCATCCGGGAAAATTACGATCAAGATGGGAGGGACCTTTTCAGGTCATTTCCACATCTGAATTTGGTGCTGTCGAGATTAGAGACATCAAAGATAATCGAATTCTGAAAGTAAATGGTCAACGGCTTAAACCGCTGTTGGAGTCAAAGTTTCAAATGATGGCTGAAGAAACAGATCTCATTGAGCCGCCAATGTGATGAAGAATCGGTCGAGCTGTCGACACGTAAACTCAGCGCTTCCTGGGAGGCAACCCAGTGGGATAGATTTTAGTTGTATGGTCCTTGATTGTTGTGTTAAAAGATCTAAGTCAATTGATTGACTCGGGATATTTTTAGCATAATTGTGAAACATCGGGAGTTGATTGAATTCTGGAAACATCGGGAGTTGATTGCATTAAATTTAAAAGAGGTTTGCGGGTCCTGCAACAATCCAACGAGGACATTGGAAACATCAGGTTTGGGGGTGGTGTGCTCAAATGCGTGGTTCATGATTTTTAACTTTTGCAGTATATGTTTGACCACATTTTATATGCACCTTTAATACTAAAAAAATAAAAAAATAAAAAAAATAAAAAAATCATCGTTGTTTATTTTTGGCGTAGTTTTCAAACTTTAATCACTGATGCATATAAAATTTTAATTTTCAAATATTTATGCCATGATAAAACTGTTGTTGTTTAGGATAATTAATTCCATTGTGAATATTTAAAGATTAATTTGAATTTTATGCCTAGAAATTTTTTTTGCACTTCGCCATGCTTGAATCTGGAAATTAAAAGATTAGTCCAAATTTGGAATTCTAGGATCCTAAGAAAGACTAAACCCGTGAGATTTAGAACTTTGTCCTCATTCTTGATGAGTGCTAAAATAAATTCGGAGTATCTTTGAAATTCGTGCTTAATTGTTGAAATCTCATACATTTTATCTCGGTTTGTTTATTTCACATGCTTTATATCATTGCGCTAAAACTCATTGCATTTAAACTCAAGACAAATAGGCATCATTACCATCGTGAAAGGATATGATCAAAGGCCATCATTGGCTCATTTCTGCCTAAAATGCCCCACCTTATATTGATTTTCCTTGTTGCACCCCCTTTTGAGCCTTGATTGAAAATTTTTTGTGAAGCTATATTAACCATACCCCCCCACTAGTTTGAAAAAAAAAAAAAGAATACAAAACTTTACCTTTCAATCTCTCGAGAAATTAGGAAAGAGGACAAGAACAAGAGAAAAGTGGAGAGTCATGACGATAATACTTGCAAGGAGCATATGAAAAATATGTGCATAAAATAATTTAAAAAGAAAAAGAGGAATGAAAAGAAGAAAAAAAGGTTGAAAAGAAAGAGAAATTCTGAAAAATTCAAGAAAGAATGAGTGGAAAGTTAGAAAATTAAATTGTATTTCTTTTTCTAGTTTCTCAGAGAAATTTGAATCCAATTTTCCCTTTCTTTCATAACCTTCACCCGAGCCCCATTACAACCATAGAAAAGACCTTCGTGATCTGATCTCGGTTAATAAATGCCTTGTGGAGAGTGATGATGCAATGACTATGGTGGTTGGTATAGCGTACTTAAGATACAAATATCTTTCACCATGAGATTTCTTTTAATTCTTTGATGCACCGTCTTTCTTATATCATGTGAGACCTTTTTGTTTGTATTATAACTCTCTCACATGTGTGCGAAAAGTAAATCATTTATCGGAGCGATTTTGTTTTAAGTGTATACCTAAGGTGAGGATTGAGTCAAAACTTTGGATCCGATTATTCCGATTTGGATTAATCCAGCAATGAAATGATTTAAGCATTGGCACATGTGCACACGACATTCTAGGCATAAATAAAAAATTTGGTCTAAAAATCAGAGCATTGGGTTAATTGGAATAAACAACAGTGGAATTATCATGCCATTGGTATTTGAGAATGAACTTTTGCATGCTGAAATAATTATTGGTTTTTGATTTTAAAGGTATATATATTATATAAACCGATTTGTGAAAACTCTTCTATCGATGATTTTGAAAACTGTTTTTTTTGCAGTTTGTAGGTATCTTCACTGAAAACCTTCAGGAGACACAACTCCTCCCCTAGGGATCACCTAGAGGTTTAAAGGCTTATTGCATATGCTAAATGCAATCGTACTCCCTACGAAAGTGGCATTTAATTTTTGTTAGGATGTTAGTTTAAATTGCCTTGACATATTTATCATTCTCTTTGCTCGAGGACTAGCAAAGTGTAGGTTTGGGGGTGTGATCTATGTCGAAATATGACTATATTTCGCACCCTAAATACTAACATTTAGCTATCTGATGAAGGCATTCTAACGGCTGCTGTATAGTTTTAGTGGTTTCAGGTGTTACGGACCGTGGGATGTTGAAAGAGCTTAAGTGAATAAAATTAAGGGACTATATGAACTTTGGACCATGGAGCCAGCGGAAGCACTGAAATCCGTGAAAAAGACTGATTGGTCTAGCCACAGTTTCGAGAGTTAAATATGTCACATGCCCATTTCAATCGATTGAGATTTGAAACTCAATCGATTGAGTTTAAAAAGTTGCCCAAAAATCAATAGATTGATTTCCAAAAATCAATAGATTGATTTCCAAAATCAATAGATTGAATTTGGAATTCAATAGATTGATTTCCAAAATCAATAGATTGAATTTGGAATTCAATAGATTGATTTTCGAAAATCAATCGATTGAATTCCTTAAATTCAATAGATTGATTTTGGGAATGCAAATGAGCCTCCAAAATTCGAATTTTGAATTCAATCGATTGAATTCAAAATTCAATCGATTGAATTCAAAATTCAATCGATTGATTTCAAAATTCAATCTATTGATTCGAATATGGAATAATTTTAGCCCGGGGCCCTATTTAAACAACAGGATGTTTAGGGTTAAGGGGGACTTTTGCTCGGTAGATTTTCTTAGGGCCTTTAGCAATTTTTTCTTTGTTATTTTTAGTTTTGTATTTAGATAAAAAGCTGTGTAAGGTTGTGATCTTCTCCAAAAAGATCAAGCGATTGATAAATAAAAGAGCAATTTTTGTAATGGCTTTCGATTTACATTGTGCGTGTGGATCAAGGATGAGCGGCTAAACCCCTCGTTCAAGGAGGAAGCGACCCCTAGATGAGTAACTAACTTACTTTTAAGCTTACAATTTCTTGTTAGAATTATTGAATCGTACGCCTTTTAGTGTGTGCTTCATTGTGTTATCATCAAATACTCGTTTATAGCCGAATCGTGTGATGGCGACAATAAGCAATTATTCCACCTAGATCGATCTTGTAGATCGATATAGGATGCCGTGCGGTTGATTCTTACGGTTGTGATTTCGAATTTGAGATACGCTATGCCTTTCGCATGATGCATGCCGTGATTGGATGCGTCATAGTGCTCGGATAGGGTATGCCGAATCAATAATTGCATTTTCATCGATTCGTTTTTCTTGTAGTTAAATGATGGTATAATAATTTAACATGAAATTATGTGGTTGATTGTAGAAAAGTTATAAATCTAGGGTTAGCAACTCCTTGATCATTTCATCATAGTTAATTTCTTAATCATAGTTCATCCGTGCATAGCTTGATTTAGTTCTTTTGATTATTGCATTGTGTAGTGGTAAATCTTGACAATGAAATCTCTCACCCTTGGTACTTCCTTGGGTCTTTGAAATCTCTTTAAAATTAATCTAATTTTGCGCTTCCCTGTGGGTTCGACACCCTTAATTTCGCCGTGCTACAATCGAACTTGTGCACTTGCAAGGGTACACTTTAAAACCGATCAATACTCTGTTCATAAGATCCATAAATGAAGCTGGTGCGTTCGTCAAGCCGAAAGTCATCACTAGAAACTCGTAATGCCCATATTTGGTTATGAATACAGTCTTCTGAATATCTTCAGCTTTCACTCTCAGCTAATGATACCTCAATCTCAAGTCGATCTTTGTAAAGAACTTTTCCCCTTGTAATTGATCAAAGAGATCGTCAATCCTAGGTAAGGGATATTTGTTCTTTATCGTCAGCTTGTTCAATTGATGATAGTCGATGCATAGTCTCATTGAGCCGTCCTTAACGAACAAGACTGGTGCTCCCCAAGGAGACACACTAGGTCTTATGAAGCCCTTGTCCAACAATTCTTGCAGTTGTTCCTTCAATTCCTTCAACTCGACAGGAGTCATTCTGTAAGGCGCTTTAGATACTAGCTCAGTGCCTGGTGCTAAGTGGATTGCAAATTCAATCTCTCGATCTGGTGGTAACCCTCATAATTCGTCGGGAAACACGCCCGAAAACTCACAAGCAATCGGAATATCGGTAATGACGTTCGTCATTTCTCTTTGCTCTTGTAGAAACGTTAGGTAACCACCGCATCCATTTCTCATCAACTACTCAGCTCGTACCACAGAGATGATTGGTATAATTTTACCTTTATCACCTATAAATCGGAATGACTTCTGCTTCGGTGGACGAAATGTGACGACTTTGTGTAAGCAGTCAACGCTCGCATGATAAGTTGATATCCAATTCATACCAAGGAGTATGTCAAAGTCTTGCATATTCAATAAAATAAGATCCGTCATTGTGTCGCGATCTTCAACTCGTACGATAATAGATCGACAACACGTGTCTGTAGTCACTGGGCTTCCCGTGGGAACTGACACGTCCAAAATGAACTCTAATGCTTCATACACAACTTTCAATCTTCCCGCAAACTCCGGAGTCACAAACGAGTGGGTAGACCCTGGGTCTATCAGAACTCGTGCATCACAACGATCGTTGTCGCTTTCTTGATATAGTTGTAAGGTACCTATTTAATACATATGCTAGATAATTAAGCATGCATAGCAAAGTTAAATGCTCATAAAGTACCCTAGTAGATCATCCTTATTTATGCACCTTCTTCATCTAAAATTCTATTAACTAATGTAAACATAGATAGATGATCATACCTTGAATGACGTCATTGCTTGTTCGTGCATCTTCGGCAGTCACTGCAAAAGCACGACTTTGTATGGTGGGTCTCGTCGGTCACATTATGCACACGGAACATTTTACACACTGCAATGAACTCATTCAAATGAACATGTGGATTTTCGTTTGACAATCCATGATAAATTGGTAACATTTGAATAATTGCGGATTTGAATTCATAATGGTTCCCTGGGATGGGGGTATGCATGATACTATCTTGATCATCGTAAAAATCGGGATCATTATAATATTCCAATGTTCTTGGGCCCTCATCATGATTATTGTTCCTATTATTCCCATTATTATTATTCTGATTATTTTCATTCCTTTGATCTGCCATAGTCTCAGTATGATGATACTGATTCCTTTGGATTCTGCGATTCTTTCTACAAGATCGTTCGATCTCAAGATTAAACGGTTGCAGATGTGGGTGATGAGAATGAGTAAAGCTCATACACCACGCTCACAAACAGGGTTGATGATTCCTCAACAAACCACAAGTATTAACTTCAATTGATTGAAGTAAAGCACACAACAAAATTTCCAACAAAGACTTTATCAGTCAATCGATTGAATTAGTGGTCTCAATCGATTGATATTCAAAAGTCAAATAGAGTCAACACAGATTTTTCAGCTAGAAAAGCAAGTAGCTGTGTTCGGGTCAATCGATTGACATAGATATGTCAATCGATTGAAAGTAATATATAATTATTATTTTATTTTTTTTCAATTAATAATTAGATTCGAAAGTTAAACTTTTTAAAACTTAAAGCAATGCACAAAATCCTACAAAATCTTTCTAAAAGAGGAAGAGGAAGAAAGGAAAGGGACTCTTACAACATAAGAACTCCTAAAAATCTCTACTTCCTAAAAAAAATCTTTTATTTCCTAAAAATCCGAAATTAGTAATTTGGGTTTCACACAAAATAGTCGATCGATTGATGCTTTAGGCTCAATCGATTGACAATTCAAGACTGAAACCACCATAACACAGTCGATCGATTGAGGATCAGATCTCAATCGATTGACTGTCAAAAATTTACACAAATCTCTTTCCGAATTAATTAAAATTTTACCGATTATTCCCTGGCAACGGCGCCAAAAACTTGGTGTATTTTAATTTAAACCCTTACAAGTGCACAAGATCTATTGTAGAATGGAAAGAACAGGGGTGTCGAACCCATAGGAAAACGTGAAATTTATCTAATTCTTTCAGAGACTTTAACACACCCAAGGAATTACTAAGGGAGAAATTCGATTTACCATACAAATACCAAACAATTTTCAATGCAATAAAAGAAAACTAATTAAACTAGGACAGAACAAATTATGGTAAAGGAGAAAATTAACAGTTTATAAATTGATCAAGGAGTTTGCTAACCATCGATTCGTAACTTTTCTACCATTCAATCTCACAAATTCAATATGAGTCAAAATACCATAATTTATTAGGAAAATAAATGAATCGAGAAGAACGCAATTATGGATCCGGTATACCCTATCTAAACACCATGATTCAGCCTATCATTGCGGTATGAGGCATGTGAAAACAATAGCATTTCTCAAACTAACAAGTCACAACAATGATAAATCAATCATTCCGCAGCCTAGATTGGCCTACAGGAATAGATCTAGATGCAGTGCTTCTTTTACGGTCGTTGATAACCACGATCAATGACTATAAACGAAGACTCGATAATATTCAATCAAGCTCACACTTACAACAGAATGATTCAATGACAAACCATGAAATTGTAGAGACAATAATAAAACAGTTACTTATCTCCGATTCGCTTCCCCCTTAAACAAATTACTTTAACCGCTCATCTTCGGTATACAAACTCGTTGTAGATCCGAAGATATCATATTAACAATGCTCTTTTTTTTTTCTTAAAAATCTCCTTACAATGCTCTTGTTCTCACGATTATCAACGAGAATTAAAAATAATCCTAATACAATCTACTGAGAAAAAGAACCAAGAAGAACTCTCAACAATATATCTAAAAATAATCACAAAAAGAACTCCCTTTTAATGATTCGTAGCTTCCTTTATATAGGGCCGAGCAAACCCTATTCTTAATAGCCTCAATCGATTGAGAATCAAAACTCAATCGATTGAGTTTTGTTTCGAAAGAAGTATAGTTGGACTTCTCTTCTCTTGTCAATCGATTGACACTTATCCCTCAATCGATTGACATCCGGGGTTAGATTCTCGCTCTTTCGATGGATGTTGGGCTGCTTTACGAATTTCTGTGCTTCTTTTGACCTTTTTGTTCATAGCCCATGCGTATCCTTTTAATTAACCTCTTTTATGCTCTTCTACGATCCAACGATCAGAAACACCTGTGGTCATTAAAACCTCACAACAACCATCAGATGTTTTCATTGGACAACTAAGTGTAGGGATTAAGGTACGAAATATAGTCACATTTCGGCACTGATCAACCGTCCTATCCGTCGCTTCGTTCCTCTGATCCCTTTTTTTGAGAGGGTGTCTCTGATCTCTACCTGAACCTGAAGATATATCATCTATACTCCTCAAATTTCTATGACGATCGCCTCTAGGGCGTCCTCTACCTCTCGAATCCATCTTAATCTGTTATAATGAAACAAAAGTTCCATTAACAGAAGTCCCTATACTCCAATAAAATCTTAAATGTCTAATCAAATCTAAGACTTGTTAGAAATTTCTAAAGCCTAAGCTTTGATACCAACTGTGACAACCCGAATTTCCTAATCGCAAAACCCAGATCGTCGGACCGACGCTAAGGCCGATCCCCGAAAGGAACACTTGGCACATCCACACGCAAAGCAGAAACCATAGCTAAGCAAATCTAAACATCGTATGTAAAAAGTAAATCTCCAATTCTATATCTCAAAAGCTCAAAAATAATTGTTCTAATCCCATGTAAAAATTTATAGGCAGAAGAATCGAGAAGAACCATCGGTGATGGCCGACCATCACCGAAATATGGTTCGCAAAAGAATAATACATCCATCCCAATGTATATCCAACTCCTTACATCGCCAAAATGTATATACAAAACCCATACTTTAATCATCTACAAAGCCGGACCTACCCATGCTTTGCACAACCGAAATAATTCTCAGGATGAGGCTCCAACTCTTCCTCCAAAGGTATGTATTCGGAGTCCTCCTTATCCTGGTCCTCCGTGCTCAGATCCTCACCTATACCTGTGACGTATAGTCGGGAGATGAGCTTCATCTAAGCTCAGTAGGAAAACACAAATAACATGCATATTCTTAACATTCACACATATATCTTATAACATGAACAAAACATAATTTTTCTCATAAAGATGCACAGTTGCGAACAACAACTGGATGAAACAAAAGCGTTTTTCTTAATTCGGAAAACTTATCACATGCTTTTCTCTAATTCACATAATGCAAGAAAGGAACTTAAAGTGCTTCACTTAAATTATCCCTCAAGCATGTATAGCATTGAGCCCCTGATGGAATACCCACCATCATTGTTCATATGAACCATTTACACATGGTGCGCAAGGTCCCAACAATGATGGACGCTTGTGTCGAACACAATATACCGTTGGCCGATAGGATTCACAAAGTCACAAAGGTTGTACGGATATCCCGCAGTACTGATCACCGATATCCCGCCGCGTCGGTCACGGATATGCCGCTGTGTCTGTCGGATATTCACACGAAACCTTAAATCATAGTACATAACTTATAGTTTATCACCGTGTGATGTGATAATTATAACTAGGCTTCAAAGCTTAAAACATATGAACTCACACATACTTATTACACATTTCGAATTAGTTTTGAAAGACTCCACATGCTTATCACATTATGGAGTTGAATCCTGAAAGATTCATCATATAGTTAACACACTTATTTTGACATGATTTTCGAAACACACACACTTGCTTACTCATTCACAATCTCAACGTATTTAAAGCAAACACATCATATCATAAAGCACATGCTAAACATATCAAATGCACATGGTATAGGGCTTTCCCTACCTCAAACACGAAGCCACAAGCGAAGTCTTTCAAACCACGTTAGCCTCTCCCTCACACACGCATAAGCTCAACCTAAGCACAACAATTCACAATTCATACGTCAGAAATTATGCGAATCGGAAAGATGTAGGATCTCTCCAAAGCCCTTTAACAAAATACATCAAAATCCTGAATCTGGCAAATTCGATCGATCGATTCTCTAATTCGATTGATCAAAACTATTTCGATCGGTCATTTCCCACAAGCCAAACTTCTGGCACCACAACCTTGATCGATCGATTTCTAATTCGATCGATCGAATTTTGTTAGAAAACTTTAAGTATTCCCTGTTATATACCTTTCGATCGAACAAGTGTCTAGCTCGTTCGATCGAAACACAATTCGCTCAGTCGAATTTCTTCTTGATCGATCGAATTTTCCCAGAAATCGTATTTCACCTTCTCAAGTCAAAAATCGATTGATCGAATTTAACAGATTTCTTCAATCACTTGGTTTTGATCATTCCCAACCAATTTTTCTCTCAAATCTTTATCTTACTTTTTAAATTTAAACCAAAATCCACCATAATCCTACAAAGCTAACATAATCATTCACATCTTACCTTATGGTGATTAATTGCAACATTGGAAGTAATTTGTCGAAGAGGGTTTCGAAACAAATCCGCTGATCCCTCGGCAACCAATGACAAAACTGGCTCGCAGCTTTCGATCACACTCCGTTCTCACGTACACACCAGTTTCTCTCAACTAATTGAGACGGTTATAACTGAATCCTCACTTCCCTCTTTCTCTCTAAAGCCCTAAAGAAGTAAATGCAAATGATTATATGGTTGTTTTTAATCCTCTTTTTCTAATTAAGGTTGTGCTCCCCCCTTAAATACACACACAGAGCTAAAGTGTTGGTAACTTTAGTTCCCTTATGACTTACTCACACTTTACATTGGGTGTTTGTCCAACACTCTTAACACACCTCACAACTCATACAATACTATAAATCTAAAAAGGTTATTTGTTTTCGTGTCGAGCACACATATCGAAATTAGTCTCTTTTGGGGTTCAAATTTTCAGGATATTACAAATATTACCCTCCAAACATTCGTGACCCACGTTATTGGAACACAATGTCTCTAGTACTTAGAGATCACCTAGTTGAAAAGGGTCTTATAAGACATACTGATGGTGATGAAAAATTTCCTAAAAATAGTGAAAGAAGACATTTTAAAATGTCTTATTATATTGACAACTACCAATTGGGGAGAAGCGGGATTGAAAATGATTGTTTTAGCCTCTAAATGACAAAGCTTATTGCTTTTGTTGTAAATTATTCAACCATGAAGGAAATAATTCTCAGTTCGCGGATGAAGGATTCAACCTTTGAAAAATGCTTTTGAAAGACTTAAAAACATGAAAGGAGTATTGAACACATGGTTAACATGATCAAATGGGTTGATTTGAACAATTTCAAAGTTATGAGCAGAATTTTGGGCTTTTGTATGATTTGAAAAAGTTAAATCGCAATGATGATGAACATTTGCAGATTTTTCGTGCCAACTTTGAAAGTGTTCTTAAATGTGGCAAACATTCTAATATTAATGGTGAACAGTTATTCAATGAATTGAAAGTCTTCAAAACGATTTTGCCAAAGTAAATTAGAACACCGATGGAAGCACTGCATTATTTGAAGCAAATTGATGAATGTTTTTCAAATATTTGGATTGTGTATCAGATATTACTGACCATACTAATTACGGTTGCCTCCAGAGAAAGAACTTTTTCAAAGTTGAAATTAATCAAAACATGTCTTCGATTAACGATATCACAAGAAAGATTAAATGAGTTATCTATGTTATCCATTAAAAACAAGTTGGCAAAGTAGATGGATTATGCAAATTTAATTATAGAGTTTGCGGCTAAAAATGCGAGAAGATAAGTCTTCAGGGGATGATTTCTCAGGTAAATAGTTACAAACAAATATTCAATTTTTTCTATTAGTGAATACTTTTTTTTGATCGGTAATATATATGGATATGAAATTTGCCGTAAACATGTTTTGTGCAATGGACTGTTATTAGATTTTTATACGGTTGTAGGTTTATTAATTTGAGGAATTTTTTCTTTACTATAATAGGCCCCATTTCGAGATCTCGCCATAGGCCACCGAAATCTCAGGAGTCAGGACCATGGATCAAAATGTCGGAAAACCGATACTTATCGTCCATGCCCAAAACCGATGTGTATCGGACTATACGTATCGATATCGGACGGTGACCTTTGATACCGATACATATAGGACGAAATTTTGATCCATGGTCAGGACCGGCCTGTTGGCCCTTACACATAATTCGAAAGAAAGACTTGGTATTTTGAGGACTTGTGTCATGTGAAAACGCCATCTAAGCTTTCTGATTTGAAAGCCATGATCTGAAGATCTTACATGCAAAAGATTGGCACGAGACATGATCTTTATCATATGATTCAATGCAATCAAAGGCCATTATCCGATTAAATAGTTAATTACGTTGAATCATATGATAGAGATCTTATTTTGTTCTAAATTTTTATAGCGTAGATCTTTAGATCAAGGCCTTCAAAGCAAACAATTGTCAGTATTTTTCTTTTCAACTGCTCCACTAGATGCAAGGATCACAATACTTATATCCAGTGGCTCAAATGACTTAAAAATAAAGACAGTAAGCACATTGAACCATTTTGGAAAGAGTTAGCCTTCAGTGGGTGCCCACCCATCTCTGGTGGACATGACAGTCCACACCAAGGATCAAAAATTCAGATTTCATTTCGGCCGAAAACTACAATGGGACTGAAAATTACCGAAATTATAGGTTTTCGTTTCGGTTTCAGTTCCCACTGAAATTGAAACATTTTGGCCGAAATTTTCAGATTTCAGCTGAAGTTTTGAACCATGGTCCACACATTTGTGTGACTTCATGATATACCCAGAGTTTCATGCATGCACGGAGTTTCAGTGCATGAAACTCCGTGAACTTCATGCAATCACACATACGTGTGGACTATTTTGCCGCTCATGACAGATTCTAGTAACTCTTTTGGAAAAGAGGTCTTATTGTTCATTTGCTTCATACAAAAACAGTAAGATTTCAAATTTTGGATTTTTGGAAACATCTTGTCATTGGCCTAGATCAGATTGCTAGATGGATGATACGTAAACTTTGGTAAAATTTCAGTACAATTATAAAAAAATTAATTGAAAATTAAATAAAAGAAAGTAAATAATAGCAAAAATATGGGCAAAACAAGGATCAAAATTTCGGTTTTTGTTTCGGTTTCAGAGGGGACCGAAATCGAAATTTTGGTCCAAAATTTCGGCCGATAATTTCATTTCCATAGATTTGATGACTGAAATTTTGGTCCCAAATTATCGTTTCAATAGGGACCGAAACCGATAATTTCGGCCTAAATTTTGATCCTTGGGGCAAAATAAGAAAAAAAAATGTGGTTAAAAAAAAATTACACATCAAATCAAATATAAGACAAATAACAATTAAAATCTAAATGACATAGAAAAATGCTTCACTATTTTGAAAAGGAAATAAAAGAAAACTTTCCACATCAAGCCTTTTATATATGTAGTGATTTCTAATCATAGATTTTTTTTTTTTAACTTCAAGGGAATTTCTAAACCGACCTCGAAAGTTCTACAGAAAAAATAAATCCGAACCCACTTCAATTATAGCTCATTGGAACAATTTAGATGCATAGTGAAAAAAAAAACCAAACCAATTCCAATTGGTTATCGATCAAATTTTTTTTTAAAATTTCAATTGATTCAATTTCAATTTTGGGTGGCCAAAACTAAAACCGATTGAGTAAATCTAGAAAATCGACCCAAAACAAAAAAAGAAATTGAAAAAAAAATTATAAAAGAAAAAAATCGAAATCGAGATGGAAACAGACTGAACCATTTTTTTTCTTGAGTTTTGTTTCCGATATTTTGAGAAAACAGTTAACCGACATCAAAGCTGAATCGTTTCAATTCATTTCTATTTAGGCTGAATCGAATCAAAAACCAAAAATTTTAATTTTAGTTTGGTTCAATTACTGGATCTACACCCCTAATAGTCAATAATCAATTTCCTAATTTTGTATAATATTAGGAGAAAAAAAATTGCCAAAAATAATAAGAAAATTTGATAATGTGTAATTGACATATTAATGAATCTAACACCATTCAATCCATGATTAGACATTATTATTAGGGTGCTGAAACTTAAATGTCTCGTGACATAGTGTTTTTAAGTCAGGAGATAGGGACATAAAAGTCCCCATAACTTAGACAATAAATGAGTGCCTCACTCATCTCATTCAAGACCCATTGATAAGCAAGTTGCACATATCTTATTACTGTTTTTGATTGTATCTACCCTTCTTCTGCCTGTGGCCTCCCCAAACACCACAAAACCTTGTCAAAAGTTAAAACCCTTTGTGATGCACAAATAGTTTTGAAAACTCGACACGTGTGGCTGTCGTTATCTGACACGTGGATGGACCCTACTTGCCAAAAACTCGCTGACATGTTGGTAGGCCAGGTCATAATGATGAAAGATGGTATATATAACTACACTTCAGTCATGTCACTTTTGAGGAGATAAAGTGATGTTGAGGTAGAGGGAGAGAGGCGTCTTTCTTTGTTAGGGTGTTTTATATCTCACCTTTTATGTCTCTACTTTGCTGTATTGATTGATAAATGTTGTAGCATTGGGGACAACGGGTGAAAGATTTTCTATAAGATGATTGGGTCCGTCAGATCTGATCATCAAGGGTGGTGTTTAGGTCATCTGTACTAGTCTGTCAATGGGTCGGGTCAACACAATACCCGATCCCCGCCTGACCCGAATTTTTTATCAGGTTAGGCACATAAACTTGATGCAACCTTTGAGTCAGCATCGAGTCGGGTTTTTGGGCCGACACCCTTGGCTTGTCAGGTTGATTGGGTCAAGCATGGGCCATTTTTTCATTGGGCACCAAAATTTGGGCTAGACCCAACCCGACCAATTAATAATCTATACCATATACGTGGATTGACGTATCTTGATCACAATCATCCACATCGAGATCCCCTTGAATTGTCCCATTCTTACGTCTTGAATAGCAGGTCACAAGATTTTCAATGTCAAATCATGGATCCAAGGTGTCAAATCGGTATTGGACTCGGGTATCAGTCCATGGAGGACCGATATGACTCGGTCAATACATTCGGCCAATACCGATATATATCGGCCTATTTAAAAAAAAAAAAAAAAAAAAAAAAAACCAAATAAAGGTATCGGTCGAAATTGATACCTAATTGAGATACCGATATGTAATGGTATCAGCCGATCATGCGTGGATATCTAGAGAGATTAGACGAAAGCTTCTTATAATGCGTGGAGAAATAAGATTAGCAAAGTCCACTTCAAATATACATGAGCAGGCAATGAAGATGGTCTTCCACTTGGGAAGTTACGTTGTGGAATGGGGCAGCTGGATTAAAAGCATGCACAAGTACTTTTAAGCATTTGATTAAACCACTTTTTCATGCTAAATATGAGCCCTAGCCCAAATTTTGATTATAGGTCTGGATCAGATGATTAAGATCAATGTAACCTTTGAGCTGCATGTAGTTCTTTGCCAAAATATTTAATTCAATTGTTATATGTTTGGTTACTTTTATTAATTTAATGTTTTTTAGCAATTAACTAATGTTTTATAAATGTTTGCAATCTATATATAAAACTATTTTATGATTAATATAATTTTAAATTTCGTAAATTTATAAACAGTGACAATTTTTGGTAGAGAATGCTGCAGACAATTTATGTAACATGACGTGATTGACCGTAGTGCTTGGGCCCCACTATGTGTGCAGCCAGTCAAGTCAAGCCACATAAGCTGCTTACAAAATTGTCCATTGTATAAATTGTCCTTAAATTTTCTACGATCATGCATCCAAACGGTATTTGAAAATTATTTTTGAAATTAAAATCATTTGGAAAAAAAAAAAATCACAAAAATATAAAGTGCTTAATAATGTCAAGTAGTTAATTTTTGAATCGGTTATTAGCACTTAATGAGTTAATAAAGAACATGGTCCCAAGGGCCACCTTCAGGGGCATAGTTAAGAATTTTTGTTGGTGGGGGCTACAAATGATAATTACAATGTTATTAATTATTTTAACATCCATTTCGGGGCTTCTACATCATAGATTTGGAAATTTATATACAAACGAAGGTTATATAAGATACATACTTCATAGAAGCTCTAGAGTTAAATAGAGGCTTGATCCCCCACACCCTTCTACCTTCACCATGATCCCAACGCTATATCACACCAAAAAATATTTAGGTGTCACATGGAGTTAGAGAGCATTGCATAGATAATTTTCAAAAGAAAAACTCATCTCTATCACAAAAGTAAATAAATATTATATCACAGGGTGGAGGAATATATATATATATATATATATATATATATATATATATATTATCTATGCAATATCTTTTTTGTCCCCGTGGCATCAAAATGTTGGTACACCTTTGCAAGAGGCTCTAAACTAAGGTGAAGGGTGAAGGTTGTCGTGAAGACTATGGAACCGTTTGTCTATCTCTATGAAAAGTACAGAGATTTGAATATATCAAACGATATCTATTCCATGGTGGAGATCAGTTTTTTTTTAGAAAAAAAATCTATACAATATCCCTTTCGTTCATGTGGCATCAAAATAGGATTTTGACTGTCAGTTGACACCTTGGCAAGAGGCTTAACTTTTTATAATAGAACTCCGCAAGCCGATCTGCAATAAATGAGACAAGGCAATAATTATTATAATTTTTTGGGTTAAACAAAATATACTTAATTTAAGAGTTAATGGTGATGATGATGGATTTAACTTACAAATTTAACATATATATTGGATGATCTCACATTCCAGCCATACAATTTGCAGCATCCAAATCAGCTCACATACTTTCTAGAGAGTTTCATATTTTTGGAAAAAGTGGACCCAAAGGCATTTAAGGACCAACTTTGCATCTTAGTAAGGACTGAGCAGTTGACCCTCTAGTCTCTCTTTTTCTCTCTCTACGAATATTCTAAGCCAATTTATAAAACATTTTGGGTTAAGGTAAATATTAGGTTTAAAACTAAGAATGAATTTGAAATTTTCAGTTTTATTACAGTTTGCACTACATCAAAAGAATCCAATGACTTATTATTCTAGCCACATAAAAGAGTGGAGACCAAGATCAAAATTTCGGGTATGACCAAAACCGAAATCCAAAATTTTGGTTGAAATCTCCCCCACTACATTTATTACCGATAATTTAGATTTTGGTTTACGCTTCGGCCAAAATTTTTAGGCATGATGGAGACTGAAGCCTCCATTTAACTCTTGAATTTGTATAAGTTATGCTTCTTATGTTAGAAATTTTGAGATCTAGGCTCGAATCACACGATTAAAATATACATTTACAAGAATATGCGTACTTTGTATTTATTATCGGGTTGTCAGGTCAACGATCTCCTTAATGGAACCGATGATCTCCGCCAAAAAATCCGAAATCACGTCACCTCTCGTATTCTCTAAGTTTAGCATCTAGATAGGAATGAACTATATCTAGAGAAAGAGGGGACAGTGGTCTCCTTATATAGCCACCTCTTTTTCCTAACCCATCAAGGAAAGAGAGTGGAGACATATCACTTATATTAGAAAACTACTTTCTATCGCCTCGAGATACGTGTGGTCAAAAGTCTAACTCAGTTTTTAATGAAACATAAGGATGGGTTTAACCACAAAAAATCTAACATTCTCCCACTTGGATAACAATACCAGTAAATGATCATAGCGCACAAAGTATTCCTTCTTACAAATCGACACTAGGCAATCCATAGTCACAAAACTAGCATCATTAATGAATTTAAGTCTTTATATTACTTAGTGATATCAGACAACTTACATATCTGTACAGTTCATATATTTGTCCATACGTCATAACCCCAAGGATATGTCGTTCCTGATATATTACTGGCTTCCCGGCTATGACTTTCAGTCACCAAACTATAAGAACGAAGGTTTACCGATGGATGCCTAATCACATCTAGCCCAAGCAAAATTCAGGCATAACGAGGTACAACCTCACCATCATGTCATATGATAAAATCTCCATGCATATAGATAGAGTATAATCACATATACTCTCAAGAGCATGTGCACAAAATTAAAATATATGTTGCATCAACAATAAAATAAACTAACCAATATCAGAGAGACAACTCCCACTAAAATTGCGCAGTTAAAACTATTTCGATATTAGCATCACAATTTTAAGAATCGTAATAACTGTCAACAACTACAAGCTCTCACTGATTTAACCATTCCTTAAAATCAGTAAGTTTCCGAAAAAAATAGCTTAATCCTAACCGCATTAATTATTCATAATTTTAAATGTTTCATGCCAAAAAAAAATTGATATAAACAAAAAATCATTAAATTTCTCTATATCAACTTCAATGTTTATCAATTTTGGTATTCCAACTTTTATCTATATCAACTTCAATGTTTTAATATAGTTCACCTCAAATAAATCAATACTTCGGAAGCAAATAGATTATGAGGTAAACCACAAAATCATCTCCAAATTAAAAACATTAATATTTTCAAAATATGTTCTTAAGTGTTACATTTTCATAACATCTATAGTTATTCAATTTGTGTCTCACTTATTGATGTACGAATTATCATCGTCATCATTTAACTTTTCTCATTTATCATATTATAAAATCACTAGCCACATGCTAAGTCAAAAAATTAAAATATTTTTTATGCTCAACACCATGAAAATTTTAAAAACGGTAGACACAATTATAACTGCATTAATAGTGACCATATACCACTAGATAACATTAAAAAATATGTCACTATACTTTTACAATGTATCAAATATTTTGACCATATATCACTAACTATTCTTTATGAATTACGTCACGATCATATGTCTGATAAATCTATAATCATATGTTACGGATCGTCCTTGAGAATTACGACATGACCATATGTCACTAAAAAATTTATCATAAACTGTGACCATATGTCACTAACTAACCTCCGAAGACTTAACTCGAACTTAGGGTAAAATTCGAATTAATTAGAGTGTAAGTCATGTGCTAACATTCACTCTATGGGACAGCCCGATTGCATCGTCTCAGCATCACCTTTGGGCAGAAACTTCAACATGCAGTTTGCTTCCCAAGATCGTGTTTAAGAAAACACGTATAGACCTAATCACTAGTGTTGTATGATTGATCTAGACTCTCCATCAGCTTTGGCCAGAAAGATTATCCATTAAACAGTTATAAGATACACATGCATTGAGTGAAACAAATTATCTATAATCATCAAACTATGATTATGTGGGCAAGCATGTCACATCTAGTCAATATTGACAATAAAGCATTGAAAAATACACATGATATTTACCTTGAATCGAATATGATATGTTGAGAACAATTAAACGAAAACAAACCTCATTTATAAAAATCACGACACTAGGAAATATCATCACCGTTGGGCAGAAGAATCCTTCAAAGTAGCCAAATGTAACTCATGTGGTGGGTAAGCGCTAAAATTAATAATCATAGGTAACATTTTGTAAGTACCAGTGTTGGTGCTAGAGCACAACCTTCAATACCCAATCTTATATTTTCTCACAAAACTCCAACTTTAATTCAAAGCACTCAAATTCATAATAATTAACCGATTAAAAATTATCAAAAAGACGTCAGGTCATTAAAATATCACAACAGAGAACTCATTAAAAAAATTAGACCTCAAAAAACAGATCCGGAATGCCCGAGAAAGTCAAAATTTATGTATAATGTTCGAAAATCGGATATATAAATAGCTCAAAAATGACCCGAAAAGAATAAGGAATAATACGGGTCAAAATGGGCCTTAAGGACAAACAAGTCGTGTCTAACAGGCCGAATCGGGTCATGAACCATAGGCTAGGAATGGACTGGACCGAACCATGGGCCAAGATCGGGTCAGTGGGCTGGTCGGTTTAAACAATTCGTACTCATTTTAATTCTTAACTTACTTAAATTCACAAGTCGACCTTGTTCTCGTCCCAATCTTCAAATTTAGGATCTCAAGGTTTTAATAGTCTCTTTCCTCCTAGGAGTCATACCAAGCCCACCAAAACAAACCTATCCCAAATTATGGAGAGTTGGGAAGCACCAACCTTGGTGCTCCAACTTTACCTACAATAATAGATCAACTTTGGAAAAGAATCACAGATGATGCCGACCTTTTAAAAAGACGTCTCCAAAAAAAAAGAAGGGAAGAAGTGAAAAACTCAGGAGACGTCTCCTTTCAAAAGCTGGTTATTATCAGCTTCATAATTTTTGAAATCTAATAAAGCGGGTGACTCCCCTTATCCAAAACAATGGGAGTTTGATCGCCCGCATATTCAGTTCACTGGCCGGGTCGTTTGTATAGGAAATAAAAGACAAGTTAGGTCTCACCCATTGTGAAAAAAAAAAAAAAAAAAAAAAAAAAAAAAAACCAGATACCAAAATTAAAGAGACTTAAAAGTGACTAAAGAACTAGTAACAATCTTCAAGGATTTAGTATCCCGAGACGATTTGGGTACCTTCTTCCAATACTTCTTGAATTTGGATATAGAGACGATTTGGGTACTTTCTTCCAATACTTCTTGAATTTGGATATTAAAAAACAGTTAGTAATTAGGTTCACACGCCAAGACCCGATCTCTTAAATTCGAGCAAAAGCTAAAACTCTAAGGCAACAATAATTTTGCTTATAATTTAAAAATAAATAGTACATAAATCATTTGATCATATGATAAAGCAAACCTAACTCTGATACCAATTGTTAGAAATTTTAAGATCTAGCTCGAATCACACAATCAAAATATACCTTTGCAAGAATATGCGTACCTTGTATTTATTATCGGGTTGCCACGCTAGCGATCTCCTTAATGGAATTGATGATCTCCGCCAAAGAATCCGAAACTACGATGATCTCCGTCAAAGAATCCGAAACTACGTTACCTCTCGTCTTCTCTAAGTTTAGCCTCTAGATGAGAATGAGTTATATCTAGAGGAAGAGGGGACAGTGGTCTCCTTATATAGCCACCTCTCTTTCCTAACCCATAAGGAAAGAGAGTGGAGACATATCACTTATATTAGGAAACTACTTCTTATCGCCTCGAGATACGTGTAGTCAAAAGTCCACTCCAATTTTTAATGAAACATAAGGATGGGTTAAGATGTTAACCACAAAAAATCTAACACCTTATACAACTTTCTTTTGTGGGAAAGACTAAAAGCCCCAAATTTATAGTGTAAAAGCCCCCAAATTGCCGGTATAATAGCTTTAAACATTTATTGATAATTGCTAGCCCCCACCAACAAAAACTTCTGGCTATGCCCCTTCTTGTCTAAAGGCTTCTTTAGTAGCATAATAGGTATTAATTATTTAATTATATTTAGATCATCTTATGTGGTCTACATCCAATAATAGATATTAGTTGGGAAACACATGATATTCTAATTTTTTTTAAACAGTTGTGGACTGACGAGTCATGACCAAAATTTGAGATTGGAGAGTGTTCTATGGGAGGAAGGTTTTGTGCAGGCGGCTGATGGGGCGGGACACAATTAGCTGCAAGTGTCGTAAGGCCCAAATAATGTAGGTGGAGGCAATCACTCATGTTGCGCCATGTCAACCGCCAGCACTTTGCCTGCACAGAACCTGCATGTTGTTTGCAATTTTCCTTTGTTATTGTAAGAACTAACATGTCTTATTTTGATAGGGTTTGTGGGGTTGTCAAGCTTCAGAAAAATATTTTAGTGACCAAATTTTTGAAAAAATCATAAATAATTCATAATTTTAAAGATTTGCAAATTAATTATAAATTATTCACAATTTTAAAAAAAAATTACGTGTTCATAAAATTTGAGATTAATTGGTAAATTATTCCATGACCTTTCTGATAATTTATTTTAATACATATAAAATTATTTCATACTTTTTAATCTTATTTTTTATTTTTTTTCTTCGATACTTTCTAATTTTATTAAAATAACTTTGCCAAATTATTGTTGAACTCCAACTTGGTGACTGTAGAAGACCAGAGTGTCTTACATTTATAACCTTATGCTACGGGTAAGGAGAAGGGAACATGGTAACACAAACGTTCTGAAATGAGAGGAAATAAAGGGTTAATGGCTCCCAAATGTAGTTTAAATGATCTTATATCATTTAAAAGTCACTTAAATGATTTTATATCATTCAAAAGTCACTTTTTATCTAACACCACTCAAGCGTAATTAATTAATGTGTCATGTGGCATATATTTATGATCAATCTAAAATTTGAAAGGATCATACATTTAAGTGGATGTAAACCATCCGATCGGTGAAGTTTAATATTAGTCATCAAAATTAAAAATAATTGTTGGTATTAGAGTGCATAGATCGGATGATTCGAATCTCCCAAAAAGTGTGATTTTTCAATTGATAGCCCTTCAATTGATGATATATTACTTTGGCTGTATAAATTTTCAAGACTATAAGTCAATAAATGGTGTAAGATCATTTAAGCACTATTTAAATGATGGTCATCCAAGTCGATCCCGAGAAGAAAAAAAAAGCATGGTGAGAGGCCATGATGTGTCATTAAAGATAGTGGGGGCAACCTACAGTGGAGATAGAAAATGAGTATCAGTTATATTTGTAGGGTGGAAAAAAACAATCAAAAACTGAAAACGGACATAACCATATCGAAGAAAGCCCACCCGAAATCGATCCAAAATCGAAAAAATTGAAACCAATTTTGGATCGATCCGGTTTGTTTTGGGTGCCGAAAATCAAAAACCGGTTGAGCAGAGAAAGACTACGGATGAAAAACTGAAAAACTGAAGAAAAAAAAAAAAAAAAAAAACTAAAAAATTGAAAAAATAGAAAATAAAAAATAATATATATATATATATAACCGAAGCGACTGAAACTGGATTGGTTCGGTTCAGTTTCGGTTTCACCCATTGCAAATTTTGGTTAACCGAAATCAAAACTAGTAAGTTTTGGTTCGGATTTGGTTTTAGTCAAACCGACAACAAAACCAAAAAATCGAATTCGGTTTCGGTTCCGTAAACTAAAGTTCCTCCTTCAGTTAAGCGGCGGGAGGTCATAATTTGTACTCAAATTGGGGATGTGTGGCATGTGAGTGAAACTAACATCTGTATTGTAGGATAGGCGTCCATGATCTATAGATTTTTGTGTAAACATTTGGACCAAAAGAAATCTCCATTGTTTGATTCGAAGCTGTCAAATGTCATTTAAAATTAGCTATCATGTAAATCTAACGCACCAATGATATTTGGATGACATTTGATTTCCTTGACTTAGATGGTGCAGATTGTTTGTTAGGGCTGTCCCCGGATTGGTTCAAAATTTTTGCTGCCCAGGTGAAAAATGGCATATCCCTTACCCGACGACCTGAAACCCCCCTCTTTTTCATATATATATATATATATATATAAAATAACAGGTTGGGTCTTGTCGACCCGACCTGACTTGGTTTTGCCTAACCCCAGCTCTTAATCGACTCGATGACCCTGCCTTTGATGTCTCATGCCCGACTGAAACCAATCGGTCAAGTTTATGTGCCCTGATTTGGTAAAATATTGGCCAGGTCAGATATCAAATCGACGCGACCTGTTGATAGCACTAGTTCCAATTTTTTAACAAAATGAATCTTGCAATCATGGGCGTCAAGTCACATTGAACACATGACAGGTTCCAAGTGATACACGTACCATATATTAGCTCTAAGTTTTAAATGGGGCAACAACTGATGAAAGAGGGGCAACTGCCTTTTAACAAAATTGTCTATACTATTATTTGACTAGTCTAACCGGCATATTACTTATTGGTATCATAAGATGGATTAGACTCATGGCCCTATTACTTGTAAACACCATAATGACAAATTTCGTTTTCGGTAATTTTTCGGTGGAGATCCTTTCGGTACATTTCGAATTAATTTCGATACATTTCGGTAAAATTTCGAGAAAATTTTGGGGATTGAAAATATATAAAAAATCGAAATTACCAATTAAACACAACCCATTTAAAACACAAAATTTTGAGACATTTTAAAAATATGGAATCACTTTCGTAAATGGCCTTCTTTTTCACATATTCAGGGATTGAAAATAAAGTTCAAATATAGCTCTAGTAAAAATATAGCTCTATGCTATTGCAGAAAAAGACAAAGTGCAAACAGCCTTTAGTTAGTTAAAAGTGATAACTCCCTTCACTTATATAATAGCCAAGGTTTTCTACTTTTCACCTAAGCAAGCAGCGTCTTGTGGTGCGCACTGAGCATTACATGCTCTCGCCATTTAGTATTAAATTACTAATATTGAAATAAATAAATAAAAATATATATATATATATATATATATATATCCAAAATTTTGAAATTTAACGAAATTTGTGAAATTTCATCGAAAAAATCGAAATTACCGAAATTTTCAAAAAGTCTCAAATTTTCTTTGAAATTTTCGTTTGACCCTCAATTCACTAATTTTCGCAAAATTTTGCCGAAATTTGTCACTATGGTAAACACCCCCTCCTTGATTATTATTATTTTTTGTAGCGGTTGATATTTAAGTGCACCAGTGGGATGGTTCTACTTCTCTTATAAATTTTTATTTTTTATTTTTTATGGAGACATGTGCAAATGATGACTTGCCAAGTGAACTGCTTAGATTGATGAAAGATATGTACCATACTGAGACATGTGCGAATGATGAGTTGCTAAGTGGACTGCTTAGATTGATTAAAGATGCGTACCACTGTACCACATGATACATGAGTGGGTAGTAATGGCTTCTTTCCCTTTGAACACTGCCACTGGCTGAGTCAATCTCTTTATTTAGACTGTGTTTGGCATAGCTCTCTGTCAGGTCCTTCCTAAAGACGGATATACTTGTTTTAACAAGCTACTCTTCTCTTTGTTAATTCCTTGCAAAACAGGATTTACCTCAAATAAAATTTGCTCTAATAAAGAGTTGTAGAGAGCACGGGAGAACTGTTAGAACAAGTAAATCTTGTTATACAGAGAATTAACAAGGAGAAGGGGGCCCTGCTAAAGTAGGTAATAAGAATTTACAAAGAAAAAAGGAACCTACTAAAGCAGGGAAACCATGCTCTAACGGGGAGATAATAGAGAGCTTTGCCAAACACAACCTTAAGCACCCACAGAATCCATGAAAGTCAAATTTTCTCAGGATTACAAAACTAAACGATGTGTACTCCCTTTATACATTAAACTACAAGACTAACCCCTTTTTCCTTTTACAATTTGGGGTGGATCAAAGCATAAAGCAGCACCCTCTATAAATTCCAACAACAAATGTTAACCATTGGAATTCATCAGCCTTGAGGTCTGTGAAAGTCAATCTATAGATAGGATTTAATGGCTAAAAAACAGTTCATATCCTTTAGAGCTACTTTGGTTCATATGTCAGTCAATAATGAATAAGTTCAATGTGGGAACTCACCAATTCAGATGTTTGGTGTGTGGGTCACTTGTATTTTGTTTCTTTATTTAATTCTGAGCCCGGGCCGGGCCCATTTCCACTTAGACCCAATAATGGGCCCAGGATTTGTTTTGGAATATTTTTTGAAATACATCTTTGCCGGTGGACATAGTCACCTAATGACGGAAACAAACAAATCAACTGTCAAGGTTGATCAGACGGCTCTAAGGTGAATGGCCTGCCTATTGTCTTCTCCTTCACATCCAAATTTATTGTCTCTATTATTTATTTCACGCTACATGCCATTAGAGTTAGGCTGGACCTGAAGTTTTGGTGGCCTATGTGGAGATTTTAAAATGACGCTTATTTATATTAATAAAAAAAATGATCGAAACTGAGTTCAACCTAGTTTCAGTCAAAATTTCAGCAAATTTTCGATCATTTATTTTAACGAAATTTGCATTAAAAAAAATTTAAAAAATTCCCCATAATTATTTGGGAAAATTAGAGTCATATTTTGGGCATTTTGAAGACTTTAGAGTGATGTTTTTGACATAAAAAAAACTAAACAACCATCACTTTTAGAAAATATAACTTATAAATATGTCAAATTATTAGTGCTTCCTAATTAGGAACATAGTGCCAAATTTCGGCGAAATTCGGTGAAATTTCGCGAAATGGGGGTCAAATGAAAATTTTGGTTTTCGGTACTTTTCGGTATTTTTCGGTAAATTTCGGCATTTTTCGGTATATTTCGGTAAATTTTTAAAAAATTTTTATATTAAATATATATTTTTAAACCCCGAAACTTTCCCGAAATTTTTACGAAAAGTATCGAAATTAACCGAAATGTATCGAAAGGACCCCCCACCGAAAAATTCCCGAAAACGAAATTTGTCACTATGATTAGGAAAAACCTTAATTAAAGATTAAAATAAAAAAAGTTTCTCCAAAAATTAAAATAAAATTAAATAAAAAAATAAAATGACAAACCCTAAATTAGGGGAGAAAAGTAATCTCTTTCAAAGTTTAGTAAGTAAACCCTAATTACTGTAAGCATTAGGTTAAACACAGTTTGCATGGTGTGCATTTGATTAAACACATTCATAAATTAATACCTTAAGTAGGAAACATTAGGCTATTAATCTATAAAAATAAAAAATAAATATCAATTTATAAACACATACTTGTTGAAATCCCTAAGATGGTAGAAAGTTTAGGCGAGGAAAGTATGACAAAATTTAACCCCTATTGAGTATATTTTTTTTATCTAAGATGGTAGAAATTTTGAGGAAAACGAGAAGGGTAAAAATAAAAACTGTAAAACTTAAAATATAAGAAAAGACAAGGAGAAAGAGATTCTCAAGGGTGAGCGACTAGGAATCACTTACGGTGACATTATTTGCACCGCACCCGTTCTTCTTTGAAGAACACATGCATTTCCACCATTAAGACCGTTGACTGCTATGAATCAGACGATGGATATCGTTTTTTGTCCTATCCTTCCATACAATAGATATTCAGATCATGGTGACGGTTAGATCTTCGGATCGTTTTATCGGTAATGTAATTTATTTATTTTTTCTTTTAAACTGACATGTGGGTCGATGGCTTGTGTGCGCCGCCCCACCTAACTCAAAGTCCATATTTTAACTCAAAGTTAGGGCTCTTAATAGGCTGGGTTAGGGTTGGGTTAGGAGCCAACCTGACCCAGTCTTTCTTCAGGTTAAGATTCAACCCGACCCATCAAAATAAGGTCAACTCCCAAAACCGCATTAGAACAAGTTAGCCCACAACCATCCACTTGTGGGCCATATGGCACACAAGTTTGATTAATCCAAGTAAGGTCAACTAGCAGCCCGTCATTGACATATATTTCAGCTAAAAAAATATGCTTAATTGAAGATCTAATCATGATTGATGCAATTTAATTTTAATCGTTAAAAATAGTATGAACATTCGATCATGTGTAGAATGCAAAAATCAAATGGTTCTGATCCTCCGAAGAGTACCACCTTTGAGCTCACTTCAATTTAATATATGAACTATTATAGTTACGACATAAATTCATCAAAGCTATAATTCACATTACTTAATCAGTGGACGTTCATGAAATAATCTGTTTAACAATGGTCATTTTTATTTATTTTTTAAAATATGGAACAATGGTCATTTTATTCCTCAACAAAATGGCATCTTTTCTGTCAAACGCACTTCTTTACAAATATGACCGAAATGCCCTTACCAGGAAATTAGCTAACGCTCATTGCACTCCACTTGTGTACTTTTTAAGTTTTAACCCCTCTCTCACTTGCCATTTCTTGTCTTATTTGATCATTTTTCCATACCAAAAGTTGGAAAAGTCTCTTTGGGCATAAGCATTGGGGATGGGCTTTGTAAATACCGCATATCTAGTGCAGATGGGTCTGTGAGCGAGGCCTGGTGGCCAATTAGGTTGGCCTGGTCCTTTCTATGAGTTTGTAAATGTGTTTGGTTCGAATCAACGACGGTTGTCGCAATGGCAGGATCATGCCTCAAGAAGCAGAGGTTCTGAGTTCGATTCTCACCTCTTGTTGGCCACTCATAAGGATTTATCTCTATTGACTGGTATGTGTGATGTGGAGGTGTTGCACGTACCTGGGGACTTTGTCCGGTGCTCTAAAAGGCCAGATACCCCTTATTAAAAAAAAAGGTGTCCGGTTGACTCAAGGGATTGAGTGACTTGATTCACATCTTAGCCATGGGCTTGAGGGAGTGAAAATCCGACCTAGTTAATAAACAAGTAGGGTTTGGGCCCTCATTTCTTGACCCGAACTCGACCTAACATAACTCTTGTGGCCTACTCTTGCCATGTATATATCCCAACCCAATTTGGCCCAACCAAACTCAATCCAACCCAAGGAGTTGCTAATCGGGTTGGGTTAAACTGAACTCGAGGCCCGATCAGATCCATGATCCTTGAAATTGGGCTTGATCACATAATAGTACACTTCATAACTATGTAATTAATAAGATATTGTACATTAATTGCTAATCACCTACATTATAAGATTATTAAGTTTATGAATAGTCTTTAGAGCAAATAAATAAATCTGATCCCACGGGGAGTCGATAGAGAGCAATTTTATTACTTAAAATAACTCCTTAACAGAGTAAATGAGTCAAAGAGTTGTATTACCAAACGTAAAAGCAGTTTCCCGCTGGAGCAAAAGAGCGAAAGAGCTGCTCTTTGGCCCAAAATAGCTAATCCAAATGCATCCTCAAAATTTTGGGTTGGCTTATTGGACCATTTGGCAGTGCTCGTGGATAACTCGCTTCAACTTAAACCTGATTCCCATTGTCATAAATCAGGATGCGCCCTGAGCCGTTTCCAGATTCCGCTCGAATTCCACAAAAAACTACGTTTGTGGATAGTGGCAATTAGGGCTGTCAATGGGTCGGGTTGGCTGGATACACGACGTGTGCCCAACCCGCTGAGCATGAAGCATATTGCCTGACCTATTGGTCCGATCGGGTTAGGTCGACTCAAAGGTCCCTTAAGGTAGGGCAAGAATCGGGTCAGGTCAACTCACATGTCCTATCAGGTCGGTTTGACTTGATATTTTATATACACAATCAAGGAAAATAGAGGAATTTTAAGCGGGTCAGACTGGGTTTTTGGATCAAGTGTCAACTTTTCAGGTTGGGTTGGGCATATACCCTTGACTTGTCGGGCCGTGTCAGGTCAAGCATAACCTTATACCTGTTAGGCTGCAAAATTCTTTTTCGGCCCAAATCCACTGATTAACAGCTCTAGCCGGAAGCAGGAATCAGCGAGTTACAAAAACGTGTTTCTGGGAATCCCGGAAATGTGAGCTAGCCTGCGGAAGCATTCCCAAACTGGGCCCCCAAATAATTTGGCAGAATGGCTATACTGGGGCCTAAAATTTGGCTTGATAAATTTTTGGACCGGGCCTAGACCCAAATGTTATAAAATTTTGACTTGAGGTCTGGTACGGGCCATTATGATTGGCATATTATATATATTTTGGGCCAGGATTGGGGCTTATATTTTATAAATTAATCGGGCCAAATTGGGTCAGTTTGGTCCCGACCCTAATCAGGGCCACTAAAATTCTGTGAAAGTCAAATCACAACAGCACATAAGATTAACAATCTTTTGATGTCGGTGAGGAAAGTCAAATGCAGCAATATATATATATATATAATATATAATATAAAATACCAATCACGTTTTACATCATCTCAATTGCAGTATATATGACATAAAAGTCATATTTTAATCTACCACCGTCCATGTACTGTACACCATACACTTAACCTACCAGCTCGGCTCGAATAGGCTCGGCTCTTTAATCAGCTCCACATATTTCCGTACGCTTAGCCGTTACAAAATTTTCTACCATTCCCACTTAAACTTTCCTCTTCCTAAGTTCCTCCGATCCGGAAATATTAAAAAATAGAAAAAAATATCCTCAAACGAAAAGGCTAACCGGCCATGGCCGGTCACCTCTCTCACAAAAACCGATTGCATTTGAGTCGAATTTCGCTTTAATTTCATATATCATTTCATTTCGTGTTTATGTAGTAAATCCAAGTAGTTTTATTTATAGAGAGAGAGGGAGGCATTACTCTTAGCTGATGAGCTCTCTCTCTCTCTCTCTCTCTCAATTTTGCAATGAACAGATTTAGATAGAGATCTGGGCTTTTTGTGGGGTTTTTTTTTGAATCTTTGATGGGTTCTGAAGGAGAAGAAGTAGAGAAAAATGAGCCAGATGGTAAACAAAATGGAGATTTCTGGTTGATCAGAAGCTTTGCTCACAGACAGCCATGGCTGTTTTTGACTTTTCTCTTTCATGGGTCAAACCCTTTCATGGACTTTCTCAAGTAGCAGAGACCCAGATTTAATCAAAACCCCATTCGTGCTTTGAAATCTGAAAAGGGTGTGGGTGGTGTCTTAATCTTTTCTCACATCTCTTACCTGATTCGTTCATTGAGTTCCTTGTGTTTTTAAACAGTTATGAAGAGATTGGGTAGCTCAGATTCACTTGGTGCTATGATATCAATCTGCCCATCTACAGGTGATCATTATAATAAATAATTAAAAAATTTATGTACTTAAAAAAGTAATTAAAATCTGATTGTTGTTCAATGGCTAGTAAAATTTAGTCAAAAATCGAGTTTAAGGATTCTTTTGTTTATTTGGTGAAGAAAATTTTGCTTGAATATGTTCAATTTTTTTTTTTGGGTTTTCTTTTTGTTTTTAGTTTGATTAGTTAAATAGATCTAGAACTCACTCTTTCCTTTGATATAGAGGAAAAAGGAGGAAACCATGTCTACACAAGGGGATTTCAGTCCATTTTAGAAGGTTACGACGAAGAAGATTGCATCGAAGAATCCGGGCATATCGCGGAGAAAAAGCGGAGACTAAGTGTAGATCAAGTGAAGGCATTGGAGAAGAACTTTGAAGTAGAGAACAAGCTAGAGCCTGAGAGGAAGGTGAAATTGGCCCAAGAATTGGGTCTGCAACCACGGCAAGTCGCCGTCTGGTTTCAAAACCGGCGAGCGAGGTGGAAGACAAAGCAATTGGAGAGAGATTACGGCGTCTTGAAGGCCAATTATGAAGCTCTTAAGATCAATTTCGACGCCCTTCGCCACGACAAAGAAGCCCTTTTAGCTGAGGTTTGTTTAAATCTATCACTTAACTAACCATGTAGTAGTATTCTCAATTATTGTTTCCATGTTTAATTCTCAAGTCCTCCTAGTGAACTGCAAACTGATTTAGGAAACCCATTAGCTAATTTAGGCGATTTTTGTCTTGATTTTGCTAGAATATGATAACTTTACTAAAAATAGTGATCTTGTGAGTAGATAGATGGTTTAGGATTAAGGGTCTGTTTTGGGCTAGTGAGTAAATTTGGTAAACTTTTCCGTGATAAAATACCTGGGGGGAGACGTGACTAAGTACTTTTCTCTACATTTATTGCGCAAGCATATTCGATACAGAACACATATAGTTTAGATATATATTATAAGTAAACATCATCTTCTTCCTTCTAATTTCTTTAGACTACTTCACTCCAAGTCTTCAAATTACTAAATCTGACTAATTCAGTGGAACTCTTTATGGGTCAAGCAACCTTGAGGTTGTGGTTCAACCCATCTTACTCATCAGAAGAAGGATTTTTTCTAAATTCATTTTGTTTTAGTTATTAGTTTATGTGTTTTTAATGGCAAATATGAATCCAGAGGAATTCATGGTTAACCATCATTTTAAAATGGCAATTTAAACAAACCTTTACAGTTGTAAATTCATTGAGCTTCCTTATCTTCAAAATCAAATTGTTTTTGTGTTCTAAATAAAAGTTGAATGTGTAAATATTTGTTCTTGTGAATTGACAGATTAAGGAGCTGAAATCGAAGTTCAAAGAAGAAGACACTACAGAGCCCTACAGACCCATCAAAGAGGAAATCGAAATCGCTCCCACCGAACCCGTGACCACCCAAATTTCGGAACAGAGTAACATATCGGCGGCAGTGGTAATCGGAAGGTCCGAAAACAGCAATCCAGATAAAGATTGTTACAACCGGATGGCGATGATCGTCGATTTCAAAGACGGGTCTTCGGAGAGTGATTCTAGTGGCATCTTAAACGACGAGAACAGCCCGAATAGCGCAATCTCTTCCGGGGTTCTTCCTCAGCAGCAGCAGCTAATAATGGCTTCTTTGCCCCCAAAAATCTATTGTTCTTCATCTCCTTCGACATTAAATTACACACAGCTATCGGATTCTCGGGTGTCTACGAGTGCCCAGAAAAGCTATTATCAGTTTATGAGAATGGAAGAACATAATTTCTTGAATACAGAGGATACACCATGCAATTTTTTCTCTGATGAACAAGCTCCTACTCTTCCATGGTACTGTTCTGAGCAATGGACCTAAAGAAGTATATTTGAGGAAATAATTGAAAACAAAATGTGGAAATTGTAGTAATCTTGCAGAGGAGAAGAGATAAGCTTTGTAAATTTAAATTGTATTTATCCCTTTTTTGAATCTATTGTAAAAAAGTTTCAGTGTTTCATAACTGATCAAGGGCTGCAGTCAGAGAGAGAGAGAGAGAGAGGTAAAATAATTTAAATTTCAGTTTTTCTATTTTACCGTTAGAGACAGTAAGTTGGCGGGAAGAATCGTTGATTTGGCTGGGTTAATCAGCATGAAGTGTCTTTTTGGCCACTTAATTCAACGTAGAGATGACCTTCACGGGGCTTATTCTATTGCAGGCACCTATTTAATGTAAAGATGACACAAATTTCAAGGGCATTGAGACTATAAAATCCATCTTTAAAACATGAATCGATGGCTAAAAAGTGCTTCATAACCTTAGCAACTTTGTGCTGACTGAAAGGAGAGTCAGATCTAAGATCGGCCCACTACCATAAGTCTAGGCCCACGTCCTAATGAACGATGGATGATCTGTGAATTTTTTATTGAATGATTAGGATTTTCTGATGTCATGGTCTGCCATGTGAACGGTTCTGATTGGTCTTTCATCCACGTGGACTACGGGGCGGGGCGGGGCGGGGCGGGGGCATCTTCATCACATGAAACATATTGGGGCTACCTGGTCCCTGCGTCATAGCGGATAAAAAAATTATTTCACAATTAATGTATGCTGTAAAATACAAATATTCTTTGTTATTTATTTTTCCTATAGAATAATAAATAAAATGTTGAGAATTTGTTTGTATAAAATATATATTTTTGGTTATACTCACATCGCCCAACCAGTGGCAGTGATGGACGGCCTAGATTTGATGTGCACCACCAATTTTAGGGGAGCCATTACTTACACTCTAAAAGTTGGCTCTTGCGCGGAATTTAAAAGAAAGACTTGTAAATTTGATACCTCTATTATATGAAAATACATATGATTTAAAGACATTAATAGCAAAAGATTAGCACAAATATAATCTTCACCATGTAATTAAATGTAGTCAGACGATATTATCTGATCCAACAGTTGACCACGATAGATCCTATAAGATCTATGATCAGTTGACCACGATAGATCCTATAAGATCTATAGACTATCATATATCAAATCGCACGGCCTAGATTGGCCTAAATTGGCTTTTCACATGCCAAAATATCAAGTCTTTTATTTTTTTATTTTTTAATTCGGTGCAAGGCCAGCTTTCTATGTGCAAGTAATGGCTCCCTTAATTATGTAGCAGATTTTTGTAAGGGTACCTCTAAACGCGCCTACATCCCACACAAGTCAATTTTTTTTTTCCGAATGGCATAGGCATACCAAATTGGGCTTCGACAATATTTTGATGGGGTTACAATTCAGAAAAATCCGGCAAATCCGGGAAGTTCGGTGAAATATTTGGAGGAAAAATTGAAGAGTAAAATTAAAAAATAAAAATATTTAAAATTATAAAAACAAAAAAATTTAATTATAAAAAATTTATTTTGTCACAATTTTTTGAAAAATTTAGGAATTATTTGAGAATAATTCCGGATTTTTGGTGCTCAGGCAATTTTTCAAAAATTTCGGAGATTTTTCGAAAATAGATTCCAAAAAAATGGCCTTGAATCATGACACACACCATGCTCAAACTTGACTTTAGGGCCATTGTTTGGTATATGTGAAACATGGAATCACGAATTGACCGTCAGATAGGTGCGCTGTGATCTCAAGTCTATGATAGAAGATCAGGGGTGTGAAAAACGATCTTCATCCTCTAATTTGAAGGAATCAACGGTTTTCTAAGGGTGGACTTGGGGCGCTTTCAGAGAACGTTTAGAGGAACCCTTTTTTGTAAGTGTTTGTATTAGGTACAGGGCAGTGTTAGTGTGAAACAGAAGAATCCACGGTCAAACTGTCAGACTGACCTAGAAATCCAAGTCTGGAAGGGATTGATTTTACATTACGAAATACACGGATTTCTGACAACAACAAAATCTGTGGAGGTACACCGCTGACCTTGAAAATCGACTGCCATTTGCCTGTGTACCTGCTACCACAACATATGGGCAACCCGTGTACCTAATCCGACACATTTACTGAAAATGATGGTGACCTCATTTCTACCAGCAATTAATACATATGCCCTTCCATCTAAACCGTCCAATTGGTAATTCATCCATTGGATGTGCAAAAGTCAGATAGTCCCACCAATCAAACGATTCTAGCCTTTCATTGGAATTCTGCTCTGTATTCTCAATATTTTCTACCACCGAAAAGGTCCTCGATTGACCGATATCTAGATAAATTATATACAAAAGCCGATTAGCTACAAAACTAGAGGTAATGATCACCTTCATTTGTACTGCTAAGATCCCTCCTATAATTACTCCAATGCTTTTGGAAGAGTTTCTAGAATGAGCCAACTCATCCTAGACAATGAGCTGACTTCCTGTCAGCTTTGCAGTTTTTAAGACTTTTAGATGTTCACGGACTTCTGTGATCTCTAAAGCTCATTGAGTTCATTGGCTGATTGTAAACAAAATGGGAAAAGCCAAAAACTCAAATTATAGATCCCATTTCTTACTCCACATGGCATGCAATTATAAGAAGATTTTGGTGCTAAGTGGTATGGCTGTCAGGGGCGGGTTTCAGCCCCAGCCAGGGACCGGCCCGGCCCGGAAGGACCGGGTTCGGGCTGACACTTCTAAGTATTTTCGTTCAGGCCGACACTTCTAAGTATTTTTGTAAACGGGCCGTTATATTTGTTAAACTGAGCAACAGGCCAATAAGCCCGACCTAACGCGACCTGTCAAACATCACCAGTTTAGCTCCTAATAAGGGGGGTAAAAGTGTAAAGTCCCCTTTTTTTACTAATACTTAATCTTTATTCTAGGGTTTCATGTTTTAAGTGAAGGCATCCAACTCCCAAGCTTCATCGGCAGCCCCTAGGGTTCCAGTTTCCAGTTCTTCCAAGCTCCATCTATCTTCTCCGAAACGCCATCCCTCTCTCTTGTGCAATCCAGCCCCTCCCCCTCCCCCTCTCTCTCCCTCCCTCCCTCCCTCCCTCCCTCCCAAGCTCCTAGCTTTTCTCTCTTTCTCTTCTAGCTTCTCTCTTCACAAAAAACTATAAGTCAAAATTCAGAAAATGCCTACCTGGCCCGTGTTCTGGCCCAATTAATATCGGACCGGGTTTATCACTAGTCCGAATGGGAAAATGTAAGGCAAAAATCATAAAAAACCTGCCCGGCCCGAGTTCTGACTCGATTAGTATCGGGCTGGGTTTATTCGAATCGGACTCGGGCACAAACATTCCACACTCGGGCTGGGCCAGGCCGATCCGAGTCTAAATAGGATATCGGGCCGAGCTCGAGCCTCACTTTTATTCAAAAAAATATTCGGGCCTATGAAAAACCCAGCCCGAATTGGCCCGTTGACAACCCTACTAAGTGGAGCAAGAGGGTATCGCATGCTCTGATATCATGATAAATCTGTGCATCTAACACAAAATCGTAGACAATTGAACTGGGTGACATGGAGTGGAGAAACGTCTGCTTTGATACAATGATAAATCTATGCATCTAACTCAAAACCAATTGGCAATGAGTGAAGGGGCCCAGGATATTATAAGCATGGTATCAAAAATTGGCTGATACCGTTACATATCGATTTTTCGATAAACCGATACGTATCGGTATATATCCTAACTCGGTATCGGCCGATACTTATATATATATATATATATATATATATATATATATATATATATATATATAGGCCGATACATATTGGTATTGACCGAGTCGCATCAATCCTCCATGGACTGATACCCGAGTTTGATAAGGGAAAGACAAGACTATAATTTACCCAATGTAAAATTAAATTTTAATAAATTAAATATGGGTTGAGTATTACATTAAGTAAGGAACATGGCATAGATCATATTTTCATCGTCTAATTTTAAGCATTAAAAAAAAAAACAGAGTGTTTAAATATTTTCATTTGAAATGACTATTTTTTACGTTGAGAATTAAGTGGTAGTGATCCGTTTAAAACTTTTCCGTTATAACGATGATCTATGCACGTCCTTGGTTGGTGCAGGCGTATCTCTATTACAAGCTTCCCAAACAGTGGCATGTGGCATGTGGCATTAAGACCTAATTTGGGGTTTCTCTAACTTTATTAACATTTTAAGTGCTTATAATTGGAATCTACGGCTGTGAATGCCATAGCTCTGTGTTGCACTGCTACAACAAAGGTTATCTATTTTAGTTGATTCTCATTTTTTTCTCTAACTTCATGTAAAGAAGAATTTACCTAATCTAACAATAACCTCCCTATTCTTTATTAACTCTTTATCAGAGTAAATAAAATTTGCTCGATAAAAAATAATAAAAAGGAGGATACTATGCCATACAGAGCCCATGTCTCCATGGCATGTGCAACTTGATGCCACATGAAATCTATAATACAACAACAAAGAGAAACCAAAATAAAAGAAAAATGAAAAATCAGCCGAAAGTGAAAACCTATCTCTTTTTCTTCTCTCTCTTTTTTCTTTTCTTCAAATAATGGTTAAAATGGAATCCTCCAAACATAAAGGCACGAGTTGCAGTTGCTTGAGTATGGGGAGCACGGGGAGATAAAATAAGTTATGGGTCACAAGGCCTACTTTAGAGGGACCAACCCAGTCACCGGTGCACGAGGTGCAAGCTGTGCGCCGCGTAGACTGAGATGGGCATGGATCTCACTACAAAAAATAATGTTATTAGCGGCAATTTTTTACAGCCAAAAAATGTCGCTATTAACAAAGAAATTATTGAGGTTATTAGCGGCAAGGGTATTAGCAACAATTTTTTTGTTAATAACGGCCGTTTATGACTACTACCGCTAATAGTCATTTTTTTTGTAGTGCCTCCATGCCTTTTACGTTTGCAGGTCAACGTGGTGCATGGCTCACTGTCGACTAGCGACTAAGTCGATCGCTATGTAATAATGTTAACAAAATTTGACCGGACCGGCGGGTGAACCATAGTCTCACCAACAATGTGATGTTCCATAATCACGTCTGATGTTGGATCCAGGGATTTAAAGCTCGATTTATGTCGCATATCGATTGAGGTTCAAGCCGATAAGTATATATAGGAGATATCATATACATATTAGCCAAATCGGTTGATACTACAAGACCCTTTTTAAAAAAAAAATTAAAAAATTTTATATGAGCAAGATCATGGGTGGTAGATTAAAAGTGGTTCTCATATCAATTTTCATTTTTCAAGATGTATGCCACATGAAATTAGAATTTGACTATTTGACATCAAGAGCATGACATCAAGAAGGAACTAAAAAGGATCCCATCAACTGATTCGAATCCATCAACGATTTAAGCACGTAAAACCCAAGTTAAGAAGAAAGAATCTTAAATAAAAAATAAAGATATCCTATTTTATATCAGAGTGTTCCGATTAGATTGGATCAAATTAGAGGCCTTACTAGCTCAATCAGTGCTGTCTAGTTTTTAAATACCGATACAAAGAAATAACATTATGAGCAATTGCTTGGTGCGATAGTAAATCTATCTATCGCACCAGTGCTTCAGTCCTTAGACAACCACTTTCTATATATATATATATAAAGTCAAAGGTTAAATTTATATCCCGTTTAATTACTTATATGTATGAGACTAATATTAAATAATAGCCTTTTATAACTAATAACTTAGAAACTTAAGGGTATGTTTAGGAATGGCCTTTGGAGGCAAAGAATAGCCCACTTAAAAGTGCAAATTTAAATTGATCTTACAAAAAATTTAAAATTCACTTTTTTCACTATCCAAAAAGAGCAAAGAGCATTTACCACCAAACACAATCTCATATAAAAGTGTTCTCCACCACTGCAGAAAGAGCTGCTGCTCTTTGCTTTAAAAGAGAAATTCCAAACACAGCCTAAGTGTTTAATGTTGGAGGATTTTTATTTATTTTTTGAATAATTAAGGATTCATCTAAAACATTTATATTGGTGGTTGGAAAAATGATGAAAATACCTTCTGTATAAACATTGTTACCCGTCGTAAAAAAAAATATGTACGCTATCCGCTTTCTGTTATGTTACAAAAAATATGTATATATTTTAAATACTGGATCACACACGTGTAGGCCATCGTGTGGCCAAAAAGAGATTCCCATACAACTTTTTTAAAAAATTTTTTATTTTATTTTAGTGTGATGGAATGTTGGGCCCCCACATGTCCGGTAGTGGGGCCCATTTCTCTTTATTTGGTGGTTTTAGTGGGCCCAATGAAAGAATCATCAAGTCATCATCAACATCATATAGGTGGGCCACTCTAGGCGAAAAAAAGGAGTGGAGATGAATATTCAAATAGCTGGAAATTGAAATTTTGGAATCACTTAAGATTATTTAATCTATTTTCTTCTTACTGGTGCTTCACGTTTCATTATTTTAATAAACCCATTTTCTAAAACAATTTAATAATTTATTTCCCTAAGGGCAGCTACTACATGGGGTGGCATGTTCCACTTTGCCCACACATAACATACACCACATATAATATGCCACTTTTTAACTTAGCGGTTTGCTTCTCCATTTGTGTTTTCCTTTTAGTAATCTATATAAAACAACGATTGATGGCATAGAACCCTCTCCATATTCCAATTGGTGCACCCCTTTCTCCATTTCTGTTTAAAATATCTGCTAGGGTTAAGCTAAAATAGTGTTTACCAACCAATCATCATTATCATCATCTTATGTGAGTTTGGTCTCTCTACTCATGGCCTTAAATCGTTGATTGCTTTGAATCAGACGATAGAGATCAATTTTTCAATCGAATGTTCGACTGAATAGTTCTTGAGATTATAGGCCTATAATCGGATGATCATATTATAATTCCAAGGGGCATATATCGCAAAAAATGAACATGATCATAACCATATATCAAACGCGATTCTTGAGTCACTTTTCAACATATGCACCACATGGAATCAAAATCAGACCGTCTAATGGTAAGACCATGATCACAAGATCTATTGCGTCAAAGATTGGGATGAAAAATAATTTCCATTGTAATAGCCCAAAAAATCACACTAAACTATGACCTCGGGATCCGTGCCCGATCGGTCATAGGTTTGATCAAATAGAAGTCTAATAGTTAGCATGGGGCGTGATGAATGGACGAGATGTGATGGGTTGTATGACTATGTGGTGTGTGTTGTAAATCTGAAGTCACATACACCTATCGAGGTGCATGTGCTCAACACACAAGCTAAGGGGGAGATAAAAGGGTTTAATAACCCTAAAATCAATAGTTTTGGTTGTTGAGAGAGAAGTAAAGAAGAAAGAGAGAGGAGTAAAGAGAGTGATCAAACAAGGAGTTATTGTGGGTGATTGGAAGGGGGATTCAAGCATTAAAGAGGCCGATTATGCGCAAAGGATCCGTTCAAGCATTATTGTGATGGGTTGTGTGGCTATGTGGTGTGTGTTGTAAATATGAAGTCACATACACCTATCGAGGTGCATGTGCTCAACACACAAGCTAGGGGGGAGATAAAAGGGTTTAATAACCCTAAAATCAATAGTTTTGGTTATTGAGAGAGAAGTAAAGAAGAAAGAGAGAGGAGTAAAGAGAGTGATCAAACAAGGAGTTATTGTGAGTGATTGGAAGGGAGATTCAAGCATTAAAGAGGCCGATTCTGCGCAAAGGATCCGTTCAAGCCAAAGCTGGAACCCTAGCCTTCCAACCACTTGATTTGAAATCAATTTGAGATTGATTAAAGGTAAATTTTTATAAATAAAATGCATAGATTGTAGAGGTTAAATTGTAGTTAAAAAATAGTTTAAATTATAGGATGATGGTTTAGAAAAATAGAGGAAAAAGAGTGGAAAAAGGTTGGGAAGAACAGCTCAAAAGGGGCTGAATCTGGCAATTTCGATTAATCAAAATTGAGGTTCGATTAATCGAAATTCGCCAAGAAGTTGAAAAGTCAAGGAACCCGAGTTCGATTAATCGAACTGAGTTTCGATTAATCGACTGGGAACCTACAGTGAACTCCAGTGAAGAAAAGAAAAAGGGCTTGATGAAATCGATTAATCGAAATGAAGATTCGATTAATCGATTTGTAATTTCGATTAATCGATTTGGGATCGATTAATCGATTTTAGGAACTCGATTACTCGAATTGAGAATCGACTTGAAAGAGCAGAGAATTTCGATTAATCGATTTTGAAAATCGATTAATCGAATGAGATTCGATTAATCGATTTTGGAGTTCGATTAATCGACTGGGCTAAATTTTGTTGACTTTTGAGTTTGACTCTAAGCTTCATGGAGGGTTTTGGAACTCATTTATTGCATCCTTAGTGATGTGTTTCACATGTTATGTGGTACCATAGGTGGTACGTGTGAGTAAGTGCACAAGGAGCCATGTGGGACCTTGATGCATTGATCAAACGAAGACTTGAGGTAGGGAACACCTTGAACATGTACTTTATTTTACAAGAGCATGTATGTAGTGATATAGAATTCAAATTTAAAATATTTTATTGCTTAAGAACTGTGAAAAGTGTGTGTGTGTGACATCCATAAGAGTAATTATAATGAGCCATCCCCAGGGGATGAAGAAGTAAAGAGATAAGAGCATCAGGTGTGATGCAAGTGAATGGATACATCCCAGGGATGTATCCAATATTGAATCATGTTTGATAGGGCCTAACTGATAGAAGATAGCACACTTACACGGTGAATAACTATATGTAAGGCACCGATATTTTTGTTATTTGAGGTTTGATAGGGTACCCCACCGATGTGGCGGGATATCCACGACTGACACGGCAGGATATTCGTGACCGATACGGCGGCGAAACCGTAAGCCAGTGCGAAGGCTCATCCGTACATAGTAAGCACACCCCAGGGGTGTTGATTTGAGACAAGTGAAACCCCGCCACCAATCCCCAGGGGAAAGGGGCTTGGGTACTATTTGTATTCCCAGGGAATACGTTAAAAGTGTCTATATAGATGACGATGATGGGTATCTCATCGGGGCTCGATGCTATATTGCTCGGGGATTACTTAAGTTGAAAGTTTAAGTTTTGCTTTAGACCTTTCCAGCATCATTCATGAGTAAATAAAAGACACGAGTAAACTACCAGTAAAATATAATACTTTTTAACTGTTTTCATCAGTAATTGCATAGACACATCATGCATGGCATATCATGGAATATATGTGAGTAATAATTTATATGTTCAACTGTGTTTTGTTCCCTATTGAGCTAGGATGTAGCTCACCCTATAGACTATACGTCGCAGGTCCACTACTAGCAGTGGGAGCTTGAGAGCGTGACCTCGGTGAGTCGGACCTTGCGGCTGGAGACGAGTTGGAGCCACCTCCTGAGGACTTCTTCTAGAGGACTCCGTTGTGCCGCTTTGAGGGCTTTTTGAGAGAGAGAATTGTACGGCTTGGTATGTCAAGCCTTGTTTTGGTTAAACCATGTATATATTGAGTTTGGGATTATTCTTTTGGGGCGAACCATCCGTGATGATCGCTATCATCGATGGTTCGGGTCGGTTCTCCATTCATGCAGAGGCATGAGGGTAGAACTGTTTTTTGGAGAATTACTTTAACATAGATTTAAATTCCGCAGTTCCATTTATTATTTCATTTTATGCTTGATATGCCAATGTTCCGTGCTTAGCTAAGAGGCACGGTCAAGATGATCGTGCTGATGGCACGGGTTTCGGAGTGTTAAAATCCAGGCTGTCACAGTTGGTATCAAAGACATTTCTTTTAGCAATTCTGACAATTGTTCTTTTGGTCAGAACATAGGGGCTTCTGCTAACGAAACTTTAGTTTCAAATACAGCCGCAAATGTCATCTAGAGGAAGAGGCCGACCAAGGAGGCCAAGAGAGAGTCTCACGAGTGGAGATGATTACATCTCTCCTACTAATAGAGTGCCTTTAGGAGTCTTGAGGCCCGAGGCGATAGTAGTACAAGACATGATGAAGAGGATCGAGATCGTCAGGATCAAGATCTAAGAGAACAAGAGAGAGTGAGAGAAAGACAGGAAGATAGAGAGGAGCGATAGAGGATGATGTACACTATGGAGACTATGGCAACTGCCATGGCACAACAAGCCGCATCCTTTGCAGCTCATGCATCAAGAGAACAACAGCCACCTACACCACAGGGACTGCTGCCTGTGCCCTCATCTTTTACAGAGTTTAGGAGGATGAGACCTCCTTCATTTTCTGGGCAGGCAGACACAATGGCCGCTGAGAACTGGCTTATGGAGATGGAGAAAGTCTTTAGCATGCTGACATGCACGGAAGATGAGAGTGTGAGATGGACAGCTTATATGTTGGATGGGGAGGCTGGGCCTTGGTGGAAGTCCGTGATACGGACTCGGGCTCAGGAGACCCCAGAGTTGCCTTGGACTTGGGAGGAGTTTGTTGAGGAGTTCAACAAACAATATTTTCCAGAAGTGGTGAGGAACCAACTTGAGATACAATTCCTACAGTTAGTGCAAGGGAGGATGACAGTGAGAGAATATGGGGTAGAGTTTCTACGACTTGCCCGTTTTGCTCCGGATTACGTCATTACCGAAGTGATGAAGTCCAAGAGGTTTCAGCAAGGCTTGAAGCCTGAGGTTAGGGGAGGCGTAGCTCCATTTCAGTTGAGGACCTATGAAGAGGTCATGAGCAAGGCGTTGGTTGTAGAGGAGGAGAACAATAATAGATATAGACAGAGGGAGCAGCAGAGAGGAGGAAATGAACAAGGAAGATCGGGGCACTACGAACAGGTGAACAAAAAGCCGAGGTTCGTAGCCCAAAATCAGAGACCACAGTTCCAAGGGGGTTTCGGAAGGCCGGCGCAACAACAACACCAACAGAGGTTTCCATTACTTGCGTCGGGGAGACCTTTACGCTATGAGAGCTCTGCCATGTCTACTGGCGCTACTATCACACAGGGTTCTCGTACTGTTTCTTCCGCGCCTCGAGAGACTTGTGCCAAGTGTGGCAAGCCTCATAGGACCGTGGATTGCAGATCGGGAACTAGGGGTTGTTTCCGATGTGGCAAGGTGGGCTACTTGATCAAGGATTGCCCCGAGACGGATAAAAGAAAGACGATTTCAGTTGCAGCACCATGACCCATTCAAGCAAGGAAGCCGATCGTTCAGGGGAGAGCTTATGCAGTCACTGCTCAGGAAGTAGGGAACGTGCATGACATCATCCAAGGTGAGACTCTTTAAATTAAAGAAAATTCTGTTTCATTAAAGTTTTAGATAGAGAAGGTGCATGCATTAGGAATTGTATAGATTTTTTTCTCAATACTAAATCTATATGTGAATTAAGGGTGTATTTTGATGTGTAAATTATTGTATGTATGTATGTATACTATAGGTACCTTAACTATATATGAAAAAAGATGCTTCGTCGGATATGACGCTCGAGTGTTGATAGACCCAGGGTCTACCCACTCATTCTTCACTCCACGTTTCGCCAAGAGGATGAAGATTGTTCCAGAGGCGTTGGACTTCGTCCTATCTGTGTCTATTCCGACTGGAGAGTTAGTAGACACGGAGTTAGCTTGCAATTCCATCATTGTAGCAGTTCGAGACCTAGAGGTGCATGAATTGGAAGCAAAGTTGATACTGTTAGATATGTAAGGGTTTGATGTGATCCTTGGCATGGACTGGTTGGCGCAGCATTATGCAACCGTCGATTGCAAGAACAATGTAGTCATTTTCAGACCCAACACAAGAAGATCATTTCGGTTTCAAGGAGTGAGGTCGTCATCTGTGCCACTGATCTCCGCAGTAAGGGCCGAGAAAATGATCAGAAAGGGTTGCAGTGGATACTTGGCTTTCTTAAAGGAGGACAAGGAAGAGAAGAATGTCATTTCTGAGATAGCAGTTGTGCGAGACTTCACCGACGTGTTTTCAGAGGAATTGCCTGGACTACCTCCAGAGAGAGAAGTGGAATTCGCCATTGACTTAGCACCAGGAACGGAGCCTATTTCGAAAGCGCCTATTAGAATGGCTCCTGCTGAGTTAAAGGAGTTGAAGGAACAACTACAAGAGCTTATGGACAAGGGGTTTGTTAGACCGAGCGTGTCTCCATGGGGAGCACCGGTCTTGTTTGTCAAGAAGAAAGATGGGTCAATGCGGCTATGCATTGACTATCGACAATTGAACAAACTCACTGTGAAGAACCGCTACCCTTTGCCTAGAATTGACGATCTATTCGACCTGCTGCAAGGAGCAAGGTATTTTTCCAAGATCGACCTGAGATCTGGATATCATCGATTCTTGAAGTCAAGGCAGAGGACATCGGAAGACGACTTTTCGGACACGGTATGGACACTATGAATTCCTTGTGATGCCGCTTTGGATTGACGAATGCTCAAAGCGCCTTTTATGGATCCGATGAGAGTGTTTAAACCACACTTGGACTCTGCGTCATAGTGTTTGTTGATGATATATTGATATACTCCAAATCCAAGAAACACGAAGAACATTTGAAGATTGCTCTCTGAGACGCTACGAGAACACCAATTGTACGCCAAACTCAGGAAATGTGAGTTTAGGTTGGAAGAGGTTAGCTTTTGGGACATGTCTCAAAGCATGGTATCACGTAGATCCAAAGAAAGATAGAAGCGATGAGTTAAATGGGAGCAGCCAAGGACAGTGACCGATGTCCGAAGTTTTCTGGGCTTAGCAGGCTATTATCGACGTTTCGTTGAGGGGTTTTCAAAGATATCGGGACCTCTCACAAAGCTGACACGAAAACATTCAAGATTTGAGTGGAGTGAGGCATGCGAGAAGAGTTTTCAAGAACTCAAAACGAGACTCGGCTAGCGATTCCTTGGTTGGAGGATACGCAGTGTCTGACGCGTCATACAATGGCCTTGATTGTGTACTCAACCAACACAAGAAGGTGATAGCTTATGGATCGAGACAGCTGAAAGAACACAAGAAAAATTATCCGACTCATGACTTGGAACTAGCAGCAGTCATTTTTGTGCTGAAGATTTGGAGACATTACTTGTATGGTGAGACTTTTGAGATTTTCACTGATCATAAGAGCCTCCGATACCTCTTTACACAGAAAGAGCTCAACATGAGACAACGCAGATGGATGGAATTTCTCAAGGATTACGATTGCTCCATACAATACCATCCAGGCAAGGCGAATGTAGTAGCCGACGCCTTGAGTCAGAAGGATTCAGCTCAGTTAGCTTGTTTGGTTTTGGGTATGCACCGATGGAAATTATTGGAAGACCTGGCATTCTATAATGCGAACATTGAGTCAAAGGCCACCGGATCCTTTTTGGCTAACATATCGGTAAGGCTAGTGATATTTGAGCACATCCACGATTTACAGATGAAAGATTCGGCATTAACAAAGATTCATCAAGACGTGAGTGAAGGCATCAGGTCAGACTTCTCAGTTAAAGAAGATGGTTCCTTATTGTTTAAGGGCCGTCTATGCATTCCGGACAATGCCGATCTAAAACAAACGATTCTCGATGAGGCCCATAAGTCAAATTATGCTATCCACCCTGGTAGCACCAAGATGTACCAAGACTTGAAAAAGAACTACTGGTGGAGAGGACTGAAACAAGATGTGACTGAATACGTGTCACGGTGTTTGACTTGTCAGCAAGTGAAGATTGATCATAGACATCCTTCGGGACTAATGCAGCCTTTACCAATCCCAAAATGGAACTGGGAATCAATCTCGATGGATTTCATTGTCGGATTGCCCCGTACTGCCAAGAAGCACAATGCCATTTGGGTCGTCGTAGACCGATTGACCAAATCAGCGCACTTTTTGTCGTACAATACTATGTATACGGCAGGAAGACTGGCAAACTTATACATGAAGGAGATTGTAAGATTACACGGGATTCCAAGCAGACTTATACAACGTATTTCGTATCTTACTTATCTTGTTTAAACGACCTATGTCAAGATCGCTGCTCGAGCCTACCACGCGAGGTCCACGTGTAGATAATCACCTAACCTCTATATTATAACATAAACCACTATCCAGCTAGATGAGGTTACCAGTATAGTAACTATAATGTCCTCTTAGTTCGAGACAAAATTATAATGTCCTTAAGACCCGTCTCAGCTGTAGATGTTGGACCTTTACGATGGCTCATAAGTTATGACACGTGCAAAATTTAATTCATGTTTAGCTGGCCTTCAAAGTGTGTCTTAACATATCATATCATTATTCAGTTCTGTGCTTAAGTCTCCACCCCGATTTTATATTTGTGTGGGCTTAAGTCTCTACTTTCTTAACATATATGTATCTTAGCGTATTCAGTTATCATCTTTACTTAAAACTTGTTTAGAATAGGTCATGGTGCGATAGACTTCACTAAACCACGCTTTCCAAGGGACGAGTTTCATAGTAACCTGAATGTACTTCGTATGGCATCTCATACTACCATAGAGGGTTACAACCGTACATGGACGCCAACATTTTAAGTTTCACGTGACTGTAAAAGAAATTTTACCGTGATGAAGGCTTATATCATGTGCTATATCTTATTCTTAACTTATATGCGTATGTCCTATCGTGATTTTCTATATGATGAACGTCATATGATGATAGTTAATATATATAAGAAGGAACTATAATATACACCTTAAGCATTTTATATTCTTGAAGAAAATTAAAATGAAGCATAACACATGAAATATTGAACTAAAACAGAGAAGAAAAAATATTTAACTATATTTATTTTATTACTGAGTCAAAATTACACTTCATTGAGGTTAATTGTGTCTATGTAACTTGGTGATTGATTAGTATAACGATCAGACGTGTTTTCGAACCCTAAAGGGGCACACTTATTCATTCAATGGCTGTAAAAGCTTTAAAAGAGGTAACGTATGATAAGCATGGGTCAAAAAATCGTCCGATACTGATACGTATCAGTTTTGGACTTGGGCGGTACGATACAAAGGCATTGTATCGTACCCCCTTAAAAATAATGTACTTATCATCCGATATGGGCAATGTATCGCCCGTATCGGACAATACGGACGATGCATTGAAATTATCGGACGATAATTTCAATGTATCATCTGATAATATATATATATATATATATATATATATATATATTCCGATTGTCTATACAATCGATGGTGATTGTCTACACAGTCGCCATCGATTGTATAGACAATCGTGCAGACAATTAGAAATTTTTTTTTTTTTTTTTCGATTGTCTACACAATCGATGGCGATTGTCTACACAGTCGCCATCGATTGTGTAGACAATCGAAAAAAAAATAAAATTTTAATGTTTCAAACCGATACATTCAATGTATCGGCGATACATTGAGGCCGATACTTGATACGTATCGTCCTGGAGGTCAGGACGATACGTATCAGTTTACCGATATTTTGATCCTTGATGATAAGTATTGAAAGACATTACTGTTTGACCTCTTAAACTTTTAAATTTCTGTCCGATAAAAATTATTTAATATATTTTTTATAGTTTTAGTGATCTACAAGTCTTGAGATAAGTTGAGCATCAAATAATTCAAGAGTTCAGAGAATAATGTCAAATCTGTGCAACTTTTGATCATCTAAAACTTTTCCCGACTTGCAGTTTAGTTTTAACCTTTAAAACATTAGATTCGTGAAATTTCTATTTCACAAAAAGTTGTAAAGATCGTTGTCCTTTTTCCAATACCATAAGAATCGCATCATTCCAAGTTCGGAGTAAAAAGTTATAGCTATATTACCAAGGCTGTGTTTGTTGAAGAGTTTAGCCGAATTTCACGAAAATTTAGAAAAAATGAACATATCAAATTTGGGCCGAATTTTTATATTTTTAAGACTCGAAATTAGTTAGAATTTGGGAAAAAATTAGAATTTTCTTTTAAAAAATAACTAAATAATTTAATATGGATTTAGAGGCACACCCCTGTTGAAGCGTGATTCGAATCTCGCGATGATTTTAGTTGATGGAGATCGGATTCGAGAGATGATGCACCCGAGTCTTTTCACGAGAACTCTTTTCTTACGATAGATCGGTTGCGACGATGAGGAACTTCGATAGTGAAAGATTAGGCTTCAGAATAGGACGCACAGGTTGCCGATAAGAATGAAATCCACGGTGTAGTTTCGCCATGAAAATCAATGGAAATCCGACGAGGAGTTATAAAAGATGGCGCTACCGGAGCTTTTGCAGAGGAGATAATAGAGAGAGATGACTGAGAGAAAAAGTGATGTATTTCTAAATCTCTTTTTAACTCTAATTAAGATTTTCGTAAAAGATTTAATAAAATAGGAGTTCTTCCACGCAAGAAGAATGGCTTGAATAGCTTGAGAAAAGATTTCGCTCCCACGTTTGTTTAAGCACCGAAGCAAATGGTGTTTTTCTCCCGAAATTATAGTTGTATCATTTAATCCGCTTCATCTTTTAAAACTGGCGTAACTTTTTATATTCTTTTCGAAAATCGACAAATAATATATAGTTGGAATTGTATTGACGAGCACTTCGCAATGAGTCTAATATTGATATAGAAAAATAAAATTTTTTCTAAAAGATGATGAATTTTGGTGTAAGGCGTTAGTATCATGCACTATGTGGTACATTATCTAACACCATTAAATAAAGTCAAAAAATTCGGGTTGTTACATTCTCTCCCCCTTATAAAATTTTCATCCTCAAAAATGATATAAATGAGACAATGAGCTCGGGGTACTTCTCTATAATCTCAGCTTGTCATCAAAAGTCAACGATTCAACGTTAATAAAAATCATGATCGTTACAATATATATATATATATATATATATATATATATATATATATATATACTACTGTATAAAAGTAAAAATAGTTTATGTCACATTTTATAATATCAAAAATACCCTTAACCCTTTTAAACTTTCAATCCATATCCTTTTCTGATTTGATTGCATTCTTATCCTAAATTCTAATTATTAAATACAGAGGAAAGATAAAGGGGATTATCTTGTTTGGAGAAGGTGAAACCCAATCCGAACATGTCGAACAGGAACTGCCAGACATGTAGGGTGAGCCCAGAATTTTTTCACCGTCGGATATAGAAAAATATATATAAATTATATTTAATATTTGTAAAAATCTTATTTATTTAAAAGTAATTAAAATAAAAAATTATTAGTTTCTGCGAAATTTCGTTAATATTGCCGAATATTTCGTTACCTATAAATTCACCCACCCAATCTTTGGGTTAGGAATCTTTGATTTTTCCTTTATTTCATAAATATCTCATAAAATCACTCCACGGTGTTATTTAATTTCCTAAGATCTCTCTTGTTTAAAACTAGACATCTCCTAAGCAATGATCAAAATGCCGGAAAATTGGTTCGTATCGTCCGAGCTAAAAACCGGTACGTATCGCCTAATACGTATCGGAACAGTTACATACCGAACGATACATTGAATGTATCGTCCGGTATTAGTCATATAAAAGGGCGATACGGTACATTTAATGTACCTTATCGTCCACCTCCGATACCGATGCGTATCGTCCGATTCGTATTGGTATTAGACGATATTTTGATCCATGCTCCTAAGATCTCTCTTGCTTAAAACTATACCTTTAAGTGAAAAAAAAATTTAATCTAAGAATCGAGAATCATAAATACTTCCTAAAATCACTCTACCATTTTAATAAATCTATAGGCTTAGAGGTATCAGTCACTTTTTTAAGGGTACATTCAATGAAATTGGGACCTTAATTAGGACATGTTCAATAACAATAAAATTATTAGTGAGAAATTAGCATAAAACTTTTTTAGCTCACGATACAAGCTAAAATCTTAAAAGGATTTGTATATTTGCAGCCCTTAAAAGTCCATATTTTTTTATCTAAAGTCGGATTTTACATGTTAAATTGCTTTGATAGTTTTTGATTTGACTGTAGAGACTGGTTTTCACTCCAATTTTTTTCCCAATAGATCTTGAGACCATGGACTTCCCATAAGATGGTAACTTTCTTATTTTACATGGCACACTTTACAAAAAGTGGCCCTAACTTCATCTCTTCGTGTGATATGTGGCACCGGACTCTTTGATCAATTCTTTCGGATTTATGCCAATTGGAATAAAAAAATGACCATATGATAATATGACTATCGACTCAAGATCCTTTATGTGAAAAATTGAGGTGAAAAAGATCTCCACCGTACCAGTAAAATATCAATCAATTGTTGATGCTAAAAAAATTCATGTGGAAAAGATTAAGCCATATGATTTGAAAGTCATGATTAGAAGATCCTATGTTGAAAAAAGTGGCAAGAAACATGATCTTTATCGTATGATCCAATGCAGTCAAAGTCTATTATTTGATTCAATGGTTGACTGGGTTGAATCATATGATAGAGATCGTGTTTTATGTCAATCTTTTTCACCAAAGATCTTTACATTCAACCTTTGAATCAAACAACTTAGATGGTGTTTTCACATGGAATTCAAAATTAATTATTTTTTAGTCAATTTTTCGGGATCTACATCACATGGAATTCAAAATTGATCGTTTGATGGTATACCCATTATCTCAAGATCAATCGTGTGGAAGATTACGATGAAAACTAATTTCAATCATTTGATTCGACTCCAATACGACCTCACCAATTGGATGGTTGAGGACTATTTACAGATTTTGTGGTAGTTTAACAGTACTATAAAATAACCAATCCCTTGGATTTTATTTGTGGCAAACGAAGGAAAAATGAAAAAATTGCACTCTTAAGAGAATTTTACTTCTGAAACTTTCCATGATTTCCTTTTAAAACCACCCCATCAAAAGTAAAATAAAAAAATATATACCCCAAGATTTCTATCGAACAGGGCCTTATCTCACCTCCATGCATTGATCGCTTTGAATCATAGGATGGAGATAATTTTTTATCCTAATCTTTCAAAAAGTTGATCTTCAAATCATGGGCATATCGACAGACGATCATAATTTTATTTCACACGGCACACTAATTTAAAATATGACTCTAAAATCACATGACCCATATCACACTCAAACATAAGGGATCTTGGCATCACAGGCATACCATCAAAATTTGACAGTCTCATGCTAAGACCAAGATTTCAAGTTCTATTCTATTGAAAATTGGGATGAAAAAAATCTCCGTTGAACAGATTGAAAGTGCGCAGTGGTTTTAGCAATGGTTTAAAAAGAAAAATCTTAGAGTTGAAAATAAAGATACCTTATCACAAAAAGAAATGTCTCTAAGAACCCTATGGGAGAAAGAGAGAGAGCCGTAGTGAGGGAGTCATTACTTGCACCATAGTAGTTAGCACTTGCACATAGTTTAAAAGAAAGGTTTGATATTTTGGGGAACTATACCATGTGAAAATACAATCTGAGCCGTTTGATTTAAAGGTTGTAGTCTAATGATCAATCAAGTACTACACAAAAAAATTGGGCACATGATCGGATGAATAATCAACATTGAAAATTTGGTCAAAGGTACTTAAAATCAATGAACTAAGATGGTTTTGGAGGTCACTTTATCTTTGATTCATCAAATGGAGGCTAAAAAAGTTAATTTTTTTTAAGTCATATCCACACTGATCAACTTAAAACAGGTGTTGTTTTGGATTGATCATGTCATGTGACAGTGTCGGAGATAAAACTTTGATTGTCATCAGGTATGTCAGGTATAAAATCAACTCGAGTCAATGGCAATCCTATGTAAAATATAGTAACAACTACTAGAATATAAACATTTTGATAGATTAAACGATCCGTTATATATTGATAATCCTACAAAGGATATAAATAAATTAATTTTTTTAATAACTATAAGACGAAACATGTACAACGGATGTACAATTTTACTAGTATATATATATATATATATATATATATATATATATATATATATATATATATATATATATATATATATATATAAGAGTTTTTAGAAAAAAAAATTATCTTTTAAACTTTTTTACCTCAAGTCCTAATAGAAGTACTGGAGGTAAAAATAAAACTCTTTTATCTCAAGTCCTAAACATTTTTACCTCAAGTTTAAAATTATCTGCTAAAATATATTTGTGTACTTCCTCCCTAGTGGATTATTGAAGGCACCCATGTTCGAAACCCCTTGACACTAATCGATTGTTTGGAATCAGACGATGGAGATCGCTTTTCTTCCCAACCTTCGGTATAAAGGATCTTGAGACCATGATCTTATTATACGACGATTAATTTTTTATTCCACATGACACATATCCCAAAAACGTGGCCCTAAAATCACATTTGAGTTTAATGTGTGTCATGATTTTAGGGACACTTTTTTGGGATATGCATCACGTGTAATAAAAAATGGATCGTCTTATAGAACGCTCATGGTCTCAAGATCCATTGGGTGAAAGATTGTAGGGTTGGATTGTAACGACCCTAAAAATTTAAAACTGAATTTGTGGTGTTAGATTCATTTTGCACAGAGCGTGGTGTTAGTGCTCCATACCGGAACCTATCCTAGTTGAAAAAGTATACATTTTGGTTTTTCAAAAATGTTTTATATTTAAAATTATCCTTATTTGACACAAGGTTATAAACAAGAGGTCTAAGGATCAAATCTTACTATGTGAGTTTAAACCTCTATTTTAAACCTTGAAATAAAAGCCTATACACCCTTATTTAGTGCGACCGCTTAACACCGAATTAATGCCCATATATTATAAATAAGAAAGCTAGGGAGAACCCTAAACCATTATTATAAGAATTCTTCTTAAAAACCCTAGCCGTCACTCTATCTTCTTCTATAGCCACCTTTTTCTAAAAACACCCTAATCTCTTTTAAATCTCTTGTGTGTTCTTCCACAAGAACCACTATAGTATTTTTCTATCGTCAAATCGAGGTGAAGACAGCGTAATCGTGGACGGCCCATCGTGTGGACGCCGATCTCTATCGCCCTAACCGCCATCGATTCGCCGAGCACGCTTCAAGAGGTGGGTGCCCCTCGATCGATCTTAAAATATTCAACTTTTTATTTTAATAATAATAAGAATAAATATATATATATATATATATATATATATATATTAAATGAATATCTATTTATCTTATTTAGGTATTCAAAAGTTATATATATACATGTATTTCGGTGTGTATAATAACATAAATCCTATACATGGACATATAATAGTTGCCCTTGATATATATAGATATATAATGAATATATATAGTGTTTTGTATTGCTTATATAGGTGTTTACAGTGGAGAGAGAGAGAGAGAGAGCTCTTCTTCTCCACAATTTCGTCAGTGAAGATAAGATATATTTCGGGGATCGGCCCAACTAAACGCCGACAATGCCGGTGATAACTTGCCCGTGCCAACTATTGTAGTTGGGCACTTTGAAGAATTTTACCTGATATGAATACTTTGGTGCAACCATCCTTTTAGCACCATTGATTTCAAATGAATAGATTCAAGGTTGGACCCGATGGGCCCAACCCAAAAATAGACCAGAGATGGACCATCTCCACAAATTGAAATCCTCGAGACATCTAATGGTTCAGAACTCGAGAACTTAGCCCACAAATCAAGAAAAAGTAAAAGGCTATTTAGATATCAGTGAACATGAAGGATTTGACCCTTAGATTTGAGACCTTAGAGGTCAAAATAAATTGGGCCCAACGACCTAATACCTTAGAATCATTTTTCTTAAATATCTGATGATTCAGATCTGCTTCAATCTGATCGCCACATGGTAGGTACACTAAGTGTGCACTTGATTTGCTAGATCTTGTAAAAGCGTTGTTATTGGAAGATCTAGTGTGCTAGAGATCGAATCGGGATCGGGACAAAAGAATCAACCTTAGGTAAAATTTTATTGTCTAACCATCAAATGGTTCAGATTAGAGGATAAATGACTCAAAGTTCGTGCCTTCTTATTTTAGCCTTAGGTGCCACATGGAATAATACATGGGTTACCTTTGACCCTTAATTTTTGAGAATTAAGCTAAGTGGCCCACAGGACCAACTTCAAAATGATCTCAATAGTAACTCAAGGTAATCTAATGGATCAAAAGTGTCACTAAAATTTCTAGGGCGCTTTGAGGCTCACAAATTGGAAAATTTAGTGAGGATATTAACCTTATATAACTAGGCTAAGTGGATCATTTGATCGCCACATTGACCCACTCTTAGGTCAAATTAGTAAAGGTGTCGATCTGAGAGCATAAATATTAGAAACTTTAAAAATAGAAGGCCCGTCGGTGAATTTGTGGCCCATGAAGGTTTCTCCAAAAATTTTGTATGAAATATCTGTTCTTTTCAAATATTAATTATTATTTTATATTCACAAGTATGTAAGATGTATGAAATAGTTTCTTTTGGCCAAGTTAGTCCTTTCATCATATGGCATGCACCACATAGAAAAATCACGATAGGGCATACACACAATTAAAAAGAAATAAGCTATGTCACACGACTTTTAAGCCTTCGTCATGGTGGGATTCCCGTCACGGTCACGTGGAACTTGGAATGTAGGCATCCATGTACGGATGCAATACCTCTATGGGAGTATGGGCTGTCACACGAAGTACATCCAGGTTACTACCGAACCCGTCCTTTGGAAAGCGTGATTTTGTGAATCTTATCGCACCGTGGCTCACTTCAAATTAAGTTTTCAGCAAGCAAGAAGAAATGATGTGTAAGATAAGGTAAGCTACGAATACGAATAACTAAGTTACGTTGTGAAGGCCAACAAAATACAAATTAAGTTTCTACACGTGTCATGTCTTGCGTGCCACCGCAAGATCTAACGTCTGCAGCCAAGACGGGTCTTAAGGACAATATGATACGACAGTGTCCCGAATATAAGGGGACACTGATTTAAATGCATGCAACCACATCGGGCTGGATGATGGTATACGATATGATATGGAGGTTAGGTGGTTATCTACACGTGAACCTCGCGTGATAAGCTCGGCGGCCAGCGCTGCATTATCTGAAAATAAGGTAAGATGTGAAGTACGTTGTGTAGGCGTATGGAGCAATATTAAGTCTTAAGATATGCCACATAGGAAAAGTCGACAAAGCAGACACAAAAGGAGATCAGAACTTGATGCATCATATATATTTCATGTTATGTCAGGTCTTTTCATTTTATGTTACTTCTTTTTCTTTTTATGCTATATTTTTCAGTTTTGTTATGATGGATATGAGATCTTAGATGTTTTTTGTAATCATTTATGGTTGTTTGATTTATTTCAAAATGTATCGCAACTCAAGCGATTGCACACACGATCACCTGAGTATTTTATGGTGGAGTTTACGGATTCGTGTTGAGTAAACTCACCCCCTCCCCAAAACTAACAGTTGCAGGTGAGAACTCTGATTTTTCCATCACTGAGGATGGGGATGCTGCTGTTCCTGATGCGGCTCAAGAGCGTGAAGACGTCGGCTACCATCTGGACGAGGGAATAGATCCGGCGGATTACTTTGAGCATTGAGAGATTTTTAGTCATAGTTTTATTATTTTCAGGGGAGATTTGTTATTAGATACTTTTATTTTTCAGCACCAATTATGGGTTTGCGTTGGGACTGTTTTATTCCACGTAAAACCTCTGCTTGCTTTCAATTATAGATGCATGGTTAGGATTTATCACTTAATTAACGTCATCTACGTTTCTCGCTGTTGTTTGCTTGAATAATTTATTTTTAAATGATGCTATTAAATGCCTTGATCCATATGCTAAATCGGTATAAGAATTATGTGTATGTCCGCTTATCGCCTTAACAAGCGTGCGGTGTCATAACACGGAATTCTAGGCCCTTGAGGTCGGGTAAGGATTCTGGGTCGTGACAGTTGGATACCTAAAACCCACTCATATTTGAGAGTTTATATTGAGGAGCTCTTCTCTGACGGGCATTGGGTCGTGTTGGGTGGAGACACGAACTGCTCGTCAATGCGACCCTGCTAACGGACTTCTATGCATTTAAAGTCTGCATTATTATGGGGCGACACAAATTTAATTTCGGTGCCCCATGTTTGGCCTGCTCATGCTACCCCCACTAGTACCTTGCACACAATAAAAAAATATCGAGATAGAAGAGCCAAAGAATGAATGAGAAATATATTAAGATTATAAAGAATAAAAATAGCATTAAGTATTCCTTGTTAACAAATTACAAATAAAAGAAAAAAATCACAAAACAATTATTTTTTAATATATTTAAACTCAATCACCTAATATATTTTAGGGCGTAAGCTGCCCTTTTACTTTCAAAACTACCTTATAAAAGATATTTTTAAAAAAAATATTTTTTTTTCAAAAAACTCTGCCCACACTCTCCCCCCTTCATAACTTTATCACTGGGCCATTAGGGCCAGTCTACCATAGCTAGCGGCCATATTAACTAGGCTATGCCTAATCTTTAACTTTTAGGGTTTGTTTTGATAAAATAGTTGGCAAATAGTGGATTTGAATCTATAGATCTGATGAATTTCTATGTTTCATGAGGTTGTAGGAATTCCAAGGATTATTTTATTTTCTAATATTTCGATGAGCTAATAAAGTGTCTCAAGAATGATTTATAAAATGACATTTGAGAAAATTGAAGAGAGAGAAGACAGAGTTTTCTTAGATATGCTTTGAGAAGAGAAGTTGTAGTAGGGTGGGTTAACTTTTGGCGATAAAAAATAGGAGAGAGTGAAATAGAGTGTTTGGTTGAGGAGTCTAAAAGATAGGGGAGAGAGAGAGAGGGAGTTGTGGGAGATAGAGAGAGAATACTTTTATTTTTCATAAAAAATTCCTCCTTATCAACCGAGGTTCTACGTTCTTAAATGATTGAGTGATTTGACTTACATGCTAGAGTTTGTTTTTAGTCTCAATCTTCAACGCAATAGATCTTGAGATCATGCTTCTAAAATCAGAGGGTCGGATTTTGATTTCATGTATTCGACACTCCGAAAAGTAATACAAGAGTAATGTTTATCTACACCAATGATTATGTTCATACTTTGAGATGTGTTACATGGAATCAAATTTGACCCATCTGATGATAGGAGTATGATCGCAAGATCTATTATAACGAACATGGGGACAAGCAATGATCTTCACCGTCTGATTCAAAGTAATCAACTATTTTACCACATGAAACTTGAGTTGAGAAAGAAGAATCTTGGCTTATATAGAAAGGGATTTTCGAGAAAAAAGGTGGACGAGGCCAATTAGTTTGGAGCTTCAAAAATAGACGAAATAGATTAGAGAAAATAAGAAAAAACTAAATAAGTGGCAAGGGCCGTGTTAGCCTTCCCTTGTTTCCGTCCCTGCTTGCACACAACTGTCATTCCAACTCCTCATACCATCCGACATGACTCACGTTGATCACATATCGAACCAAGCCACCTACACGACTCTCTACACCAAACAACTCTTCACTGAGGGACTTGCTCGATTAAAAAAAGCCACCTACAAGGCTCTCTTCACTGAGGGACTTGCCTTTCATCGAGCCACAAGCTACTCCAATACTCGTGGACGCCTATATGTCAGGCTAACAAGGAGATCATTGCAATCCAATATTGGTGCATCACTAGTCTATCGACACCTTATGCCCTCCATTACAACAAGCCACAAGCCTATCGACACCTTATGCCCTCCTCTACAACAAGCCACACGCATCACAATTTAAACGCGTAGCTAGAGGTCTATCCCACTTAGCATAAGAGACATGAATTTCCTAATGTGTCACCCCTCGGTGTGCCCTTAGCTCGCCTAACTGATGATCAAATGACCATATCTCTTTTTTCAAAAAAACAAAAGCCAAAATGACCATATCACTTTTTTCATAAAAACAAAAACAAAAATGGCCTTATCTCTTAACAAATAGGAGCAACGCCGCATGCCGTTAACCCATGCAAAATGCACACTAAGCAGGGCAACACAACTCAAATATCCTACCTTGAATAATTTCACAGCATCAAACCTCCCACGGGGGACACATGATACCTCCAGTGTAGCAGCGTCCTAGGTCTACCCTCACAACCGTAGGTGACCATCGATGCACCCGGTCTACCCTCACAACCGTAGGTGACCATCGATTGGTTGTGAGGTGACCATCGATGCACCCGGTCTACCCTCACAACCGTAGGTGACCATCAATTGGTTGTGAGGTGACCATCGATGCACCCGGTCTACCCTCACAACCGTAGGTGACCATCGATGCACCCGGTCTACCCTCACAACCGTAGGTGACCATCGATGCACCCGGTCTACCCTCACAACCGTAGGTGACCATCGATGCACCCTCCAATACGCTGGGGCCGAATGTGTATGAGAGCAGTATCAATACGCTGGGGCCGAATGTCTATGAGAGCAGTATCTCTCATGGTATAGATCCATTTGCCGAATTGTTTACGTTTGTCTTCCTCATTTTGAATGCCATACCCAGCCTCTGACTATGGTTCCAACAAAGCATTTAATGTCTAACTCGTTGCTTGGACCACTTTTCCTTAGCATGTACACAAGCTCTTCTTTGCGAGGTTATTTGCTTATGTTGCGTGCCCACGGTGGTTCCACCAGGGCTGGCCCTGAGATTTTAGGGGGCCAAGACGAGATAAAAATAAAGCCCATACTTCATAATACTCTGACAAAAGAAAAATTTACAACAATTATTTTTTGACAAATAAAACAATACTTATATTCCTAGATTAAATATATCTGCATATTCCATTCTACTACGTATAATTTGAAAATGCAGCTAAGAATATAATGAAAGTATATATTAAAGGAAAATGCAATACAAAAAGATTGAAGCTAAATAGTAGAACATACCTGATGGATTGAGTAACCCAAGCAATAACTTTTTGGCATATCCGAATTTGTTCATCTGCATTCGAAAAAGAAACAAATAAGATCTTTTATTCTAAAAAAATATAACCATAAATGTAAAAATATTATTTATATTATACAATTATCTAAAAGAAATCATTTAAATATCTCTCTTCTCGCATTTTTAGTTATAAAATTGTTGATTAAAGTTGTATAGTCAATCTTATCCACCATATCATTTTTAATGAAGAACATAGTTAATCCATTTAAATTTTCTTGTGATATCGTTGACCAAAGATATGATTTGATCAACTTTAATTTTGAGAAACTTCTTTCGCCAGAGGCAACTGTAACTGGTATAGTCAACAGTAGGTTATAAGCAATCCAGACATTCGAGTAACAGCCATCCATTTGCTTCAAATAGTTCAACACTTCAATCGGCGATTTTACCTCTTTTGAAACAGCATCATTCAAGACTTTAAATTCTAAGATAAATCTAACCTATTAATATCAATATGTTCTTCATTTTTTGAGAACATGTTCAAAATTTGCGCAAAAAGTCTTCAAGCATTCATCACTGACAGAGCTTAACTTCTTTAAATCAAACAAGGTTCAAAATGTTGCTTATATGTTTTAAATTGTTCAAGCCTATGCTCAAGTGATGAACGACCTTGATCAATAATATATGTAAATTAATTAATTCTGAAAGATTCTTCAGCTGATTATGACACTTCTTCACTTGCATCTTCATGAAACTGTTTCTTTCTTCGAACAATGTGCTTTTCATGAAATATAGGCTCGATCCACATTTCAATCACAACTTCATTAGTTTCAATTAGGGCATCCGCGAATTCATTTTCCCTATATATTTTAAAATAGGTAATGAGTCCTAATTGCTGGATATCACTATTAAAATTCATACTTTCTTGTTGAAGAAACTTGCTAACAGTATTAACATCAAACAATACATTGTGCGAAATAATCATAGCTACTAAAAACTCATGACTCTCAAGTTCATTTGTTGCAAGAGATTGCGCTTTACTAGAACTTTTGTCGTCATTTTCACAGGTAGACTCTGCTAGGATAAGTAGAGCATCTCTTATTTCTAGAGCTTGATATCTTATTGCTTTAACACTTTGAACACGACTTTCTCAACGTGTTTGTGATAGCCCCTTAATTGTGAAACCTTTCACATTATCCATTAAAATTTGTCACCACTCTGGAGATGATGAAAACAATATGTATATACATTGTATCACCCCGAAAACTGTTAGAGCTTTAGAACAAGTGTTCGCCATATCAGAGAGTATAAGGTTTAGACTATGACAATCACATGGTGTGTAGTAGGATTTATTTCAAGTAATTTTTTCTATACACCTTTGTGTTTTCCTTTCATATTAAAGTCATTGTCATATCTTTGTCCTCTTATATCATCAATATCGAGTTCAAAAGTCTTCAAAATTTTTTTACAAGAACATTAAAAAATCTCTACCCATAAGGATCATTGACTTTCAAGAGTTCTAAAAAAAACTCTTTCACTTGTATGTGACTTGGTGACTCATCAACACATTATATCACAAGAGACATTTGCTCTTGATGATTAATATCTGGAGTGCAATCAAGTATTATTGAATAATATTTTATTACCTTGATTTTTTGAACAATCATGCTTTTGATCATATCTCCCATTGTATCAACTCATTCTGAATTTTGTGACTTAGATAATGATAATGAATTTCTTTGTTTGGACTCATCGAAGGTACTCTTGCATTATTATATCAAATTCAACTATCACTTCAACTATACCAAAAAAGATTTTATTCCTCTCTTGATAAATTTTTTCATCATCCCCTCGGAATGCTATATTTTTGGATGCAAGAGTCTTCATGATAGAAACAATCCTTATTAATGCATGGCTCTAATGCTCTTTCTCTTTTGTTATTTTTTCTTGGATCTCTTTATTACTTGTCTCATTCTTTCCCAATCTCAAACTCAACTCAATACATTTGCTCATACTGGTAATATGATCATTAGTCATTTTATGGCGTTTCAATCTTTCGCTTAGATTCTTCCAATCATTCAATCCTCTTTTAACTAATTGAGTAGTCATTCCTTCTGTGAAAAATATCTTGCAACTGAAACAATAAGCTCTCTGACTAGTATATGAATATAGTAACAATTTCCTATATCTTTTTTCTCCATTTGTTAATTGTCGCATGTAATGGGTAGACAAAACTTCCTATCATGAATATTTCTTGAAAAGGTTTCGTTATTATCTCTCAAAAGACTCTTCTCTACTAAAAAGTCTCTAGAACTCTATTGAACATTATTCCAATTGACTGGATCATAAATATTTAAAGGCCAACATTCTTGATAGTCATTCTCATTTATATTTTCTTCTTCACCGTCATCTTTTCCTTCATTCATCAACTCTTTGTCTTCATGTTCCTCATTCTTGTCGTCTTCTTTGTTATTGCTCAAGTCTTTGAGCTCATGTTCTTCTTCATTAACATTCACAACTAAATGACTCATGCTTGAGACTGAATAAAACTTTCCATCTTTTGCTTCTTCCTTCTTTTCTCAGCTCCAGAAGAATAGCTTCTCTTTAGACATGATTTGAGCGGTATTTTTCAATTATAAACACAAGTTTGAAACAAGGGTAAGCTGCTAACATCATGTAAAATAATTTCTTCAAAATATATAAAATTTATTTGTCCATCCTAAACTTTATATAAATAAAGAAAAAAAAAATTACAATGCAGATTTAATAGGGATAAGATCTTGTTGAAGAAACTTGCAATTAATTGAAACAGAAAACCTTACAAAAAAACTCATCCCAAAATCAATAAGGTAATGTAGATAAGTAGATTTAATAGGGCTACAGCCCAAAAATATTTATGGCTCACAGCTTCACACCATGTGATCCTCTACAAGAATCATTTCAGACTATGTCTATAAAATCGGAAATCATCCAGCCTATAACTCATAAAATGTTAATTGATTTCAAAGCTCATAAATTTTCTCCTAAAATTTTTAAACATTAAAGTAAGGTACGATTGTATGAAGATCACAAGATCAACAGATCATCTAAAAACCAAGAAAACTAGATTAAATAAGAGAGTTGTAAAATTTTAATTAGCCCCCAAAATTTATGGTGAATATGCTCACAATTTTTTTTATAATATGCTTCCTATGCAATCATTTTTTGTGTATAAGCTAAGCCCCCAAATTTATGGTGAATAAGCTCCCAAATTGACTATAAAATAAAATCCCCCAAATCGACTATATGGTGAATAAAATCCTAATTTATGGTGTGAGTAATCCCCAAATCGATTATATGGTAAATAAAACTCTAATTACTGGTGTTTAAAAAAAAAAAACTCTAATTACTGGTGAATAAGCTCCCAAATCGACTATATAATGAATAAAATCATAATTACTAAATAATAAGATAAAGACTAAATCAATATTTAATTAAATACATTTAACTATTGTGGGTCATACCAATAAAAAAATATTTGATGATATTTTTAATCATCAAATATCAATATGAATAATCATCAAGAGAGAAAAAAAAAAAATCTCAAAACAAATAAACAATTAAAAGTTTAAAACCCTAGTTTGGGAGTTGGGACTTGGTCGGTGGAAGAGAGTGGGGCCTGGGGATGCGAATCATGCGATGTGTTGGGGCCGATTAGCCGATTGTGGTGTGGAGCCGCGGTGGTGGTGTGGAGCCGAGAGCGCAGAGAGAGAGAGAGAGAGAGAGAGAGAGAGAGAGAGAGAGAGAGAGAGAGAGAGAACGATTGTAACTTGTAAGGTAGATTTTTTTTTTTTTTATTTGCTTAAAGTGCAAGTGGGCCCACTCAATTCAATCAGGCCTAGCCTTGATTTGCATTGTTAGGGGCCTATGTCAACTGGGCATGAGGCCCCTCTAAATTTTTTTTCTAAACACTAAAACCCATAAAATTAAAGCGTTTCCAAATTTGGAGCTCCCAAAATTTGGGAAAATTTGGGGGCCCGAGGCGGCCACCTCGATCTTGGGCTCTGGTCCCTGGCCGGTACTAGGTCACACCCATAGTTACCAAATCGGAATTCGGGAAAAAATCGATGAGGTAAGAAAATGAAAAAATGTGAAAAATCAACAAAATTCGGAAAAAAATGGGGATGCAATTGGGGAAAAAATAATGGAAAATTGGAAATATCTACAAATATTAAACAATTATTAATTTTTTAACAAAAGTGAGAAGACGTTAAGAAAAAAATCATAAAATAAGTGTTTAAATCATAAAAGTCGTGTTTTTTTTTTTTTAAATATAAGTATTTTAAAATATTACGTTGTTTTGAACAATTTATGAAAAAAACGTGTCCTAAAGGAGTATTTTTTAAAAAATCTGAGATTTTGGTAACCATGGCCCCACTTCTGTATTCTATGTTACCATCCAACAAGGATAAAAAATTTGGGTTTCAGGCTAGGCCGAAACCGAAATTTTGAACCGAAATTTCAGCCGAAAACTTCACAGGGACCGAAAATTACCGAAAATATGGTTTTCGTTTTGGTTTCCGTGGGGACTGAAACCGAAACGAAATTTTGAAGCATGCCATCCAACCATAGTAACAAATTTCTTCGAAATTCTCCGAAATTTATTCGAAATTTACTGAAGCAGGGGTCAGGCAAAACTTTCAGCGAAATTTCAATGATTTCTCCGAAATTGCTGAAATTTCATTAATTTTAGCGAAATTAATGAAATTTTACCGAAATTAATAGATTTTTTTCTAATTCTTATCATTTTTAAAATAATAAATAATTTTTTTATAAAGTTTAAATATAATTTATATTTAATATTTTTTGTACTCTCCAAAATTTTCCCAAAACTTTTCAAATATTTCTCGAAATTTATCGGAAATGAACCAAAATGACTCCCTACCAAAATATTGCAGAAATCGAAATTTGTCACTATGCATCCAACAGGACCTACTAGTCACCATGTATGACTCACTAAGTCATCCACCCAACTCCTGTGTCACCCGACCACTCATCGTGCACCATGTACGAGGCTACCTGTCCTCTATTGCAGCATCAAGTCGTGCACCAAGGGAATATCTCTGTGCCGTTCAAGAGGTCCGCCCCTGTTACACTCAGACTTTGGGATCCACATACAAATTTATAGCTTTTTCATCTGAGCAGAGTACCACTATTCTCACCCGTTTAATGATAATTATTATTACACAGTTTTTTCACGGATGAAAATGATTGACTTATGTGAATCAGACGATAGAGATTACTTTTTATTCCAATCTTCCTCAGGACAAATTTTAAGATTATGGCATGCCTATCAGAGGGTCAAGATGTTAATTTCGCGTGGCACACATCCCCATAATCTAGGTTATTTTTGGGGATGTGTGCCATGTAGAATCAACATTTGACCGTCTGATAGGCACGTCATGATCTTGAGATCTATCATGAGAAAGATTGGAACCAAAAAAATTTCCACCGTCTGATTCATTGGTGCTTGTCTGTTAAAAAACTGTAGTACTTACTATTAAACGGGTTAGAATAGGCGTACACATCTGAGCTGGAGATTGATATCTATTGTGCTCTGCATGTATTTTGTACATGACCCGAGCACCGCTCACCATAGGCAGTGCTTGGTAAATCTATCTATTGACATTGAGAAATACATGGATAAATTTTAGGGTTTTTACAAATACCCCCTTATGTTATGCTGAAATTGCATAAAATCCTCTGAGTTATGTCTATTTACACTGGACCCCCTACTTTTATGTTTTCTTTACAAATATCTCTGCCTTTAAGTGGCAGTTAACTAGGTGTCATTTCTTTAATTAAATGACGCATTTGCCCTTACTTAGTATTATATATATAATAGCCATTATATTTTTCTCAACTTTGATCGCATTTTAAACGGTGGATAAGCATTGGATCCTGCCCAAATTTTTTGGGTGGAACATGATCGATCTCCTCTAAGTTGCCTTGTTACCTGATTTTCAATTTGGATGTCCATGATACTCAATTGGTTCATAACGATGGTAGGGTCGGAATGGTACAAATGGGAGTAGCATTTTAGCGCTACCCACGAGCCAAGCGACCATCATGGATATCCAAATCGAAAATCAGGTAACACGACAACTTATAGGAGATCAATCATATTCCACCCAAAAAATTTGGACAAGATCCGATACTTATCCACCATTTAAAATGCGCTCAAAGTTAGGAAAAATACAATGGTCATTTTGTATATAATGTTAAGTAAGGGCAAACAAGTCATTTAATTGAAAAAATGACGCCTAATTAATTGTCATTTAACGGCAGAGGCTATTTATAAAGGAAACATAAAAGTAGGGGGCAAGTGTAAATAGGCATAACTCAGAGGATTTTATACAATTTAAAGATAACATAGGGGGTTATTTGCAAAAAATCCTAAATTTTAACACCAAACTAATGAAAAGTCAAAAGCGTAGTTTCATTAATTAATCTCCATTCTTATAAAATAGTTGCGCTCGTCTCGATGCTTGACTATTTTGATGGAAGGAGATTGATCGACCATTGCCCGCGATGATGAGGTTGGCTATCTAATACGAACTCTAGATGGAATCACTTAGGTTGCATTCGGGATACCTCTTATAAGAGCAGAAGCAACTCTCTCTTAGAGCCAAAGAGCAAAAGAGCTGCTCTTTACCCTGAATGCAGTGTTAGCCAATTATCCCCTGATCGTGATCTAGATAGGTACAGTTTGGCTTCACAATCACAAGAAACCTATAATAATTTTAATTACAATATGGGTTGCTTATGTAAGAAAGGGACATCAACAAACCATATCAAGTTATATGGGGTACCTCTGTTCGCACCTACGTAATTACTAGAATCAAATGATGGAGACCTTTTTTCACCCTAATCTTATGCACAACGGATCTCGAGACCATAAGCGTACCATTCAAACGGCCAATTTTTTATTCCATGAGGTACGGATTAAAAAAAGTAGACCCTATAATCGAACGAGACATCATTCTCAAACATGATTTTAGGTCATTTTTAGGATTTGTGCCACATGAAGTATAAAAAGGACTGTCGGGTAGTAAAAGCATGATCTCAAGATCTTTTCTGTAGAAGAATGGGGTGACACACGATTTCCATCATCTGATTTCAAGTAGTTAATGAGTTCCAGGCGCAAAGAGAGGTACTCAATTAACTCAATTATATAATATCAGGTCGGATGGGGTGGGGCCAAGCAGATTTTTTCCCAACCTCACTGGACACGATCTGATTTCCGATCTTCCTGTGAATAGAACCAAACAAAACCTTTGTATTTTTTTTTTTTGATATAATTAGAACCAAACCAACTGAACCTAGTCAAAATCAGGTTAGGTGGGTCGGGTGATGGGTTGACATATATAGGTGACACGCTTTGAACTTTTCATCATTTGGCGCTCTAATCAACATTTTACCCCTGTAATTAAGGTTGCTAAAGAGCCGAGCTAACTCGAGAGCTCAGACTAGCTCTACTCAGAAACAGTGGTCTGAACTAGCCGAAGTTCGGCTCATGAACCAGTCTTGGTCGGAACTTGTTGGAGTTTGGACTGGACCAGCTCTATATATATATATATATATATATATATATATATATATATATATATATATATGCCTCGTCACTGTACTTATTATCTAATTAGGGCTGTCAACGAGTTGGGCCTGCAGGACGGAAAAGGGTGTTATACCTGTCCTGAGCCAACCTGATCCGACCCGACAGATCAATATTATATGCTTGACCTGACCCAACACCCGACCTGATTTTTGCCTAACCCGTAAGTCAGGTAGGATGCCTCATGCTTGACCCAGCCCAAAGGGTCAAGTTTATGTGCCTGACCTCATAAAAGACATAGGCCGGGTGTCAGGTCGACCTGAGTGGGATATCTCAATTTATTATAATAAATGGGTTAGGTTTAGGTCCGGCGATCTCGTCCTGACCCTGCCTGACTCCTAGTAGTCTATACTCAAAACCCAACTTGGCCCAACCTGACTCGACCCAACCAGAGTTTTTCTTAATCGGGTCTGGTTGGGTTCGAGTTGGGGTTGTTTGCAGCTTACCACCTCTGTGCATGTATGCACTCTAGTGAGACTCTGATATGTGCATAGATCTCTATCATCTCAAAGTTTGTACACATCTCAAGGTCCGTGTGAAGTTTGTAAAATCTCTCCAAATTAATAAAAAAATTTGAAAAATTCTTCCAAAAGTAGACCAAACGTTTGTCCAAAATATTAAATATATTTTCTATATATTTAAACAGACAATATAAAAAGATATCTCAAGTCTTAACCATAGTGACAAATTTCGCCAAAAAAATAATCTAACGAAAATTTCAGTAAATTTCGCCGAAATTTTGAAAAATTTATTAATTTTTTATAATTATCTTTTTTATATATATTGTTATTTTTTTAAATATTAAATATATTTTTTATATATTTTTAACTCCCAAAAATTTTTGTGTCAAAATAAATCTGAAATGTACCAAAAGGACCTCCACCGAAAAAGTACCAAAAAAGAAATTTGTCTCTATGATCTCAACTAATTTAAATATATAAACAGTTAGTCCACAATAAATTATTAAAATATATAAAAATATATGTTCGCCTTTTTGTTCTTTTTTTTTTGGGTTTTTTGCATATACCCTCTTGAGATATGCCAATATTGCATCAAACCCCTTGAGTTATAGGTATTTATTCCGCAACCCTTATTTTTGTGTTTCTATTTCATATACCCCCTTGCCATTAACTAGTCGTGGGCTTATGGACGGTAGGGCTATTTTGTCGTTAATGAAACCAATATTCTAAAAATAACACCATTCCAAAAGGACCTTCATTCGGCTGTATTTATAAGTCAAGACATTAAAGTTTACCACTATTCTAAAAGACCCTTCATTCACCTTTATTTATAAGTCATGCCATTATAGTTTACCACCATTTTAAAATGAGTGCCTTTAAATCCACCTACAAAATTTTTGAGTTCACCCACGCTAAAAAACACATCGACTGCATTGAATCAGACGATGGAGATTGCTTATCGTCCCAATCTTTCATGAGATCGATCTTTAGATTATGGGTGTACCATCAGATGATCAATTTTTTTATTTCATGTGGTACACACCCATAAAAATGACCTTAAAATCAATTTTAAGCGTGCACGTAATGTTAAAATCACTTTTCTGAGATGTGTGTCACGTGAAATAAAATACTGACCATCTGATGGTGCGTCGATAATCTCAAGATCCATCCTGTGAAATATTGGGAGGATAAATGATCTCTATCGTTTGATTCAATTCAATCAACGTGTTTTAGCATGATTGAACTCAAAGATTCGGTGGGTGGATTTAAAGGTACTCTTCTAAAAGGCCCTTCATTCACCCATGACATTCGAGACCCATCAAATGGGTGATTCCCCCATTAACGCATGCATGCCAACGTTTGGACGAATACTCAACAAATGGAGGATTTGTGGCAAAATATGCAATTATTCTTGTAAAGAAAATCTTCAATATATCCACTCAAAATACCCAACCATCCAATTTGCTATATAATTCAAGACCCATCAGATAAAAGATCGATTGGTATTGGCTGATACTTACCGATACAATTTTTTTTCTACATGTTTTTAAAAAATGACCGATTTGGTATTGATGGTACCGTATCCATATCAGCCGATATGTATTAGTGCAAGATGGACCAATACTTGATACCGATATTGATACCCCAAGTGCAGGTCAAATTAGCCAAACCTTTATACTTCTTGTATTTGGTTTGGCTAATCCGACCTGCACTCGGGATATTAATATCGGTATCAGGTATTGGTCCATCTTGCACCGATACACAATCGACTGTTATAGATACGGTACCACCAATACCAAATCGATTTTTTTAAAAAAGCATGTAAAAAAAAAATTGTATTGATAAGTATCTGCCAATACCAATTGGTCTTTCATCATATGGGACTTGAATCATATAGCAAATTGGAGGGTCGAGTATTTTGAATTGATAGATTGAAGGTTTTCTTTACAAGAATAATTGCATCGTTTGCCACAAATCTTCCATTGGTTGTGTATTCGTCCAAACGTTGGCATGCTTTAAAGGGAGAATTACCCATCTGATGGGTCTTGAATATGATGGGTGAATGAAGGGTCTTTTAGAAGAGTACCTTTAAATCCACCCACCGAATCTTTGAGTTCACTCACGCTGAAACATGTTAATTGAATTGAATCGAATGATGGAGATCATTTATCCTCCCAATATTTCACAGGATGGATCTTGAGATTATTGGCGTTCCATCAGACGGCCAGTATTTTATTTCACACCTTAACATCATGTGCACGCTTAAAATTGATTTTAAGGTCACTTTTATGGGTGTGTACCACGTGAAATAAAAAGTCAATCGTCTGATTGTACACCCATGTTCTAAAGATCAATCTCATGAAAGATTGGGATCATAAGCAATCTCCATCGTCTTATTTAATACAGTCGATGTGTTTCAGCGTGGGTGAACTCAAAAAATTTGTGGGTGGATTTAAAGGTACTCCTTTTAGAATAGTGGTAAACTTTAATGGCATGACTTGTAAATATAGATGAATGAAGGGCCTTTTAGAATAGTCTTATTTTTAGAATATTGATTTTATTTAGGGCACAATAGTCCTTCCGTCCATAAACTCACGACTAGTCAATGGCAAGGGGGGTATATGAAACAGAAACACAAAAGTTAGGACTGCAGCATAATACCCATAACTCAGGGGGTTTGATGCAATATCGGCATATCTCAAGGGGTATATACAAAAAACCCCTTTTTTTTTACTGAATCTTTTCCATATTTATTTGAATTTACTCAAACTGGCAGTCCCTGAGTGATTAACTGATTATTGAATTTCAATCCAAAGTTAGTTATTGTGGTTACGACCCAGGATGCACATTAGGTGTCCCAGTGGACGGGTTCCATATATAATACCAACTCCTATCTTCATCATCTCCATTTATGCACCTTAAAGATGACCATTGATTAGCTAAAGCACAAAGCAAATCAATGTGATGTGGCATGAAGCCCTATCATGTCCCACTTAATATCTTATATTATGTTTGACATATTATTATTGGGAAATTTACACTTTCAGCCTTATAAGTTTGCGTATTTGTAAAAATGGTCTTATAATTTTAACCTTTGCATAACAAGTCAGCTTCAAGCCAAGCCGGTTCCATGTAAGCACCAACCTTGTTATTTTCAATAAAGATATATTCATTTTTAAAATTTATTATATAAAATGTTAACTTTAACTTTAACTTTTCATTTTTTACTGTTTACTTTTAACTTTAACTTTTCTGTAAAACCAAGAGAGCGGCGACAAAGCGAAAAAATAGCCAAAAAAAATTTTCAGGTAATTTTTTTTATATATTTAAACAAATATACTCATCCGTTATCTTCTTCACCTAACCCGCTAACTTACCGATAATGTAACTTATCGGTCGATAATGTAAGTTGTCGGCCGATAACTTACATTATCGGTAAGTTACCGAAATATTTTCAACCTCATTTTTTTTGTTAGTTAATTATTGTTATATATTTTGCAGTTCCCACTAAGTGATTATAAAATGACTAAGTCTCTAAAGGCCTTCGGAAAGTGTACTAAAATTAGTGTTAGGAAATTTTACTTGCATTGCAATGAAAAAAGGAAGAAGATACTAGATGATTCAATTTTCGATCATCTATTTAGGATTTTTGAGAAATTAGGGTTCATTGGAGACTTGATTGACACAATTTTAAGCTTTTTGGTTAAAGATAACGTTTTTAAAGTCAGGAACATCAATGTACTGCTGCAGGAGTCCGATATATAATTGATTTTAGGCCTAAACATGTTGACGAAACCTGAGTCTAAGCATGCGGTCGTACTAGAGAAAGAAATCAGTCGATACAAATTCTCTCTTGAGACGCCGGCTAAAAGATCTCATATTGAAGAAATAATTGATAGTGCCCAGCTATCGAACGATTAATTTTTGAAACTATCGTTGTTGTTTCTCTTATGCTCTTTCTTACTTCCGAACACATACCAGGAAGTGGACAATGAGTACTTGGAATTAGTAGATAGCATTGAAAAGTTCAACGAGTTTTCGTGGGGCCTGATAGTTTATAAATATTTAGTAGAGTGTATATTGAAAGCGATCGTCAGAAGGGAAGCGGCCAAACCCTCACAAAAGGGGCATTATAACATATACGGATGTACTATCGCCTTACAAATTTGGGCGTTTGAGGACTTTCTAGGAGTCGCCACCACTCTTACTCAGCTGAAAAATTCATTTTCGAGGCTATTGAAATGGGAAGCTGCGAAATTCAGTCGGAATCCAAATTATTATCGAGAAAAATTTCTTAAGTCTAAAATTATCGTAAAACTTGAAGCTGTAAAATACGAATTACAGTATCGATCAATTCGAGTCTTTTTCATGCAAAGAGAGATGGAAAGGGTGCAGGAAAGAGTCTACCCGACCGAAGAAAAGATACATGAATAGGATGTCCCAAGTTACGAGAGACGTCCCCCAAAAAGAGCGGAGGAGCCTCACGATGATAACGATGAGGATGAAGATGATGACAGTGATGATAATGACGAGTACGAGGTCGTTATACCTCAACATCCGAAATCAAAGGGCAAACAATCGGAGATTAGGCCCTAGCCAACAAGAGAATAGCCGGCTAGGCAACCGCATCTAATCAAAAAAGTAACTGAGCTTAGAAAAGAATGCGCATATCTCCGTATGGCTGTTAAAGAGATGAAAGGTGAATTCAGACGTGCGTTTACAGTGCTGAAAGGGCAAGCGATGACCATTGAACAGCTAGGAAGAGACAAGAAGACCCTACAAGAGCAAGTAGGGTCATTACAAGATCAAGTAGGGTCACTACAAGATCAGATTGCCAATTTAACAGACGAAAATGAGGCAATACGAAAGGATCTTGAAGCGGTTAGATCTCATTTGACAAAGTACTGAATCAATTCTTTTTAAATTTAAGAAAAATAAAATTTCAACAGATTAACGCTAATTTAAGTTGTTGGCCGATAATGTAAGTTCTCATCTGACAACTTAAGTTATCGGCCGATAACTTACATAAGCGGCCGACAACTTAGGTTATTGGTCGATAATGTAAGTCATCGTCCGACAACTTAAGTTATCGGCCGATAACATACATGAACAACTGACAACTTAAATTATCGGCCGACAACTTAAGTTAGCGGTCGATAACTTAAGTTGTCGGCCGATAATGTAGGTTGTCGTCCGCTCTTACGGTCGCTAACCTAAGATAGTGATTCCCAACTTAAGTTATTTAAAAAAAATATAATGGCAGTTTTTAATGTATTTTACAATGATGTAGGATGATATTCTTTTTTCCATTCTTTTTGAAGTCTTCGTTCCCAAACAACCCACTGTCACTCATCCAATAGCTCCTCAAACTTCTGCTCCTCAATCCACTGTCACTCAACTAACAGTCACCAAAACTTCTGTCCCTAAACCCACTGCTCCTCAACCTACTCCTTAACACACTACGCCCCAAACTTCTGCCCCTAAATCCACTAACCCTAAATCCACTGCTCCTCAACCCACTGTCCCCCAAACTTCCCTTGAACTCAATGCACCTCAACCTCTTGCTAAACAACCCTTGGTGGAGGCATTGGTCGAAGTGGGTGATGACGGTGCTTCGCTTACCCAGCTTTCTTGTGAGTCACAGTCGGCATCATTAAAATCAATTTTAGTGAAACTATCAACTTTAAAGAGTAAAACTGAGGGATATGACTTGCATGCTCGGAAGAGGAGAAAGACCCCGACCCGTAAAGCCATTATTAAAAGATCAAGAGTGGCTGTGGAGGAGGAGGATGAACCACAATCTATGGAGCATAAATATATGCTCAGTTTTTATAATCGGCCGACGAATAAGGACACTGTGATCATCAATAATATCATGGTATTGACGTCATAATTACTATTTTAAAGGTCCTTAAAGGACGCTCATGGCTCGACAATGAAGTCATCGACGCGTACTTGAAAGTCCTTGAAATTATAACGATTCAATGTTTCCAGAAAATGTCGAAAAAGTTGGTTCGCTTTTGCGTCCGCCCTGGTGATGAGTAGTGAAATATGATGATATTTTACCCTTAGATACCTACATTTAGCTATTCGATGAAGGTTATCTGATAAGAATTATTAGATTTGAAGTGTTTCAGGTAAATACAAGCCAAGTGCAGAAAACAGCCCAAGAATTCTGAAAATAATGTCAAAACACTGTAACTTTAGGTCATCGAGAACTTGGTGCGACTTGCAGATCAATTTGTACTTTCAAGACGGTCGAATTATGAAATTGTCAAAACACAAACGTTGTAGAGCTTTCTGTCAACTTTCTAACGGCGTAAGAATCGCCTCAATCCGAGTTTGAGACAGAAAGGTATGGCCAAAATACCAAAGCAGTGTCTGATGCAAAGTTCGGCGGGAATTCACGAAAATCTGGGAGGTCGATGCATTGACCCTATTGGGTCGATTAATCAACCCTAAATTTTCGAGTTGGAACACCTCTGCGGCTGGGAAACTTCGGCTCTATTTAAAGCGGATCAAACACTTCGAAAAGGAGGAATTAGAGAAATTAGAGATAGGAATTAGAGAGACGAATTAGAGATAGAGAAATTAGAGATAGATAATTAGAGAGTTAGTTTTGACTTTTCTTTTTTTAGAGTTTTTGGAGAGAATTTTTTAGAAGATTATTATTCATTATTATTATTTTTGGTTTTAGACTCCTCTTAGCATCTTTTCAAGAGTTCTTCTTTCTCCTTCTTCTAGGGTTTTATCTAGGTAGATTGTACCTAGGATTTGCATTGTTTTTCCTTTACGTTCATGAAAACATAGATTGTATTTAAGAAAAGGCATTGTAAACAAAGATCTTTTGGAAGAAATAAAAAGAGGAATGACTTTGAATGAACAAGGAGATCATACACCAAAGATGAGCGGCTAAATCAGTAGATTGGAGAAGATGCGATCCCCAGATAAGTACCTTTATTTATGATTAATATCATAGTCGATTTATTGTCATCATGGAATTGTTTTGCTAAAAGTTTGTGTTATTGAAAATATATTGAATGCTTGTTATGATCGTTAATGACACGTATCAACGGCTATAATCGCTAGATCTGGACCTGCAGACTGATCTAGGCTGCAGAGTGATTATGTTTTTACTATTGTGATCTAAACATCATGAGATACGCTATGCTTCTTACATGACTCATACCGCAATGATAGGCTGAGTCATTGGTTTTAGATAGGGTATGCCGGATTGATGATCATATTTTATTTCGAATCATTTTTTATAAATGAATGATAGTGTAAATGATGCTTTAATGAAACTGTGGGTTTTAATGGTAGAAAAGGGATACAAATCTGGGGTAGCATATTCCTTGATCTCATTTAATTATTATTTTATATTCATCGGTAATTAGTTGTTTAGATTAATTTATTTTTCTACATTTAGGAAAAGTGTGATAAATTTTGGTAAAATTGAATCTGCCCTTTGGTACTTCCTTAGGGACGTTTTTAAATCTCTGAAAGAATTAATTAAAATTCACATTTCCCTGTGGGTTCGACACCTTTGTTCTTGCCATACTGTAATAGATCTTGTGCACTTGCAAGGGTTACACTTTAAATCGATCAAGTTTTTGGCGCCGTTGCCGGAGAAATCGGCGAAATTTTGATTAATTCGATTAGGGACTTTTGTGTTTTGATTAAAAAAAAAAAATCAAATTTTGAATTTTTGCTTTGCAAAATCTTTTTTCCCTTATTTTTCTCTCTTAGGTAAGTATTTTTTTTAGGAGTCTTTTAGGAACTTGAGATTTTTAGGCTTTTTTTTTAGATTTTGTAGGAGTCTTTTAGGAAATTGAAATTTTTAGGCTTCTTATTTTAGATTTTGTAGGAGTCTTTTTAGGAAGTATAGATTTTTAGGATACCTTCCTTAGGAAATTTAGGAATCTTTTATTTTTTCCCTTATTTTTCTCTTTTAGATAAGATTTTGTAGGATTGCCATTAGGTTTAAAATTTAAAATTTAAATTTTAATTTTTGAAATTCGGATTTAAAAAAAAAAAAAAATTAAAATTAAAATTTAATTTAAATTCGAATTTTAATTTTAATTAAAAAATAAATAAAATCAAAATAAAATAAAATCAAAATTTTTTCCTTATTTTTCCCTCTTAGGTAAGTTTTTATGAAGTTCTTTTAGGAAGTTTAGATTTTTAGGATTTCTTATTTTAAATTTTTTTTAGGAGTTTATTTTCCTCTTTTAGATATTTTGTAGGATTTTCTAAAATCTAGTTATTAATTTTTGTGGGACTACTTGTTTTAGGCTTTGTAGGAATCTTTCTATTCTCTCCCTTCTTTTTCTCTTTTAGGTAAGATTTTATAAGATTTTGTAGGATTGTCTTTAGGTTTTGAAATGTAAATTTTATATTTTAATTTTTAAATTTAATTTTTATTTTTGAAATTCGAATTTAAAAAAAAAAAAAAATTCTTTATTTTAAATTCGAATTTTAATTTTAATTTAAAAAAAAAAATCATTTTAAATTCGAATTTTTAATATAATTTGAAAAAAAAAAAGAAAAAAAAAAAAGAAACTGATATTTAGATTTTTGAAGTTTTTAGGTTCTTCTTTCCCTTATTTTTCTCTCTTAGGTAAGTTTGTGTAGGACTCTTTTATGAAGTTTAGGTTTTTAGGACTTCTTATTTTAGTAGGATTCTTTTTCCTTGTTTTCCTCTTTTAGATATTCTAGGATTTTCTAAAATTAGTTATTAATTTTTTTAGGAAGTTTATAAATTTAGGATACCTTAGAAAATTTAGGAATCTTTTATTTTTTTCCTTATTTTTCTCGTTTAGATAAGATTCTTAGGATTGCCATTAGATTTAAAATTTTAATTTCTAATTTTAATTTTGAAATTTTAATTTTAATTTTTGAAATTTGAATTTAAAAAAAAAAAAAAATTGAAATTTAATTTAATTAAAAAAAATAATAATAATAATTTTTTTTTTTTTATCTTGTTTTGCTTTTCTTTTCTTCTTATGTTGGCCACTGTTCATATTAGAACTCAATCGATTGAAGCTTCAAGTTCAATCGATTGAGACTGAAATATTCTCTGTTGTGATCTTTGCTTTTCTTTCAATTGATCGACATTCCTCTGTCAATCGATTGACAAAAATTCTGTGCTTGCCATTTCGGCTGAAATTCCTGTGTTAACTTGCTTTGACCTTTGAACCTCAATCGATTGAAAACGATTCTTCAATCGATTGACTGATAAAGTCATTTCTGTGAAATTTTAAGTGAGCTTCTGTCAATCGATTCAGACCTTTGCTGCAATCGATTGAGCCTATTTTGTGGATTTGTTTTGGATTCTTCAATCCCTGTTTGTGAGCGTGGTGTATGAGCTTTACTCGTTCTCATCACCCACATCTGCTACCATTTAATCTTGAGATCGAACGATCTTGTAGAGAGAATCGTAGAATTCAAAGGAATCAGTATCATCATACTGATACCATGGCTGATCAAAGGCAAGAAATGAATGGGAACAACCAGAATATCGATAATGGCAATAATGGAAATAATGGAAATGATGGGAATAACAATTACAATGAGGGCCCTAGAACACTCGAATATTATAATGATCATGGTTTTTACGAGGATCAGGAATGTATAATGCATGATCCCATTCCAGGAAACCACTATGAATTCAAATCAGCGATGATCCAAATGCTACCAATTTTCCATGGGTTAGCAAATGAAAATCCGCACGTTCATCTAAATGAATTCACTGGGGTATGCAAAATGTTCAGAGTCCATAATGTCACTGATGAGATAGCTAAACTCCGACTCTTTCCTTTCTCTTTAAGGGACAAGGCAAAAACGTGGTTTTATTCCTTAGAACCGCAATCTATTCAGAGTTGGATAGAGCTACACCGTCAGTTTCTTAAAAAATATTTTCTCATGACCAAAGCCATTGAGTTGCGTCAGAAGATTCAATTCTTTTCCCAACAACCTACTGAAACATTCCATGAATGTTGGGAACGTTTTAAGGAATTGATTAAGAGTTGTCCAAATCATCAAGTTCGAAGGTGGCAACAGGTCCAAAGTTTTTATAATGGACTGATTCCTGAAGAGAGACGCATGGTTGATGCATCGTGTGGTGGATCATGTGCCACAAAAGAAGCTGATGAATTGTGGGCATTGTTTGAGAAGTTATACCAAACTTCGATACAAAGTGAAACTCTTAGCGAACTAACTTGGATTTGGCATCTAAATCTCATGTGTTGACAAGAGATGGATTGTATAATGTCAAAAATAATACCTCTGATCTATCAACAAAGGTTGATATGTTGTCCAAGCAAATGAATATGTTGTTAGCTGCGACCAAGAAAGCTAAAGCTCCTGTCACCCCCAATGTGTGTTCAATTTGTGACCACCCAGGTCACATGGCTAATGAGTGCCCCACTACCTTGTCATTATTCCCTGATGAACCTACTCCTCAAGAGCAGGTGAATCTGACTCAATCTTATCAACGGCAGGGTAGAAACATATACTCCAATACCTATAACCCGAAATGGAAAAATCACCCCAACTTAGGATGGGGTGGTTCGAACCAAACTGGTCAGGTAAACCAGCAGTACAAAGCCACCACAATGGGTGGACAACAAAATTTCCACCCACAATAGAATTCCACTACCCAACAGAATTCTAATTTCCAGCAGAACCCTCCTTATTACCATCCGAATTCCGATTACCGAAAAAATCAGAATTTTAATCAATCTCAGGTTACCGTTTCTAGAGATTCTGATTTGAAGGAAAAGGTGATGCGAAGCATGCATGCTTTCCAACAGATGATGATAGATCAATTCAGTCAACTGACAAATCAGCTGAGTCAAAGAGAGGAAGGTAGGCTCCCTAGCCAACCCGTCAACAATCCTCGAGGTCAAGCACCACCTGATGCAGGACCATCGAATAGTCAACGATTGAAAAGGCATTCGGTCTTTGAGAAGTGGAAGAGAAGTTGATAATCAAGTGGAAATGCCTGTGAATCGATCGGAAAAGAGGAAGCAAGAGAAGCGACAAAAGAAAAGAAAACAAATAAGAAAAATAACGGAAAGAGAAGAAAAGAGAAAGAGAAAGAGCAAAGAAGAGAGAAGGGAAAAGAAAAAGTAATCGAGGATGAGTCTCCCTCAACTGTCCAACTAGGACATGAACAAGAATCAAAAATGGAACCTGCACCTTATGTCCCAAGGGCACCATTCCCTCAATGCCTAATTCCTCCATCTTGAATGGGAAAGGGACCAGCAAAAATAGAAGAAATTTTCGAAACATTCAAGCAAGTAAAGATAAATCTTCCATTGCTTGAAACAATCAAACAAGTGCCTGAGTATGCAAAATTTTTCAAAGATTTATGCACTCGTAAGCGAAAGGCGCGTACTCATATTTCCAAGAAAGTGTTCCTGACTAATCAAGTCAGTTCAATATTATAATTGGAAACCCCACAGAAACTGAAAGACCCTGGAGTTCCAACTGTTCCATGTGTCATTGGTGGGCAACCAATTGGAAAAGCGCTATTGGATTTGGGAGCAAGTGTGAATCTAATCCCATACTCAATATACGAGAAACTCGGATTGGGTGAATTGCAACCCACGACGGTTACACTCCAACTGGCCGATAGGTCAGAAAGAAGACCTAGGGGAATTATCGAGGATGTTTTGGTTGGAATAGACAAGTTTGTCTTTCCAGTAGACTTTATTATTTTAGACATGGAACCACCTGTTAAATCAATTAATCAAGTCCCCATCATCCTTAGACGTCCGTTTCTTGCCACTGCCAACGCTTGCATTAATTGTCGAACGGGAGTCATGGACGTTTCTTTTGGGAACATAAAGGTCAAATTGAACGTATTTCATGTGATGAACCATTTCCCTAACGAGGATGAGGTCGAATGTTTTTACATCGATCAGATGGACAAAGTGGTGGATGAAGCATTACCATCAATGCTCACCAAAGAAGAATTTGAAACCGCTTTGTTGGCCATCTATGAAGAAAAAGGATCTGAAAGGAAGCAGTCCGAAGATACGAGGTTGAGTTTATCATGTCCATATGATAACTTATGTGAAGTTGTGACTAAGATAGAACCGTTACCCATTGAAGTAAAAGCTGAACCGACTCCATCAATTGAGGAGCCACCAACTGTGGAATTGAAACAGTTGCCTGAATCGCTCAAATACGCTTTTCTGGGGCCATGAGAAACGTTTCAGGTGATAATTTTATCCACATTGTCTGAAGAACAAGAGCATGACTTGTTGAAAGTGCTTCTAAATCACAAGCAGGCTATCGGATGGACTCTAGCTGATTTAAAAGGGATTGACCCATCAGTATGTATGCACAAAATACATCAGGAAGATGAGAGTAAACCATCGAGAGAACCGCAGAGGTGACTTAATTCGAACATGCAAGAAATCGTTTTAAAGGAAATCATTAAATTACTCGATGCTGGAATCATCTATCCGATTTCTGATAGTGAATGGGTTAGTCCAGTCCAAATTGTCCCGAAAAAGTCCGAAATCACTGTGAAAGAAACTACGAAAGGAGAATTGTTGCCTACTCGTGAAACTACTGGGTGGCGTGTCTGCATTGATTATAGAAAATTGAACACAGCTACCAGAAAGGATCATTTTCCCCTTCCGTTCATCGATCAAATCCTCGAGAAGTTAGCAGGGTAAGAGTTTTATTGCTTTCTTGATGGTTATTCGGGATACAATCAAGTGCCCATTTTCCCACCTGATCAAGAGAAAACGACATTCACATGCCCTTACGGTACTTTTGCATATCGAAGGATGCCGTTCGGCTTATGTAATGCACCTGCTACTTTCCAACGATGTATGTTGGCCATATTTTCGGATATGATTGACTAGTTCATCGAGGTGTTCATGGACGACTTCTCGGTTTTTGGGAAAACGTTTGATTCTTCTTTGAATCACCTCGCACAAGTTTTACAACGTTGTGTGGATTCTAAACTTGTTCTTAGCTGGGAGAAGAACCATTTCATGGTTCAACAAGGAATTGTTCTGGGGCATATTGTTTCCAAGAAAGGAATTAAAGTGGATAAGGCCAAAGTCGACCTAATTGCCAATTTGCCCCCACCAAAGAGTGTTCGATAAATTCGATCATTTTTGGGGCATGCTGGATTTTATAGGCGATTCATTAAGGATTTCAGCAAGGTGGCTAAACCTTTATGTACCTTGCTTGGTAAAGATGCACCTTTTGAATTTGATGAGCATTGCATGAAATCATTTCTGAAGCTGCGTGAACTCTTATCAACTGCACCAATAATCCAACCACCGGATTATTCTCTCCCATTCGAACTCATGTGTGATGCATCTGATTACGCTATCGGAGCTATTTTAGGGCAAAGGGTGAACAAATTACCTCACGTAATTTATTATGCCAGTAAGACGTTGATCGATGCACAGCTTAACTACACCACCACTGAGAAAAAACTATTAGCTGTGGTGTATGCTCTGGATAAATTTCGTTCTTATATGCTTGGATAAAAAATAGTAGTCTTTTCAGACCACTCTACATTGAAATATTTATTGGCAAAGAAGGATGCCAAACCAAGATTGATCCGCTGGATTCTGCTACTTCAAGAGTTTAATTTCGAAATCAAGGATAAAAAGGGAGTCGAGAATGTTGTGGCTGATCACTTGTCTCGCATTTTGCTTGAAGAATTGGTCACACCTGAACCTATCCGGGACACTTTTCCGGATGAGAAATTAATGGCAATTGACGCGACCGCTATGAAAGTTCCTTGGTTTGCCAATATCGTGAATTATTTGGTCACGGGCAAAATCCCTACTGAATGGAGAAAGAATGATAAGAACCTCTTTTTCTCTCAGATCAAATACTATTTTTGGGATGAACCACATTTGTTCAAGATCTGTTCAGATCAAATCATCAGGAGATGTGTACCAGCAAAAGAGCAACTAAGCGTTCTCGATTTCTGCCATGCTGGAGCCTGTGGAGGCCATTTTGGAGGACAGAAGACTGCACAGAAAATTCTTCAAAGCGGATTCTACTGGCCCTCCATCTTTCGTGACGCTGCTAAATTTTGCAAAGAATGCCAAAGATGTCAGCAGCTTGGAAATATTTCAAAATGAAATATGATGCCCCTTAACCCGATTTTGATTGTTGAAAATTTTGATGTTTGGGGGATTGACTTCATGGGTCCTTTTCCCCAATCTTTTGGGTATTCATACATTCTCGTAGCTGTTGACTACGTTTCCAAATGGATTGAAGCTGTGGCAACCCGTTCAAATGACCACAAAGTGGTGGTCAAATTTCTGAAGGAAAATGTCTTTAATAGATTCGGGTTTCCACGAGCGATCATTAGTGATGGCGGTTCGCACTTCTGCAACCACCATTTTGCTACTTTAATGAAGAAATACGGCGTCACCCACTTGTTTGCGGGTCATTTTGCTACTTTAATGACCCGCAAACTAGTGGTCAGGTGGAAGTGTCAAACCGAGAGATTAAACGAATTTTAAAAATGATGGTACGATCGGATAGAAGAGACTGGTCAAATCGGCTCTTTGATGCTCTGTGGGCTTATCGCACCGCCTTCAAGACACCAATTGGAATGTCTCCGTTCAGAATTGTCTACGAGAAAGCATGTCATCTTCCTGTTGAATTAGAACATAAGGAATTGTGGGCCATCAAAAGATTCAATTTCGGCATGCAAGCCGCAGGATCAAATCGACGGCTACAGTTGAGTGAACTGGACGAACTACGCTACGATGCATATGAAAATTTGAAAATGTACAAAGAAAGGTACAAAAAGCTACATGATGAGTCCATTTCTCGGAAAGAGTTCTACATTGGACAAAAAGTTTGATTGTTCAACTCCAGACTTAAGCTGCACCCGGGGAAACTAAAAATCTAGATGGGAAGGCCCGTTTCAGGTTGTTTCTATTAGTGCGTATGGTGCGATTGAGATTCGAAATCTCAAGGACAATCAAGTCTTCAAAATCAATGGGCAACGTCTTAAACTAATGTTTGAGCCGATGACCCAATTCGGAATTGAGGCGATGCACCTCAGTGACCCAGATTAAAGGAGTTGGACTCAGGTTTAGTTTAGGATTTAGGATTTCTCTTTTCGTATGTTTAGTTCTAGAATATTAGTTTTTAGTTTAGTTTAGGTTGTTTTTAATTTCTAAATTAGTGTAGCCACATTACCTTCAATCTATTTTTGGTCATGTTCTAATTTGATGCACATATTCTCTGCACCTGATCTTTGTATTGAGGTACTTTTCAACAGATTTGGGGGTGCGCTATTTATTTCAATCAATGAGGACATTGTCATTTTTAGGTTTGGAGGTATGATTCTCTATCTTGCATCACTTTCTTATTTTTTTTTCATACAAAAAAAAAAAAAAATTATTTTTCGATAGTTTTCAAACTTTAGTTGATGATGCATGTGAATTTAATTTTGATAATATCAATATCAGATTTTGAATGCTTGTATCTAGGATAATGAAGCTTAATATGATATTTTGTGGGTAATTTTGATATTCATGCTTAGAATTTTTACACTTATACCAAGCTAAGACTCAGAAATCGATGAACTATTTTGAACAGTGAATCTTAGGTTCTTAGTGGAGACTAAACCCAAGAAGCTTTAGAGCCAAATATCCGTTGTTGATGAGTGAATACATAAACTCGGAGTTTTCTTTGAATACAAATTATTTTGCACAATCTCATATATTTTATTTTGACTTGTGAGTTTGCATGATATCAAATTCATATTATTGTGTTAGAACGTACTGTATATCTACTCAAGACAAATAGGCAAGGTTACCATCTTTTAAGGATATGATTGAAGGCCATCTTTGACTCGTTTGTGCTTAAATACCCCACCTCATATAAATTTATCTTTCTAGTACCCCTTTGAGCCTATTGGAAAATTTACCTTTATACATTCTTTGATAAGCCACGTTAACCTTTAACCCTTCACCATTTCTGAAAATTCAGCTTTACCCTTCTTATTTATGAGAAATTAGAAACGAGGGATGAGAGTGAACGAAAAGAGAGTAAGTGGAGAGTTACTAAGTTGTGGTGTTTACTGAGAGTGTATGGCAAAAATATAAAAGAAAAAGGGGGGAGAAAAAGAAAAAGAAAATTGTGAAAAATAATGAAAAGTATGAGGTGCTTCAAGAAAAGGAAATTCAAAAGAAAAAGAAAGTTGAGAAAAATATTGAGAAAAATAGTGAGAGATTAGAAAAGAAAAATAAGAGATAGAAAAATCAAAAAAGTGTTTCCTTTCCGATTTCTCAGAAATTTTGAATCCCAACTTCCCTTTCTTTCTTACCCTTTCCTGAGCCCCATTACAACCCTACAAAAGACCTTCATGATCTGATCTTGTATTGGTAACTGCCTTGTGGAGAGTAAATATATGATACTTATGACACTTGATATGACATGCTTAGGGTATACAAGTATCTGTTCTTATGAGATTTGATTTGTTCATTGATTATATCGTGTTTCAGTTATCATGTGAGACCTTTTTGCTTGTTTTGTATTGATCTCTCACATATGTACGAAAGATTTTCCATTATCGCAGTGATTTTATTTCGAGAGTATACCTAAAGTGAGGATTGAGTCGAGACAACAGATCCGACAGTTTTCCGTTTGGACTAGTTCCGAGATTGATGAATCTTGGTTTGGGTATACACACACTTCACGTTTAGGTATGAATGGATGAGTTGTTTAACAATTTGAGCATTAGATTAATTTGAATGAATACTAGCATGATTGATATGACATTAATATTTAAGATTGATGATTCACATATTGAAACAATTGATGTTTTTGTTTTTGAATAATATATATGTTATAAAAAAATCATGTTTTGAAAACTCAATTTTATCGATGGTTTCAAAAATGTATTGAAGTTTGTGGGTAACTTCACTGTAAACCCTCAGGAGACACAACTCCTCCACTAGGGATCACCTAGGGGTTTAAAGGCTTGTTGCACATGCTAAGTGCAATCGTGTTCCCTACGAAAGCGGCATTTATTTTCTTTAGTTTGCTTTGCTCGAGGACTAGCAAAGTGTAGGTTTGGGGGTGTGATGAGTAGTGAAATATGATGATATTTTACCCTTAGATACCTACATTTAGCTATCCGATGAAGGTTATCTGATAAGAATTATTAGATTTGAAGTGTTTCAGGTAAATACATGCCAAGTGCAGAAAACAGCCCAAGAATTCTGAAAATAATGTCAAAACACTGTAACTTTGGGTCATCGAGAACTTAGTGTGACTTGCAGATCAATTTGTACCTTCAAGACGGTCAAATTATGAAATTGTCAAAACACAAAAGTTGTAGAGCTTTCTGTCAGCTTTCTAACGGTGCAAGAATCGCCTCAATCCGAGTTCAGGACAGAAAGGTATGGCCAAAATACCAAAGCAGTGTCTGATACAAAGTTTGGCGGGAATTCACGAAAATCTGGGAGGTCGATGCATCGATCCTATTGGGTCGATTAATCGACCCTAAATTTTCGAGTTGGAACATCTCTGCGACTGAGAAACTTTGGCTCTATTTAAAGCAGATCAAACACTTCGAAAAGGAGGAATTAGAGAAATTAGAGATAGGAATTAGAGAGAGGAATTAGAGAGACGAATTAGAGATAGAGAAATTAGAGATAGATAATTAGAGAGTTAGTTTTGGCTTTTCTTTTTTAAGAGTTTTTGGAGAGAATTTTTTAGAAGATTATTATTCATTATTATTATTTTTGGTTTTAGACTCCTCTTGGCATCTTTTCAAGAGTTCTTCTTTCTCCTTCTTCTAGGGTTCCATCTGGGTAGATTGTACCTAGGATTTGCATTGTTTTTCTTTTACGTTCATGAAAGCATAGATTATATTTAGGGAAAGGCATTGTAAACAAAGATCTTTTGGAAGAAATAAAAAGAGGAATGGCTTTGAATGAATAAGGAGATCATACACCAAAGATGAGCGGCTAAATCAATAGATCGGGGAAGATGCGATCCCCAGATAAGTACCCTTATTTATGATTAATATCATAGTTGATTTATTGTCATCATGGAATCGTTTTGCTAAAAGTTTGTGTTATTGAAAATATATTGAATGCTTGTTATGATCGTTGATGGCATGTATCAACGGCTATAATCGCTAGATCTGGACCTGCAGACTGATCTAGGCTGTGGAGCGATTATGTTTTTACTGTTGTGATCTAAACATCATGAGATACGCTATGCTTCTTACATGACTCATACCGCAATGATAGGCTGAGTCATTGTTTTTAGATAGGGTATGCCGGATTGATGATCATATTTTATTTCGAATCATTTTTTATAGATGAATGATGGTGTGAATGATGCTTTAATGAAACTGTGGGTTTTAATGATAGAAAAGGGGTACAAATCTGGGGTAGCATATTCCTTGATCTCATTTAATTATTATTTTAGATTCATCAGTAATTAGGTGTTTAGATCAATTTATTTTTCTGCATTTAGGAAAAGTGTGATAAATTTTGATAAAATTGAATCTGCCCTTTGGTACTTCCTTAGGGATATTTTTAAATCTCTGAAAGAATTAATTAAAATTCACATTTCCCTGTGGGTTCGACACCTTTGTTCTTGCCATACTGCAATAGATCTTGTGCACTTGCAAGGGTTACACTTTAAATCGATCACCTGGTAAGGTTTCAATTATTTATTATTTCGTTTCCTTCATTTATCTGTCTTTTTATTCATGACTTTCAATTTACTCCTTTTAATTTATTTACTTATCGCATTATCGTCTTTCAGACCTTGTTTATAGTAGATCAAAGAAAATTTTAAAAATTTATCGATAATGAAGGTCTGGCAGCACTAAACAAATTCGATAAGTGGCAGGTCTACTGTGACGAGTGACAGGTTCATCACAATTCTAAGCCACTTGAACCGCTACTTACCAATCATAGATGTGAAATTCACACGATCGATCGTGGAACTGTACGTTTTTTAAAACTACACTTCGCTTTCTGTAACGTTAACGATTTTTTTAAATTTTAATTATTTAAGACTCTGATTTCGTTTTCATACAGATTTTTCTTTCGATGCATAGTGAAAAACATAGTCACTGGGCATTGGCTATAATTTCATTAGTTGATCATGTCATTAAGTTGATAGACCCAACAGACCGAGAGTGCTCAAGGAAGTTAGAACCGTACAAATGATGTCTATTGCATCACCTTCCGCGTCTTCTTTACACTGCCGGTTTGAAGTTTGCTTTCAATCAAGCGTAGAAGCTAATGGTCTTAAACAATGTCGATCTCCCGCTCCAAAGAAACGGTTGGGACAGCAGTATTTTTGTACTGAAGTATATAGAATACTTCTCCCAAAGGCGGTTTATTGATTTCAAAAAGAAACACATGTAATAATTTAATGCCGAAATCGGACATGCATTGTCCACATTCAGGAGGAGTTAAACATTTTATTTTTTCTCTTTATATATTTTTATTATAATTTTATAGGTAACATTATAAAATCAATTTTTATAATTTTTAATTCTTTAAATTTTTTATAATTTTATAATTTTTCTTTATAAACTTTATAAAAAGACAGTGGCCGCTGTCTTAAGGTAGCGGATGCTAACTTAAGTTAGCGGTCGATAACGTAAGTTGTCGGTGGTTTATAATTTAGTGCTTAGGGTTTAGAGCGCTATTTTATTACATAGTTTGTAAAAAAATAAATATGATCGGGGTGGTTATCTTAAGAGGTTGATAGCCCCTATATAAGATGCAATAATTTACAAATAAAATAATGTAAGTTCATTTTAAATTCTAATAAATTTATACAAGCATCGGTTATGACTGTATTCATTATAATTTTTATATCGTAGTAGTCGAACTTCGCCTTTAGATCTTATTCTCCTTTTCTTCAGACGGCTGGGTTGACGTATCTTGTGCGGAGGCAAAACTTCAATGTCGTCTCTTAGCGCAGTCTATTGGCGCTTATTAATAGTCGGGACAAAGTGTTCTTTATAAGTTTTCCTAAAAAAGTTACTGGTAAACCAGTACTCACAAAATTGAGGGATCTCTCTTTCTCTATTTCGGCGCGATAATGTGGCGATCGCATGTGAACATGGTAATCAAAGGATAACCCAACGTCTGTATGTACATGTTCGTTTATCTAGATCGACACTGTGAGTGTAATCACCACATTTAACTTAAAATGTATCGCGACTATATGGTATAACATTCTTTCGACGGGGCCATCCTGAATTTCGTGCTAATACGTGTGTCATTTTATTTCTTTCTTCTTGACGACGAAGATAAAATTTGGCTACCTTTGTGCAAATAGTTTCTAGCTGCTCACGATCGGTTCCTCCCTGACTATTTTTAACACATTATTAATTCTTTCAGCTATATTACTTGTCAACATATCATAACGTCTCTCTGAAAATTAAGCGCGCCCCCAGAAATGGTCACCAATTTCTTTAACTTATGTTATACATTTTGGGGGTCGTCGTCTTCTATTTTTCATAAAATTCTTTTAAATTTTACTTCTGAGAATGCACGGGTAGCAACCCAGAAAAACGATTTAGAGATTGTATCCTTATATGTATCACAAAAATTTAGAGCTAGGCGTCGCATACAGTAGTTGTGAAAGGCGTTTGGGAAATTTTTTTCCATAGCTTCCATTAAACCTTTTTGTCTGTTTGATATCAGTACAAATTGCTCTTCAAAGTCCTCGATTACACGTCTGCCTAATAGATCAAGGAATCATGTCCAATGATCTTCATTTTCTTTGGATACAATGTCGAACGGTATAGGGAATAAATGTCTATTCCCGTCTATTTTCGTAGTTATTAACAACACTCCTTTGTATCATCCCCGCAAATGCATTCCATCTATCGTAATTAATCTTCGTAAAGTATTACGAAAGCTTCTAATGCAAGGTCAAAATGCCACGAATAATCTCTGAAAGGCATTATCAGGCTCGCGATTCAATTCGGTCTATATGTCTGGATTGACTTGCTGTAATTCGGTGACATAGAACGGTAACATCTTAAATTACTCATTCCAGCTACCTTGGATGCCATTTAATGTAATTTCTCTTCCTCTCCATGCTTTCAGAAGTCTATTGTTATACCGTATTTTTTTTCAATATAAAAAATTATTAAAGCAGGAGTCTCGTCAAAGCCCTTTAGTAACTTATCCCTCACGAATGAAGCTATCAACGATGTCATACATTGGCGATGCTCGCTTCCAAAAGCTGGCCTTTCGCACGTATGTTCCGGGCAGAAAGTTTTCACGGCAAACGTGTTCACACCCACCAATTTCGATGCATGTATTCGCCAAACACATCCTACTTCAATACACTTTGCCGTAAATCGAAGGTGACTGATTTTTATTGATTTAATTTAAATATTATTTACCATTACAAACTCTTTAAGAGCTTTCTGAAAGGATTTATTATTTCTAAATGTCTGACCAATAGTAATTGACCCCCTTCATACAGTTCCTCATCATCCGAATCCATATACTCTCCTTTCGAGTCATTAAGCTGATAGTCTTCGTCTACCAGAGGTTGATCAATTCCTCTATTAGTATTAACACTCGAAGTGGACGATGACGGTGCTTCATTATTTTCAGGATCACTATCACCGTCATCGACTGGATGATTATTACGTGATTGGGATTGAGTCCGTCGATGTACGTCTGGTTGAGGTGCAGTTGTTTTGGTTGAAGTTGGCCGAGGAGGGAATTTGTGAGGTGCGAGAGCCTGTTCTGTTGAAGGCTCGATTTTCGTTGGCTTCGAAGCTATTAGTTCGGAAGACTATTGATATGGACTAAGGCATCCTAAAAATATTTCCCACTGATTCCAGTCAAATGTATTATTTATCGATTTGAAGTTGAGCTGAGATGTATCATACATTGGATTCATTTGAGGACAGTATCCTTGATCTTCATCACTTTCTCTCATTCGAATGTCTGAAGAGGGTTGCTCCAGAGGCTTACGGTAGGGGCGAAATCTTATATTCATATTTCTATCATCGTCGACTATCATCGGTGCAACGACGTTCTCCTCTTCAAATCATATTCCTTGATTTTCAATCGAATGTTCTGGTTTTATACTATCATCATCTACTAATTTGACGTTTTCCTCACATTCTTGATGATTTTCGTTTGTTTCCTGGAACGGTTGAAATACTTCTAAAGACGATAAAATTTTTTGTTATTGTAATAACCTGAAAAATCAAACCCGAACTCGACTGACCTCGAGTGTGTGGTCGACACAAAAATCGATGTCATCTTAGATTTTTATATAATAATAAATATTTAAATAATATTATGATAACTTTGTGCGGAGAGATTAAGGTTTAAATGTGTGTTTGGACATTTAGTGTAAAAGCCGTGCACCGATGCACCGTGTGCCGCTCAACACCGAAGCCAAGTCTAAGATAAGAGGATAGAATTTTAGCAAAAATATCAAGGATATTTTAGGGCTTTCGTTTGGTTATAGGGAGGTGGGTTGCTTTGAGGCTAAGAAAAGCCTTTTGAAATTGAGAAGAAGAGAGAGCCGAGCCCCACTTCTTAGAAAGCCGCCGCCTGTGAAACCTTGGGGGATTTTGATCATGTATTCGCCGCGATCTCCGCAACCTTTGCAAAGCACATGACGCCGATCAACGCTTGAATCCCGCCTTTGGTGAATTTCAAGCCATTCAAACCCTTTTTTTTCCTTAGAAACCCTGTTTTTCAAGAAACGCTCCACCTCGTGATCGCTAACCAAGCGTTGAAGAGGTTAAGATCGATGCATGGATCATTGACGACTTCATCTTGCGTTTGTGGTGATCAATCGTGGTGAAATCGCCATAGAGATCCGAAAGTTTCGTTTCGAAACCCTTTTGGACAACGATCCTTAAAGGCTCAAAATTGATCGAAGAAAGGTTAGTTTTTATTTGATTTTAATGGTTTAGATTATAGAATAAATCCTTGTTTTAGTTTAGTGTGGACGTGCGTATGATTCGATGAAGATCGTAGAAGATTTGGATGAAAATAGATCAAAAATGACAAAACCGTATGGCTGTGCATTTCTGAAGGTTTTTGATCGATCAATGGGGTGATTGATCGGTCAAAATTGGGTATTGATCGATCAATCTAGGTGATTGATCGATCAAATTTGGTATTGATAAATCAATTTGAGTGATTGATCGATCAAATTATATATACAATTGGAAAAACAGCAAGTTTGGTTGCTGGACGTTCATTCTCGACAGCATTGATCGATCAATGGTGAAATTGATCGATCAATATGATGGTTGATCGATCAATGGTGAAATTTATTGATCAATGTGATGGTTTATCGATCAATGCTTAAATTGATCGATCAATGTGGGATTGATCGATCAACATGATGTATTGATCGATCAATTTGACTGTGTCGACACTGCTTCAGTGTTTTGGCCATAACGTTTTACTCTGAACTCCGATTGATACGATTCTTACTGCATTAGAAAGAGGACAACTAAATCTACAACTTTTATGAAATTAACTAACTAATGAATATATTATTTTGATGATCAAAATTGATCTGAAAGTTTGGCCAAGTTCTAAGTTAGCACGTTTTGACTGAAGTATCGATATAGCTTCGGTATTTTGGCCATAACTCCTTGTCCCGAACTCCGATTGACGCGATTCTTAATGCGTTGGAAAGAGTACGACGAGATCTAACCCTTTTATGAATTAGCCAAATCTTTAATCAAATTTTTTGAGGGTCAAAATGAAGTAGAAAGTTGGGTCAAGTTTCGAGTCAACACGAAATTACCCATTTCCGCCTTGATTTTGAGAAAATACTTAAATACGTCAATATTATTAATAATTATGATCAATTTTTATACATCATCATGTGTGTGATATAGACTAAGAGTGAAGGTCGTAGATAAGAACTTTTGGACTGCTTTAGAACGGCGTTGGATTTGCTTAGAAAGAGGTCTGATCTGAGGTAGGAGAAAACCAACCTAAACTGCTTTTGAGTATGATTTCATGTTTATTTCATATCTGTGCCCTGATTTCTGTTTTTAACAAGCATGTAAGCATATCATATATTCCTGCTATCTCTGATTTCTGTTTTCTGATTTGTTTCTGAAACCTGCTCCTGATTTTTGTTATCTGATCTGTGAGGTCTATGCGTATATGTGACTTGATGATTTAACCAGATGATCCCTACTGATCCGGCGGTATATCCGAGCCTGGCACACTTGTGCATCTGCTTGTAATCCCTCGGCACAATTGTACTACATAGATGAGGCATTGTTGTAATCTAAAATTATTCATGTGAACGACGATTGGTTGGGGTTTCCTATCGGTAAATTCCTGTTTACTCCGTGTTATATATTCACGGGAGTTTCTTAAGTTAGAAAATAAATACAATTTAAGTCACTGATTATATATCTGCATCACAGCTGGTTCTTGTTTACAAATTCAGTATTTACTCTGATTTTGCCTATTTATACATTCTGATTTGATTTTCTATTTTGAAATATCATGTCTTGCATATTCATTACACTTTAGTTGGTATTCTTCTATTGAGCTATGATGTAGGTCACCCTGTTTTCATTAACATTTTAGGTTCTGAGACTAGAGTTCCTGGCACTGAGAGTGACCCTAACTACCAGCCTGATCTAGAGGCGGAGGCCGAGGACGAGGAGACTGACGTCCAGGCGGACGACTTTTATCCTTAGTCTAGGTATACGAGTCTGCTATTTTTGGGATTTTGTGTAAACCTTTGGATTATTGTGCGCTTGGTGGCCACTTCTGTATTTACTTTCTGTAGATATTTTCTTCCTTTTATAGTATTACTATACATTCTATTGGAACAATTATTAGGAACCATTGTTTTGGGTGATAGATGTCCATCACCATTGGTTCTTCTTGGTTCCTTTTTGGGAATGTATATTTTTATATATTTAGATACATGTTTGTTTTATTACTTCTTTTTATTTTAAATGCCTTGTGATGACTCGATTTACCACTGCTGGACAGTGTCTGCTTGGTTTCCGCTATACGAGCAGACACTTCGTGATTTGTCCTGAGGATCATCCAGAGTATGATCCTGATGGCACGGATTTTTAGGTATAAAAATCCGGGCTGTTACAGTTACGAAAGTGACTAATGAATTTTCGATATAAATATTTATCATACTATCACCAATACGATATGTTCTGAATAAGTTTGTAAGATCATCAAAGTCCGACAATTCGGCAAACACCAGCTCATTCCTTATGCATAATGAAACCGTTAGTGTAATATAATGTTCTCCCGGTTGAGTCCTACTGACCTTGTATATTTTATGCATAAACTAATCAAATAATATGTTCTCTGTGATAGTGACAATCCTCCAATGTCCTCCGTTGTAAGTATTATTGCCCACACAGACTAAATCAAAATGACAAAGAAGGGGAACATCCATTTCAACCTATAATATTTAAAAAATATAAATTGATTGATTAAAAAGGTAGCGGCCGACATCATAAGATAGCGGGTGCTATTATAAGATATCGGTCGCTAACTTATGATATCGGCCACTATTATAAGATAGCGAGCATTATCTTATGATATCGGCTTTTTTGATATCAGCTAATATCTTATGATAGCGTCTGCTACCATAAGATGTCGGCCACTACCTTAAGATGTCGATCGTTATCATAAGATAGCGGTTGATATCTTAAGAAAAATAATATAGTCTAAACTGGGCTACCAACAATACTTAAGAAAACAAATGTAGTCGATATCTTAAAAAAAATATATAGTTGATATCTTACCTAGCCGGTTGCAGTTCATTGAGCTACCAATTGTAGTCGAATCTGAAAATCGTAATACAGGAAAAAGTGATAAAAAAAGGAAAATAAGCATATATATATATATAAACGTAGAATCGGCTTGGTTTGGAGCTATCCTGTTATACAAAGTTTGCAACTATAGAACCGTTTTTACAAATACGCAAATTTATAGAGCCGAAAGTGCAAATTTTCCTATTATTATTAGGGTAGCTCCTCCCCCACGGGTTCTCTCAAAGTGCCCAAGTGTGCAACCCTTAAAAACTGTTATTGCACCAAACCTATTTCATGATTGAGATCATGGATCTTGAGATTATATCTCACCTATCATAGGTCAGTTTTTCCACATGTCACAAATCTCCAAAATTGTCTTTTTTGTGCAATGGCATACATTACTCTCAAATATCATTTTAGGGCTATATTTTGTGGATATTAGGGAGCTATAACTTGTACACGAGATTTATACCATGGTACATGGGCTAAAAAGAGAGACATTATTTTCGAGACTTATGTCATGTGAAACATCATCTAAGCGGTCTATTTTAAAGGCCATGATTTAAAGATCTTTTCCATATAAAAAATGGATACAAAACACGATCTTTATCATCTAATTCAAGATAGTCAAACCCTATCATTTCATTTAATGGTTTGACTCTGTTAAATCAGATGATAGAGATTGTGCCAATCTTTGGCACTAATGATCTCTAACTTCGCAACCTTCAAATCATACGACTTAGATGGTATTTGACATGACACATGTCTGAAAAATGCCAAGTCTTTCCTTTTACTCATGTGCCACGGTACAAATGCCGTGTGCAAGTTGTAGTTCCCTTATTGTTATTATTATTATTATTATCATTAATAGGGTAAAGATCTTTTTACTTGAATCATAAAATATAATCTCAAAATTCGAACTATCATTGATTGCATGTCACATCGAATTGACTTTTTAAATCACCTAATGTAACAGACAACCAATATAAGCTAGAATTATTAGATACAATCTCACGACTCTAGCTATGATTAATTGCTTGTCATATTGGATTAACTTTTTAAGTCACCTAATATGATATGTAACATATATGAGCTCTAAGTCATGTACTTATATCTCATTGACTCAAGTCATAAGATCATTTATCTTATTATTATTATTATTATTTATTTATTTATTTATATCTTGATAATTAATTAGGATTGGAGAGTCTCCACCCTTTTATTATTATTATTATAAATGGATCTTTATCTTATTATTATTATTATTATAAATGGGACCCTATGGCAGGTCATATTGGGCTATTTAAATATACATATTTAATAGCAATAAGAGAAGATGGTGTTTGGTATGGTGTGCTAATTAAAAAAATGGAATTAATGCATGTCCTCATGGGTGCATGGCAACTGTAATCCCTCGGGTATGCACTATTGGTCACCTATGGAAGTCTAGGTAGGTATACGTGTCGATTAATGATATGCCCACGTATACACTTTTGTTGAAAATATTAGCCCCTTTAGACGTAATCCAAGCACAAGGGGAGGAAAGCACATATAAATTATAGTTATTGTGACTTTACCATTCCTCCCTTGCGATAGGAAGAAAGATTCCCTGTGATTAAGAGCAATGTAGTGAACAAGTTATAAGCATTTACCGTACCATCATTAATCCTTTAAAATAATTGACTAATAGAGTATCGATAATATTATAAATTCGAATGATCCTAACATTAAATTGTTGGACCTAAATTATTTAGCATCTAATTAGGTGGGCATGAGTAGCGGTACACATTAGTATTAGAGCATGCTTTAAAAGGAGAGACGAAAATTATCAATGAATACCTCTATTTGCACTCATCTAATTAATGAAAGCACCCATTTAATGGAAGTGTGCTCTAACACTTACCACAACATGAGATATTATTAGTGGGTACTTTTAGTAAATAGGGAGTGCGGATTAAGTTACCAACGACCAATTAATTAAGGAAGTTATTACCTGCACACGAGATTTATACCATCGCACATAGTCTATAAGGAATAGTTGGTATTTCTTGAAGCTCCGTCATGTGGAGCACCATCTAAAGTCCATGATGTAAAAATCTTTGGTGCCAAAAGATTGACACAAAATATGTTCTCAATCATATGATTCAACAGGGTTAACCATTGAATTAAACTATGGGCTTTGACTGTGTTCAATGGATGATATTGATCTTATTTATTTCTTGCCAGTCTTTAGCAATTAACATTCATCATGGCCTTCAAATCATATGACTTATATGTTATTTCACGTGGCACAGGTCCTACAACTACCGCCATTCAGTTAAACTATGTACACTGACATAAATCACATATGCAAGTACTCAATCCCTTTAGTTAACCATAAAATTCAAAAATCATAATGTTTTAGATTCAAATCTTCTCTTTATGGTAATTTTTTTTTTTTAAGGTTAATATTAACAAGTAAATTCGTTTGTCATTCTGAATCGGATCGTATTGAACAACGAATTGGTTCGTTGTACCTAATTTGTGGTTCGCTAGGTGTATGATCGAATTAAATAACATAATTTTACACACAAAGTGGTTGCTCGTCGGACTCAAATATGCATCTTCACTCTTGACATTCCAAACCTCTCACCATTGTACCAAGCAGTGATATTATTCTTGCTTAAATAATTTAATAAGTTGTTATGTGTATATATAATTAAGAATCCAAACCTCCACTAGCTCACAACTATTATTATTCTAATTTTTTATTATAAAAAAATTATTACAAAATTAAGGTATTTCAACGACACTTACTGTTAAGGTAATTTTTTATAGCAACAAGACTAATAGTGGCAATTTTTGGTAGCAATATGAATAATAACAACAGTTTTTTGTTAATAGCGATAGTTTTTTACTGTTGCTAATAATCCTATTTTTTATAGTGAGTTGAGAGAATTTTTATAAATACAATAAAAGGTTAAATAAGTTGACAGTTGGAATCAAGGATCAAAATTTCGGCCGAAATGACCGAAATTTCGGTCCAAATTATCGGTTTCGGTCCTCACCGAAACGATAATTTGGACCAAAATTTTAGTCAAATTTTTGTAAGGGATTGATATTATCGACTGAAATTTCGGCCGAAATTCAAATTTTCGACCGAAATTTCGGTTCAAATTTTCGATTTCGATCCCCTCTGAAACTGAAACGAAACCTGAAATTTTGATCCTTGCTTGGAATGATCATTTGAACACCTAATTTTTTAGTTATATTGTACAATTTCCATGAGGTGTATTTACGTAAATGTTCTCAACTTTTTCATAGCAATAAGATGATACTTGGAGGGATGGTTAAACTATTAGCAAAATTATTGGAAAGATGGAAGCAAAAATAAAGAAGATGAAATTAATCAAAGGTAGAACTTAGAGGCACGTTAAGATACATGCTTTGTTAAACGTTATTTGTCTCATTCCGATTAAAATCGCGATAGCAAAAGAGGAGAATAGTAAACACGTTCCCGAGATACAATCAAGCTTAGCCCTCTGTAATTTTTTTTGTGTTTGCACTCGCAAAAGAAAATTCTGAACACTACGTAATATGCTCAAAAAATAAAGAAAAAAATTCTTATTTTCTTGTGCCTTTTCTTGTCTTTCTAACGGAGATTTTATTTCTATTCATAAAGAAAATTTCAAACCATTGTATCTTTGCCGATTAAGGTGAAGAGAGTTAAGATCTATGCCTTTTCAAATAACGTAAAAAGATAAATCGATTTCACTTGTATCTTCTTAGAGAGTTGTGTCTTTTCTGATAACTTGTGTCTTTTCAGAAGATAACTGTAAACAGATAAATCAATTTCACTTCTATTTTTTCAGATTTACTATGAAGAGATGTCAAACTTGTGTCTTGTCAACTAACGGTAAAAAGATAAATTAAAATCTAAAAGACACTTCTTTAGAACATAATTTTTACAAGTTTATCATTAAATTATTATCAATATATAATAAATGAAGAAAGAAAATTATTTAAAACTGTTTAAAATATACAACATAAACCACAATTGCCATGAGTGTATTTACATAAATGTTCTCAACTTTTTTATAGCGTTTAGATGATGCTTGGTAGGGATTAAAGAACTTAAGTTAAACGTGACAAAATATGAAAAATTCTCATATTATTTTTAATATTTTAAAACTATTAAAAACTATTTATTTCAAACTAATAATAAAAAAAAAATTATTATTATACTCTAAAAAGGTAAGCGAATCATATCTCTAGATGTAACTTTCATAGCCTGCGTATGGCATAGCTCTTTGTTAGCCCCTGCCACAGCGGAGTTCACCTACTTTAGTTGGCTTTCATTTTCTTTTCTACCTCCCTGCAAAAAAGGATTTATTTATTCTAACAGCAACCTCCTTGCTCCCTACTAACTCCCTACCAGAGCAAATAAAATATGCTTAGGTAAAAAATTGGTAGAGAGGAGGGTAAAACTGTTAAATAGGTAAATCTTATATAAAACTTTGCTATATAAGGAGTTATCAAAGAGAAGGAGTACCTGCTAAAGTAGATAACATGATTTTAAAAAAGAGGATGAGAACTTACTAAATCAGGTGAACTCTGTTATGACTCATGCTAGCGATAATAATTGCGAAACTTGCACCCTAGTGATCACTTTGTCAAAAAAAATGAGAGGTATCACTACAAATTTTGAGAGTAATATCTTCCATTATTATGACACGTGTCCCTCGATCTTCCGACTGTAAAACTGACAACTGTTTGATCTGTCTTTCTTCATTGAGCACCATTGATCATACGGGTTCAATGATCAATCGATCAAGCATTCGTACCCGTCTTTTGATTTCATTTGATTCCACCCTTTTGGGGTACATATTTTTTGTTTTTTTTAACAGGTTTTGGGGTCCATATTGATATGCTTAGGTCATATGTTATCTTATATGGGTTCAGACTTCATAGGCTTATGATTTCTGTTTTTATAAGGCAGAAAAATGATGGAACTAAGTTCAAAACTTACCTCTTATATATATATATAAAATGGTAAATACTAAAATAAATTTAAAGCTATAATAAGAAAGAGACTTTTTAGTCATAGTAAATGAGCAGTGTGGGCAAACCCTTCCCTTTCAAACATTTATTTATTCACCATGTGAAACTTGTGGACGTGGCCATCTGATCTTCTAGCCAACCAACGATCGAGATATCTCAGAGAATGACGTCAATGGAGCGTGACAGTTGGAAAGAGACTTTAGTCGATAAATACAAAGAAGATGACGTCATTGTCCGCAAAAACTGGAACTCAACTCTTTTTTATTTGCTTTATGTCCTATTCCTATCCACCTTCGTGTCATGACAGCTGATTGAATAAGATTGCTTCGTTTGCCCTAACCTTCAAATGTTTGACTGAACGGTGTTAGATTCACTTTTATCTACCTTAGATGTAATTGTTTTATGACAGAGTTTACCCTCATTGCCAAGAGAGGATTTATAGAAAAGATAGCTGCATTTGATTAGCCACTTTTAAAAAAAGTTTCCCGTATAACTATTTTGGGGGCTCCTTTTTTTAAATAATATATATTTAAAAAATATATGAAAAATAAAAGAAGAAAGATAAAAAAAAGAGAGTAAGAGGTTTAACCATTTTTCAATTATAGCGATCGGACGAGGATTCACCTAAGATAGCAATGCCAAGGACGAGGATTCGCCTAAGATAGCAATGCCAAAGATAGCCAATCAGACAGCAACTCTGCTCGAGAGGCTTTGGATATGAAAAATAGTAAATTCGGGCTCTGTTTTGCTTATAGCACTGCTCTATTTTGCTTATAGCAATCTTTTATATATATATATATATATATATATATATATATATATATATATATATATATATATATATGATCCGTGCAAGTCTTGTACAGATAAAAGGGTTAGTACTGCTTGATCTATGTAATTTTTTCAATTGCATTTAGTCCAAGTGATGATCTTCCATGTGGACCATTTCGATCACATTGTATGCCAATATTAGGGCTGTCAACAGCTCGGATCGGCCTGACACCCAACCCGCCCGACCCAAAATTTTTATTGGGTTAAGTCAGAGTGGACACGAAGCATCCAATCCCATCTTCAATTCGAGTCAATGCAAAGGTCAGGTCAGGGCAACCCAACTTGACTCGATAGTTTATGTACAAAATCAAGCAAAATACGGAGTTTTAAAGGTATGATTATCGGGTCTAATCGATTTTTCTAGTTGGGTCGGATGCACCCTCGGGTAGGGTTGGGCATATGCCGTTTACCTATCCGGCAGTAAAAATTTTGGCTCAAACCTTCTGACCCAGTACCTGCCTTAGCCAATATTATGTCTGATATATATTAGGGTGGCGTTATTTCACCCATTGTTACTATGAAGCACACAGACAATTCCACCATATAAAATTGTTAACTGCCTTGAATCACACGATGGAGATCATTTTACTTCCCAATCTTTTACAACATACATCTTGAGATCATGACGCACCTATCAGACAGTCACTTGGTGATTCCATGTGACACATCCCAAAAGTGATCGTGATCATGGGCTGACGGTTCTCAAGTGTCAGTTTTGGTGACAGAAAACTAAGACTTTTAGCGACACAAAAAATTATCGCTATTAACAAAAAACATGTTGTTTCAATAGCGACAAAACTATTAACGACAGTTTATTTGTTAATAGCAGCAGTTCGCTAGTTTTCTTGTTAATAGCAGCAATATTTGTTGCCGCTAATAATAGTCTTATTTTTTATAATGAGGATTGAGGCAAAAAACAATCTCCTAGTTTGATTCTCAACAATCAACCATTTATTATGGTGGAAATATATGTAATTTTTGCAAAAAAAAAAAAAAAAAAAAAAAAAAAAGTTGCAAATAACGCCACCCTATATATTAATACCGGCTCTACAAGCTACTATGAGAGGGGCCCACTCACCCTATAGAACCCTTCAAAAAGTTGCTAAAGAAAAGAGAGTGGCTGGAAAATTGAGTTTCCACTTAGAGGAATCTTGCAAGTCTTGCCAAGTGACATTGGAAAGAAGACTTTTGCTTTCAAGTTTTATGATTAATGGAACTGAGTAACTCTCACTTTTTGAATTTTGGGGTCTGTAAAGTGCTTTAGCCCTAAAGCTTGGACATGCTATTGAAAAGCTAAACTAGGTGAAATCTAATACTTTAGGGAGAACCCTCATTTCTCACACCTTTTCTTTGATATGAATTATATTATTTAAACTGATATCAGCCGAAAGAAGAAAACGTATATTTCAGAAAATTCAAATCATTTGATCGAGTCACTTTAATATGAACCATTATTCATAAGGTACCTCTGTTCGCGCAAATAGATTAACTCAGAGCGCTTAAGTCTAAAGCACATTGACAACATAGAATCAGATGATGCAAATCGTTTTTCACTCTAATCTCCACACAGTGGATATTGAGATCATGACCATATCAATAGATGATTAGTATTTTATTTTACGAGGCACATCTCTCAAAAAAGTGATCCTAAATTATATGACACACATCAGCTCAAACATAATTTTTGGGCCATTTTTTGGAATCTATGCCATCTGGGATCAAAATTGATCATCTAATGATAAGCTCAGTCTCAAGATCCATTTCGTTAAAGATTGGAGTGAAAAACGATTTCAATCGTCTGATTCCAAGCAAACAATGATTTCAATGGGTTTCAAACATAGGCGCCTTCAGTAATCGTGTAGGTGCGAACAAAGTTGTATACTCTCCTTAGGCAAGGTACAAATGGGTTGAGTCAACGTAGACCCAAACCGATCAATTAACCCGCAGGGTGATGAGGGCCCATGTCAGTAGAATTCAAAGATTAGATATAGGCCATATTAAATTGGACCTAACGCAACCTAAATTTGACTTGCATATGCAGGAGACCTAGAACTGAACAAAAGCCCATTTTTTTTTTTGCGATTGAACCCAATCCACTCTAAATTTTGATTCGATTATGAAATGAGTTGGGTCAGTGACACTGACGGATCCAACCCGTCCAAACCGACCCGTTTGCAGCCCTACCCTTAAGTCCTATTCGGACCCTCTTTAGACATAGCATCTAGGCATCAAAGAGTTTGGGTGGTCCTCATAAAATTTGTTTGTAAGCAATAAGGAGGTGTGTATAAGATATACAGGTGTCACGAGTTAGCGAAGCCCGGCCCACTGATATGCCTTTTGAGATAGAATCCAATCAAACTCGGACAATTATAGACATGCCAGGGTCTCCGACATACGTGAATGCCAACTTTTGATACAAAGCTTTCCTTAAATAGGTTTTTGTATGTTTCTCAATCTTTCGATGGCGACATGAAGAGAATAGTAACAAAGTTCGGATTATTCCGCAAGCGATTCCTTCAGTATGTTTTTAAGTAATAAATTACAAAGGCTCGAGACTATAGGTTCAAACCATTCCTAGGCATTGGTTAGAGTTGGTTGGAGGCTATGTGATATCTATTGGGGAGATCGGGTTCTACGGAAATTTGCCCAAACATGATCAAAGACCACCTAAACTGTGGTCAAAAGGAAAAAAATTCAATGCACCAAAATATGTGGGATATCTGACCTTTGATTGCAATTTTAACCACCCTAAAAACTTTTTTTTTTGAATTGTTTTTAATAAATCATATGACACATGATCTCAAAATGAGTGTTGTTTCGAAATCACATGCCTAGTGACGTAATCTAAGGTTCTAATCAAGGTAAAACACTCGGTATCGATATTGGGTATCGGTCCTTGGAGGACCGATACGAATCAGCCGACACCAATACGTGTCGGCTTATTTAAAAATAAAAATAAAAAATACAGATATCGGCCGATATTGAATACGTATCGGGCGATACAGGGCCGTATTGATCGATACCGATACCAAGCTGGATACTCGATACGTATCGATTTGCTGAAAAATCGATTTGTATCGCCGATACATATCAGTATCGACCGATATTTGATACTTTGATTCTAACCCACCGCTCCCAATATGGGTTCAAACCCATTGCCTCATTTGCCTAAAGATTTGGTGGGTAGTGTCATGTTGCATCTAATAAGCATTTCTATCATGCTAGTTTAACCGGTCCAAAGTCTTTAAGATTAATGGATATCAAGTAATGATACTCTTTTTGTTTGTAAGTGATGCAACATGTCTGAACTTATGCTTTATTCAAAGGCACCTAATCGGCTGAGAGTTTTAAGTTAAGACATGGACATTTGGCGGACCGTAAAAACTAGACCATTCAACATACCAACATACCACTTAATTACTTGGCGCAATGAAAGCTCAGTGGGTCTCAGCAATGCACTTGACATAGTTGGTCTGTTGTTTGAGGTCCACTCATTATAATTTTTCTTAAGATAAACAACTAGAAACCAAAAACCCCAAAAGTGCTGCTTAGCTTCCGAGAAAATGCACTCGGAAGGCGGCTAGTTTTGAAAAACGAATGAGGCTGTGTAATACTTTTTAACTGGCAAATTGTTGAAATCGAATTAGTGGGCGAATCACTGAAAAATTCGGAGATATGCTGAATCATCCGAGCATGCGGCTACTAATCAATTGGAAATTCGCGGAATTCTACTCTCAAAAAAGAAAATGGAGCGATTACTTGCTCCTAAAAACTGTAATTGTTGAGCTAAAAAAATGTAATTGTGTTTGTCAACAAATTTTTATACTCCAATTGGGTTAGCTCTTTCAAGGTAAAGAGCAGTTCTTTTGCTTTTGGCTCCAACAAGAAGCACTTTTTAGGTATAGTAACATAGCTCCTCACCACATTTGCTCTGGCAGAGAGTTGTTTTAAGTGATTATTGCTCTATGCCTGCTCTATATCAGAGCAGATTTTATCTACTCTTGCGAAGAGCAAGTAGAGATCTACATCTGTAGTGATTCATCAAAATAAGTAACAAACAAATAAATTGAAGATCATTTTCTCAGTTGAAGGCCTGACCCCCTTTAATCATGTCCCTATAAGTAGGAATCATGGGTCAAAATATCATCCGATACCGATACGTATCGTTCAATATGTATTGGTTTTGAACTTGGATGATACGATAAAACATGGCTTTGTATCATATACCACTGAAAACAGTCAACGGATGATACGGGCAAATTATCGCCCGTACCATCTAATAATTTCATCATTTTTTTATTTACCTGAAATAGTCAAATTATCGTTCGATACAGGCAAATTATTGCTCGTATCGAACGATAATTTGAAATTATCGTCTAATAATTTGACATAGACCTATAATTTGAAATTATCGTCCGATAATTTGGTCGTCTGATTTTTTCGAATTAAAAAAAAAAAAAAAAAAAATTGTATCGCCGATATATTGAATGCCCTGGAGGTTAAGGACGATACGTATCGGAAATCCGATTTTTTGATCCATAATAGGAATCCAGGAAAGGGAGAGCTGGCTTCTATGGGAGAAGGAGAGTTACCTAGATAACTAAATCCCTTTAATCATTAAAAGAAAAATAAATTTGTTAGTTAAAAGAGCTATCTTTTTAAGTATATTCCATAAATTTAGTATATATTGACCGAAGATTAGCGATAGGGGTCAAGAGATGAAGTTTGGGTATGTAGCTTACAGGGAATGATGGCTAGGTACTTGGGATAGTGTAGAACTAGGTGTAGAGGTTCTAAAAGTGTGGTTAGGTGACTAAAGGTTGTTAAGCGAGAGATGGCTAGGGCGTCGGGTTGGATGAATCCATGAAGGTTAGAGTAGGTTCACAGTTTATGGGGTAGAGGAGAGGGATGAAAGGGGCATTATCCTGAAAGGCTAAGAAGAGAACCTTCTAAAACTTTTCCCAATACATGGGGTCCTATGGGAAAAGGAGATGATGATAGAAATTAAGAAAAATAAAAAAAAATGCCCAGAGTCGGAGCGAAAAAGAATGGCTCATTTGACGGTGGCAGAACCGGAATTATTAGATGGCGTTGGAGTAAAAGGCCTTTTGTCGGGGGTGAGATATTAGTTTTTTTATGCGGGCCAAGATATGACCATCTGCAGGTGAGAAGCCCAAGTCGAATTGGCCCTCGTGGAGTGGAAAACCTTTTGACAAAAGTTGGCCCTCTCGAGGTGGCATTAAGGTTCATAAATTGACCATTTTCGGCGGTGAACCCAATTTGATGATTAGTCCCTCTAAATTCCTTAGGTGGTACGTACCATTAGATTATATGGTATAACTCGGAATCAATTGCTACCTGACATGTGATTTAACACTGGAGTGTAACATTTTTATACTACACTCGCATTTGTTATCCCTTTAGTGTGTGTGTGGATGTATTTATATATATAGCTAAGAATATTTCTTGGACCATCTACCTTCGGAAATATATCAGAGGATTTAGCTCTAATATTAGTAAAATCTTTATAAAAAATTATACGAAAATCAAATGTTGCCAGGCATTAAAAGTTAGATTTTAATTATTACAGATTTATGGCTTGAAAGGCACTTGGCAAGTGAAGAGAAGAAGAAAAGGGGGAATATGGGTAATAAGAAACGGATTTCTCAAGGATCCCTGACTCCAAATCCCTTGTGGAGCCAAATACGTCTGATCTCTACCGTAGGGGTCAAAGAAGAATGAGCAGCAGCCCAAAACCAAGTAAAAAGAAACATAACCTCCCTTGCATTTAGTGGAATAAAGCCATATTGAGGTCATAATTATATGAATTTGGCATGATGCCCCTCCAACTTGAATTTATGCATGACATCGCACCATAATACAAACATGGTGTACAAGATGAGGATAAAACTCAAACTTAGGATGATAGAACCAACTTTAAAGGAGAGCACCAATGGTCATGTAAGCCCGAAATAGGCCATGGACTAGATCTATTAAATGACAAGAATGCCTTTAAAATTCCATCATAAATCACTTTGTCTTGGTTGAATGTCACCCTATCAATGACGGGGAGAGATTCTTCAGGGTTGTGCCCCACAACAAGAAACTCGGGTTGTGTTTCGAAATTGATGGACGGGTGATCGGTCTCCAAAAGAGACCGATTTAAGTACCCAAAGTAGTATTTTATGATCTTCAAATAATATAATTACTAATGATTTTTGTAATTTAGTGAACTATGGACAAATTGCAAGTTATCGCTAAAATGCATCAGAAGATAGCAATAATCATGAATTCAATGCCAACACGATTGTTGGACCAAGAAGGAGTTCCAAAAGAGTAAAAATGTGACAAAATATGAAGCAAAGAAGCATTTGGTGGCAAGTAATAGAAAGTGGTTGCAGATAAAGAAACAAAAAGACAAAAACTCAGGTAAACTTCGGAAGTAAATTCGTGTTTTATAGTTTTGCTTACAAATAGTACTTTGTAATTAGGGTAAATCATCTTTTAATCTTTTGAATCATAAAATAATTAGAGTAAAAGTTTAGTTTATTCCTTGGTAGAGGAGAGAACTCAACGTTGAAGATTTGATAATTAGTATTGAAGTATTATGTTGATGAGATCGGATCCATGCATGTTGCGTAAATTAGAAATGCGAGACTAACTCTCTCATTCAAGGAGAAAGCAAACCCTAGATGAGTAGTGATCAGTCACAAAATATGCCACTTTACCACCCGTAACTTAGTGATACTAGATCTTAGATTGTTACTAATGAAATGTTATGAGCAAATATTTAGAATAGTGGGGCAGAACAGAGTTGAAGTGTTAATCTTTGCCAAAGTGAACTCAAAAAGCAGCAAGAACTATGATCGTGCACAGAAACGAACCAATCATATGAAGAACCAATCCGTAAGCCAAGAAAGAGAGTTTACGGTTGAACGTAAATCTTGAACGAACGAAAATAGAAGAAAAATGAATCATAACCTACGGATCTATCAAATTAGCTTATGACTGGAGGAATTAAAGCAGAGACACGAACGTTCGAAAAGAGCGAGAATAGTACAGAAAGATATACAATCATAGTTACGATTGTACAAAGTAAAATCCATGTTGCTGGTCACGTGAAGACTATACCGTCATGCAAAGAATTAGAAGATCTCTTGAATTAGAAGTTTGGTAACTTACAAATCTGAGAAGATTGACGAAAGAACCCAGAAAATCTCTGCCACTGAAATAAAAGAGAAAAATCCTGCGCCCATCTACTATTCAAAGCAAGAAAGATTAGGATTAAAAATTAGAGTTATATTAGGAATATTTTATTTTAGTAGTTTTCTTTAGTTAGAATTTGAATAATATAAACCGACCTCTTATGATCTATAAATAAGAGGGCTCGGCATAGGAATAAAGTTATCGAAAGAACTCTCAACATCAATTGATGACTGAAGTTGAGTTTCCTTCCGATCACCTTATTATAGAATATATTTATCAAGTAAAATCATCCATAGTTCTCTGAAAGTCTTGCCTGACCACTAAGACCGAAGAAGCTGAAAGATCGACCCTTTGGATGATTCTACTTTTGCTTTCTAGTTTAAATATATTTTCATGCACTTTTACAACTTTGTAAACATCTAAAAGTTTTTTATTTGAATTGACGACTCAGATTGAGAATTTACAGATTAGTATAACGATTTTACTTTTTCATCTTCTATTTTTTTGAGTTTGATTGATGCCCAAATTTTGAAAAGATTGTTGATTAGTATAAATCTTTGTTAAGAAATTTTAATTTTTGATTGATGCCCAAATTCTAAAAGACTGCGATACAATGTAACGATACTTTATTTTGTAAATATCCGATAACTGAAGGATTGTGATTTACGACCATAATCTGGAAGGAGGGGGATTTAGTTTTTTTCTGTAATTAATTTAAATAACCCATTCTTTTCTTCATATTTCTCCGGTAGATTAGATTCTTAAAAGATAGCTACAAGTTTTCAAACGTACGAAAAATTACTTTTCTGGTGGGAACGATCCTATATTAGTATTGCAATTTCTATTGTGCGCTTTCAATAGGTTAAGACTTGGTACAATTATAGCCACATCAAATAGATAATTTCATTTCAATTTTATCTTGGTTATTTTGAATATTGGATCATGTGATTAGGTTATTCTAGATGAATTCTATGCTATCATTGAAAATCTGTATATAGCCATTGATCTTGTAGATTAGTGGTTGTAGAAGAGTTATCTTATAATCTAGATTGATTTGAAAGATTAATATAGGATGTCGTGTGATTGATTAATATCACTACAAAAAAAAAGACTATTAGTGACAACCAAAAACTGTCGTTATTTACAAAAAATTGTTGCTAGTTGCTATAAAAAACTACTGTTGTTAGTCCTGTCGCTACCAAAAAATGCCTTAACAGCAAATGCCACTGAAACATCTTATTTTTGTAATGTATGTTGTGATTGTTTATTCTTGATATGTTATACCTTGTGCATGACTCATGTCATTCGTGAATGCATGATAGTAATAAGGATAATGTATGCATGGATCATTAATCATATTCTTTTCGAATTGTTTTGTTTGTAGTGAAACGAGGGTAGATATTCATTATTTATGATTGATTAAATTGAAGGAAACAAATCTATTGAATTTAGGGTGTAGGTGGATCCTTGAATGTTCATAAATTTCATATTTCTTTGATTAATTTTTAAATCATCATAGTTAGTTGTTTAATCTTTCATTTTAAATTTATTGAGTAGTAGTAAATTTAATATCAAAACCTTTCCAACCTTAGTAGAAATCATGTTTAATCACTCTTGCAATTTAGTGGATTTACTCGCTCCCTATGGGTTTGACATCCGTAATACTTGCCATTGTTCCACAAACTTGTACACTTGCAAGGTTACAGTCTTTAAACGATCAAGTTTTTTGAACTGTTGTTAGGGAGCAACGCTGAATTTGCTAGTTTGTAGAGTGTTTAGTTTTACTTTTTCTTCTCTTCTTTTCTTTTCTTGTTAGAGTCTTAGGTTTAGGTTAGAATAAATAGGAGTAGTGTGTTGTTTCTGTGTACTATCGGTATACTCTCATGTCAATGCATGGGTTCAATCCAGAATCATGTGCTATTTGTGAAAACCCGATGCACATTATGCTGATGTGTCCCTTTAACAACCTAAATTATTATCCTGAACAAATCTACCCAAATCTTGTTTGGAACTGTAATAGCCCTGAAATGTCGAACAAGAATTCGACTGCTTCGATATGCGTGCCTGACACGGAAATTGAGATAAAATTTAAAATTTAAAAATTAATATTATTAGAAATAATATTAATCTGTATGTATGAGAAGTCATGTGTGGCTTTTCGCTTAAATCCGAGACTTGTAGGACATTGATGTGGCGTAGCACGCCGTAGAAGATGTGTAGGCGCTTCACACTGGAGCCAAGCTTAGAGAGGAAACTGAAATATCAAGGATATTTCAGTTTCTTAGCTTATAAGAGAAGGAAGAGGGTTGGAAAAACCTATCTTCATCCCCACTTCTTGTTTCTGGAGAATCTAGAGTCTTTGTTAGAACCTTGAAACCACTCCCTTGAAGAACCTCAAGCCGAGAGAACCTAGGTTAGTAGTACGTGACCTTAGAGTGTGAAATCGACGCTAGTGCGTCGTATCTGATCGGCAAGAGGGTGTGCTTTCGCTATGTGTCGAAGCGGAGCCGCAAATTGCCAGTTCCGAGTCAAGGGGGTGACAAATCCCATATTTTCGGATCCGAAGCCTTTCCGAATCGCGGTTGCCGAGACCCCAAAAGGGCCCAATTAGAGGTGAGCTTTTACGTTTAATAAGGGCAAAGTTAAAGCCTCATGTGTATGTATATAAGTGTGTGTATGGGTGGTTGTTAGAAACCATGAATGATAAGGGGTTAAAAGGGATTAAATGGGTGACCGCTATTAATGACAGAGAACTGTCATTATTGATCGATCAATCTTGAAGATTGATCGATCAATACTTGGGTGATCGATCAATGAGAGGCATTGATCGATCAATTCATATAAATATTAAGTGGGAACAGTAGAGGTATTTTCTGAAAGTTTAGTGCCCGAGGGCATTGATTGATCAATTTGTTAATTGATCGATCAATTCTGAGGGTTGATCGATCACAGAAAGAGTGATCGATCAATGGCAAAGATTGATCGATCAATAAAGGCATTGATCGATCAATTTTTATAAAGTTAGTGTGAGAACAGGAAGAGGGAAATTTAAAATTTAGGCTGGTGATTGATCAATTGAAGCATTGATTGATCAATGAGATGGATTGATCGATCAACTAAGGTGTTGATCGATCAATTATTCTCTGTCAAATGTGAAGAATAAGAGGCTATTAATCGATAAATTGAAGCATTGATCGATCAATGAGATGGATTGATTGATCAATCAAGGCTGTTGATCGATCAATTAACCTTTGTCACCTGTGAGTTATGTGAAGGGTTGATCGATCAATGAGGTCATTGATGGATCAATGAGATGGATTGATCAACCAATCAAGGCTGTTGATCGATCAATCACCCCTATTTTTAGCCTGTTTTGATTTGGTAAATTAAGCGCTATTGGACACCGCGCCAGTTGATGTTCTGACATCCTTGGCACCTAGTGATATTTATAGTCTAGGATCAGACCATGACGCTCTGAAAAGCTTTGGATTTGCTTAGAAAGAGGTCTGATCTAAGGTAGGGAAAATTCAACCTAAAATGTATCTGACTATGATTTCATGATCCTTTCATATCTGCATCCTGATTTCTGTTTTAAAAAGTATGTTTGCATATTAGTAATATCTGTTATCTCTGATTCCTGCTTTCTGATTTCTGTATTCTGAAACCTATTCCTGATTTCTGATATCTGACTCTTATGTGATTTGAGGATTTAACTAGATGATTCCCACCGACTTGGCGGTATATCCGTGCCCTGGCACAATCGTGTATCTGCTTTGTAAATCCCTTGGCACAATTACACTCCATAGATGAGGCATTGTTGCACCCTGAAATTATTCATGTGAACGACGATTGGTTAGGGTTTCCTATCGGCATATTCCTGATTACTCCATGCTATATAGTCACGGGAGTTTCTTAAGTTAGAAATAATAACAATTTAAGTAACCAAAGATATATTTATGCATAACATCTATTCTTGTTTGAAAACTCAGTACATGCCATCTGATTGATCATGTCTGCATATTCTGATTTGATTTCACCTTTGAGATACTACTATCTTACATTTTCGATAATTTTAGTTGGAATTCTTCTACTGAGCTTAGATGTAGCTCACCCTGTTTTCTATAATAATTATAGGTTCTGAGGCTAGAGCTCCTGACACTGAGAGCGATCTTGATTACCAGCCTGATCCAAATGCTGAGGCTAAGGACAAGGAGACTGACATCCAGGCAGACGATTTTTATCCATAGTCTTCGTACTTGAGTCTTTTATTTTAGAATTTTTGTATGATACTCTGGATTATTGTGTGCCTGGTGGCCACCGTCTGTATTTATTGTTATAGATGTTATTTATTGGTATTAATATACATTATGTAGGAACCACTATCAGAATAATTATTTTGGGTGATGGATGTCCATCACCAGTGATTCTTCTTGGTTCATTTTTGGAGAATGTATATTCTTTTATCCTTATATAGATGTTTTATCATTGCTTCTTTATTTAAAGCCATATATGATGACTCGATCTGCCACTACAGGACAGTGTCTGCTCTGATTTCCGCTAGACGAGCAGGAACTCCATGATTTGTCCTGGGGATCATCCAGAGCATAATCCTGATGGCACCGATTTTCGGGCATGGAAATTTGGGCTGTCATAGGAACACCTTTGAGTGGTAGAGTCACCTCAATGACATGTGGAGGTTCAATCAACCTCCTATGTGGGATATAATGTTTGACTCTGACCAGAGTTCTTACCCTAATAACTTCCCATACAAGTTTTCATAGCAAACTCAATACTTTCAAGACACCGAACCATATGCACCAGCCCAAACACTTTCTATCTTCGAAGAATATTTGAAAATTTGTATGCACACCACTAGTCAGACACTTTCTAGGTTAGAACTTCAAGTTAGTCAGTTGGCGAAACACCTGTAAAATGAGGATAAAATAGATGAATACTTTATTAACACTTATCTAATGAAAAACATCTTCACATGTGTGTCAACAGTTAACAAAAGTGCATTATTATCAAGTGAGTAGTCAAGAAACAGAGTTAGTTCACCCTTGAATCAGTAAGAATATAAGAAATTCAAACACATTGGCTGCACATAAATTTAAACAGTATAAGCTTCTCATGAAAGCACAACATTTCCAATCAGTTTACACCAAAGAACAATTCACATGTGTGTCAGCATTGAGCTCATCACTGGATCAAAAATTAGGTTATAGGTCACACCTAATGCATTCAAGATCAGACCCAAAACTCTCCAGGGCATACTCTCATAAAGAATTGTTGAGGGTTTCATTTTCTCTCAAGCTCAAGAGCAGTTACATCTCCCAAATGGGTCTGTAAGCATGAGCATAGACATAGCTCTGAAGTTCTGGCATCATTGACAGATCCTCACCATAGATTGGATAACTCTTTATCTCCACATGACAGCTCACTCAACTTTGGATCACAAGGGCTTTAACTGGGCTGTAATGTGGCTTATAGAGTGGGGTTAAAAAGAATGGAAGGTTGAAAAGGGGTTCAAAATTGAGAAATCAGTAGGTGAAGGAGGCGATTCATGACTTCACCTTCTTTAATTCAACTCTTTTCATCTTCTTTGAGGTTTTCATATTTGAAGTGATTAGTTTCTCTTATTGATTTCGATTTTTCCAATGAAAATTCCCTCTTGACTCCTCTCTTACTCCTCTTCATTATTGTTTTTGTTTCTTTTTTATGCATTTTTCTTCTTTTTATTTTGTTTTTGCTTATCTGAAATGCTACCATTTTCTCAGTTATCATACTGCCAGAATTTGAGGTACTTCTTCTTTATTCACCTAATGTTGACCATAGCTAGTCCATCTTCAACTCTTGTTCCTTTACCTTCTGAATTCTCAGAGTGAGGGTAAGGTTAAATCAGATACATAGGTTCAGGTGCAAGTACTCAGGTGTATTTTTGAATAAATTTAGGATTTAAGGCTCAGAGAGGGTATGGACAAGGGCAGTTGCTTAAGGTTGGTCTGTTTAGGCTCAAACTGTCCAAAAGAAGGCCTTGATCCTTTCCTAAGTCTCATGAGTGCTGTTAGTTATTTCAATTTGGAGTTGCCTAACTTCTAGTGAGCACAGTGACTCAGCCAGTCCTTAGAGCTAGAAGAAATTGCCTTAGTTACTCCTCAAGAAATTTTTTTTATATAGGCCCAAATCTCACTGGTTATGGTCTTCCTTTGAATTCTTAACTATGTCCTTACCTTTTTCTCTCTCTAATGATTCACTAAGTGCTGATACAAGTGAGTTTCCTTGGTGATCTCATCATGGAAATATGAAGTTTTAAAAGTTTGTAATGCCTAAAGTCTGGAAAAAATTTTAAATTTCATTATTTTTCTGATTCTCCAGTGAACATGTTGCTCACATGATTCTGCTGCACTTAGGTTAACTATTCCATTGGCATGATCTGCCTGCCACACCCCCAAACCTATGAGGAGTAGTGTCCCCACTGGTTCAAAGGTGGGTGTGCAACAGATTTATTTAGGATAAAATAAAAGGAAATAACATGGAGCAAAACAGACACAAGACAAAGACAAATAGCAATGACAAAAGAAGAAAATCTATCATAAGAGAGAAATGTACAAAATGAGAAATAACAGGAGAAAAAGAAAATGCAGAAACAGAAAAATCCTAGGTACAAGCTAATCGGAGCCTGAATCAAAACCAGTCCCAACCCATCTTCTTGGCCTGCTCTCGAAGGAGAGCCTCTTCCTCTTTTTTCTTTCTTTCCATCTCTTCCTTCTTTTGGGCTGCAGTTTTGGGCATGGTTGGAGCTTTTGGTGCCCTCACCCTCATTTTGGGTGCCTTTGGTGCAGGAGGGATCACTGGAGATTTGTCTTTGGTTTGCTCAGGTGATTTGATAGGACTTTTTCCTTTGGGACACTTTCCTTTGGGGCCCTTCCCTTTTGAGCCTTGCCCTTGCTGAGTCTAAGGGGAAATAAGAGGAGATTTTGCTTTGTCTGGCGCAGGAGAGACAACCGGGCTCTTGCCTTTATCTTTCTGGTTCAGTGGTGGTGCCTCCTCAGACTGGGCAGATTATTCTTTTCTAATTTTTATAGAGGCAACATAGTGAGTAGTCCTCTTAGCTGTAACTTTCCTTCTCTGAGGATAAGTTTGCTCAGCAGAGTCTGATGAAGGAGGAGCAACAGGACTTGGAGCACGTGGAGCCTCAGGTGGTGCAGAGTCAGAATCGAAATCAGAGGGAAAGAGAGCAGTGGGGTCCAATCTAAGGGCTGCAGCAGCTTGTCTGCGTTCATCTTTTGAAAGCAACCGACCATGGGGGTCATCCTGAGCAGAAGCTTTGGTGGCCTTTGGGGGTGGGGATGGAAGAAGATGGCTCGGGGTGTGTGGAAGGTGGGGCCTCAGGGGGTCGGTAGCAAGAGGGTGGCCTGAATTGGTTAGCCTAACAGCGATGCAATCCTTTTTTACAAAATTTCGATCTGCTTCTTAGCATAAAGGAGTTTGGCATCAGAAAGCCCCTTAGTGAGTCTGTGGATCTCCTGAGCATTGTTAAGTTTCTTTTCATACATCCGGGCTCTTGTTTGCTCCCGCTGGGCATTGGCTTTCTCAATCTCCGCATTTAGTTTATAGTAAGTTGCGTCAGCCTTTGTGTCATTGAGGGTCTCCAAAATTGTCTCCCACCCCTTTGAAATATCTCTCAGCTTCTGACTGTGAGCAAGCTTCAGGTCACTCCAACTTCTACAGCAAAGGGTACTCAATGGATTGTCTGAGTTGGGCCATTCCCCTGAGAACATCCCTCTTGATGTAGGCATTGTCCCTCATGGTATGGAGGAGGGTGAAATAAGGAGGGGGTGTAATAGGAATGTCTTGGTAGGATAGGTAGAAAGGGAGTGGAAGAAGTAGAAGGTGATTAGTCCTGTGGGGGTAAAGTGGCAGGGAGGACATTCACATTTGGGGGCTGGGCAAAAAGTTTTGGGTCGGTTTGAGGTGCGTTGTCAGAGAATGTAGGAGGAGGTAATATGAGAGGTGGAAGGGAGGGCATGGGTGGAAAAGCAAATGAAGTGGGGTCACTGTTAGTGAGTGGTTCTGGGTAAGGGTAAAATGGAATGGTGAAGGGTCTGAATGGTAATGGTGGGGCCAAAAATGTGTGGGGGTTAATGGGAAAGGAGGAAGGGAAGGGAATGAGGTCTGTTTGGGTGGAAGTGTTGATAAATTGTGGTAGAGGTAATATGAGTGGGGGAAGGATAGGTAGAGTGGGGAAGGAGTGGTGGGGTATGGTGTCTTGGAGGGTGAGGGTTGTAGTTAAGTCAATGGGGGAAAAATCTGCTTGCACTGTGGAGTCAGAGGTGGAAGGGGACTGGATTTGTGGGGTAGGAGGTGTTTGTGTAGAGATGGGTGGTTTTGTCAATGTTTGAAGGGTGGATTTGATGTTGGTGATGTCAGTCTGCATTTGGTCTTGGGTATGTGTTATGGTTGATAGTTGAGTTTGAATGTCATGTATTAGGGAAAGGATATGGGTAAGTGTGTCTGCGTTTGGTTGGGGTGGAGTATGAGAAGAAGAGGGAATAGGTTGGAAAGGGGAAGTAGGGGCATGATGAAAGGTTGTAGGAGGAGGAGATGGAGGTTCTGGTGAGTGATGTAGGGAAGGAAGTGGGGAATCTGGGAGAGGGATATCATGGGTTGGCATGGTGTCAAACAATGTAGTCATGAAGGCCTGATATCCGGAAGTAGTGGCGAGGTTAAAGTCAAGGTCTGTGAGTGGAGGTGAAGTAGGGGTGGTCTGGACTATGTCTTGGTCAATATGTGGGGTTTCTGTGGGAATGATAGGGGTGGTTGGTTTAGGTAAGGATATGGCAGGGGTTGTGAGAGAGGTTTTCTTTTTAAGGTAGGATATCAGGGGAGCGCCGTTATCTCAATACGTTCAAGACATCGAACCATATGCATCAGCCCAAACACTTTCTATCTTCGAAGAATATTTGAAAATTTGTATGCACACCACTAGTCAGACACTTTCTAGGTTAGAACCTCAAGTTAGTCAGTTGGCGAAACACCTGTAAAATGAGGATAAAATAGATGAATACTTTATTAACACTTATCTAAATGAAAAACATCTTCAAGAGGGGCCCTCTGATTTCGTTCAAGAATATGAGCAGAACCAATTGGTCAATATGCTCAGGGCTATGCATTTTGTGGGCCGAACCGACCAAATTGAACTGAACCGCCGGTTTTGGTCTGGTTTGGATGGGTACCGGCTTGGGTTTGGTTTGGTAAAAAGAAAAATCGAAAAGTTCGGTTTGGTTTCGGTTCCAAGCCTTCCCAAGCCGAAATCGACCAAACCAAACCGACTGTAAGTATATATTTACATATTAAATTTGTGCATAAAAAATGTTTTGTGTGCAAGTAATGGTTCCCTATATTTAATCAACCCGAGCTAAATAGAACTTATAGGAAAATCGAAACCAATCGAACCAAACCGAAACCAAATCGAATCGGGTTGGTTTGGTTCAACAGTTGGACGGTTTGGTTTGGTTTGGTTTGAACATTTAGAAACTGATTAGAACCAGTTTGGTTTGTGGTTTTGGTCCAAAATTGACCAAACTGAACCTAATACACCCCTAAATATGCTCGAGACTGGCACAATTAGCACTAAGATGGTGAGAGTGCGGGGAGAAGAGGAAATTGAATGGGGTGGTAATGATATCGAGGGGGGGATTAGGAATCAAATGGAGTCGAGGGAGGTAACAAAAGACACCCCTATAGATATAAGGGAAGCTTGTCTAACCACCTTGACCGACGAGTTTGATGTTGAGTCAACACCTGAAGGAATGAGATCTTGTCAGTCGAACACCCACCATTGAAATATCATGGTAAGGGAGATATAATATTTTTTGACGAATGAAAATTTTATTTGGGGACGAAAGATGAATTTCTAACATGTTGTCCATTTATTGAATACATAAAGAGTCAATAGAAGACTCAGAAAAGGCTAATAGGTTTAAATAAGGAGTGCACTCATGTGGATGTGAAGTACCTGGCAGAGATTGAAAAGTTAGAGAGGGACCACATTGGTGGAACTTGGGCACAGTATGGAGCTGTAACCATGGCTCTGATAAGAGAAATGCATGGACTATTAAATAAGTCACTGATCCTTCTCAGAACCTATAAACAAACTATTCTATTCGTTGTTATCTTTTCTTTTAGTTTCTAAGGGTGTGTGTGTTTTTTTTGTTTGTGTATAGTTTGTTTAGAAACAACGGTGTTAATGTCTTTTGAAGTGGATCATTTTAGGAAGGGTTTAATTTTTTTAATGGAAATGGTTCATCCACTTATTATTCAATTTATACATTTGATTTGTTTGAATTATTCCTCACTTGTTTTATGCTTGCTATGTCTAGCATTATTTTATTTCTTATATGCATGCATATAATTTCTTTCATGCGTTGAAACTAGTTTGGAGGAGACGTTTTAATCTGCAAGTTCACCCAATTTTGATGTCTAATTGTCAGTGTAGATACTGTTTTGAAAAGGTTTGGGGTGGATGTTCATATCTTCACTAACTAAGCTAAATATTCATCAACCGAGCAGTAAAATTTTAAATTTTTCTAAGTTTACACTCTTTTGTGTTGTCACGCGTAATTAGTTTTTTATGTAATGTGATCTTAGGAGAAGCTCGATTTCAAGAAAGATTAGCAAATATCCTTGAAATAAATCTAGAATGAGAACTGTTAAGTTAAAAAATTCATGCTTAGTATTTCTTTCACATAATACCAGGTTTGAGATTTGGATTTAGTAAATCATGTTAACATTGGAATTAAGATTCAATGGAAACTAAAACCAATGAACATTTGAGCCGAACCTCAATTTATATATATATATATATATATATATATATATATATATATATATATATATATGTTAATGACAAATTTCTTTGAATTTCAGTTTATTATTAATCTCAGGAACTTTTTATTGAACCTATGACTTAGTGTGCTTATCTTGAATTAGAATTCCTTGTCATGGACAATGAAACAAAAAAAGTGTCATTACTAGTGAACCTTGGAGATGAGAGAAAGGTATTTATTTGTGAGTTTTGTGAGTTTGAGCTAAAATGCCAAGAACTCTTATATTTTAACCTTTTGAACCCATATTTGTAGCCTAGATTGCTAGAGTCTGATTTTCTTGTTACCCAGTTGATTCACTTGAACTCGACAAACATTTCATGATAATTCTTAGTCCTTAGCCCTTGTACTCAGGGCTAGCCCTGGACAAAGGCTAGCCAGGCGGCTGCCCTGGGCCCTCGATTTTCAGGTGCTCCCAAAACTAAATTTTCTTTTAAAAACTAGGTTTATATATATATATATATATATATAAGGGGTCCCATCTCCAGCGCCTCTCTCTCTCTCTTGGTCTCTCAAAACCCTCTCCTCTCTCTAGTGTTTCTCTCTCTCCAAACCCAAACCCAAACCCAAATCCTCCCCTCTCATCAGTGTTTCTCTCTCTCCAAACCCAAACCCTCTCCTCTCTCTCTCCAACGACTCTCTACGATTTTAAGTGCTAGATCACCAAAATCAAGCCAGATTCAAAATTTTCTTCTTCTCTCGTAAGGTAACTTGAATTTAAACTAAAACTCAGATTTTTTGAAAATTTTTTGTCTATATATTTCAGATCCGTTAATTTTAGAACAAAACAAAGGGGATTTTTTGCTATCTATTTCTTATTTGATTTTTTCTGACTTATTTGATGGATTATTTTGTCTATATATTTTAGATCCATCCATTTTCGAGGATTTTGAGTGCTAGAACACCAAAAACGAGCGAGATTCAACATTTTGTTCTTCTCTAGTAAGGTAACTTGAATTTAATCTAAAACTCACTTTTTTTACAGTTATTTATATGTAAATTTGATTTTATTGTAGGAAGCTAGGTTTTTTATTTGGGGTTTTAATTTCAGAATATCTTTTAAAATATATAATTTGAATAATGTTTAGGATTTGAGGCTTAAATTAGTGAAAATCAGCAAGAAAAACACCAATGTAGATTCAATTTATTTCAATGGTGGTCTTTTTTAGAGAAGCCGCAACTCACTTACCCAACGCCTATATAGGAGCTAGGTATACGAGATTCAAGCAGTATTCTATTCTTCTACTAAGGCTATCTTCAACACCCCTTCAAAACACATTAAAAAAGTACCCCATTCTGCAACTTCAATGATGAAGCTGAATACCTCATTCTTGCTAGCTTAAAATTTTACTTTGAGAGAGAACATATACTAAAATGGCATGACATTGCTCCACTAACATTCTTCTGCTCTTTTCTATAGCTTCTGAAAACAACGGAGATTTCACTATAAAACTATGGACTCATACACTATGCCCACATGTCAATAAATGAGATATAAAGAAGTTTGTTAGCCAATCAATGCAATTTTATGAACTAAAAAACTAGAACCATAAACAAGGTTACGCAAAACCATCCACTTTTGGATTTCACAACATGAAACTATCATAGCAAATCATATCAATTAGTGAATTTATTGAAAATACTACAGTTGTCAAAATGTGAAACCCAAGCCTACTAAGATTTTGTGCATCACCAAACCATTTGCTCATCAAATTTGATACCCTTACATTAATAAAAACAGCTCAAGACTCTTTTGCTTAGCAAGCATTGTCTTTCCAGTTCCAGGTGGTCCATACAACAATACTCCTTTCTGTGGACTTAGAAGATTCCCATGAGCAACCAATTCTGGTCTCCATAGTGGAAGAATCACTAATTCAAATAATGCTTGCTTGACTGATTCCAAGCCTCCAATTGACTCAAATTCCACATCGATATTGGCAGGATTTATAACATCACTGACTATAACATCCTAGAAGATTGACTCAAATTTCATGTGCACACATCCCCAAAGTGACCATGATCATGGTATAGATGCGTGCCATGTGGTATCAACACACTACAAAAATAAGGTGTTTTAGCGGCACTTATTGTTAAGGCAATTTTTGGTAGCAGCAAGACTAATAGCAGTAGTTTTTGGTAGCGACAGTACTAATAGCAACAGTTTTTTGTTAAAAAAATTATCGCTAATAGCCTTATTTTTTGTAATGACATCTGACGGTCTCATATGTGAGCTATGATCTCAAGATCTACTGTGGGAAGGATTGGGACGAAGAATGAAGTGTGCAAATGTAGTGTAGTAACCTCTATTTGTTTTTGAAATTTCAATATACAATATATAAAACAATTAGTGCGTTTTAAACATCAAGTGTGCAAATGTAGTGTGGTAACCTCTATTTCTTTTTGTATTGCATTTTCTTTTAATATTTACTTGTATTAAATTCTTAATTACATTTTTAAATTATATATAGTAAAATAAAATATGAGTATTATTTTATTTGTCAAAAGAAAATTGTGGCGATTTTTTTTTTATATTATAAAATAATATGAAACAGGGGCCCCATTTTGGGAACTCGCCTTGAGCCTCCAAAATGTCAGGGCCGGCCCTGCTTGTACTTCTGAGAATTTGGAATAAAGGGAAAAGTAGGAGAGTGAAATGGAGGTTTGAAAAATTCAAGTATTTGGGAATAAAAAGAAAAATGGAGTCTTGAAGTGAAAGAAAAGAAAGAGGGTGAAAAATGGGGATTGGATTATATAATAAAAAAAGAATAGAAAAAAAAGGCTATTAAAAGGGTTTGAATTGAAAAAAAGAAAAGAAAAAAAGGCTTTAAACACAAAAAATCAAGAAAAAGAAAAGAAATTAGAGTTATATATTGGGGATAAAACAAAAAGCATGAGATGAAGAAGAAGAGGATTATGGGGGCTGTTTTAATAGCTGAATTCTCATAATTTCGAATCCGAGTACCCTTTCTTTGGAACCTTAAACCTAGACCCATTACAAGTCATTGCAAGCCCTTCTTGATCTAGGGATCATAATGGTAAGTGCTTAGTGGAGATATCATTTGGCAAGGCCTATTGTTGCTTGATTAAATATATTTGGAATAAATAGGTTGTCTTGTGATCATTGTTTAACATCTCATTAGGATTAAATTGATAAATCACATTTATGAGAGTGTTAATCTATAGTCATATTTCATTATGATTGTATGCCTATGTGAGAATTTAGTCGTAATTGTTCCTTAGTTCATTGTTAACTGTTTTACTTCAAAAAGATTTCCTTATTTTGGTAAGCATGCACTTCACATTTTGCATGAATGGATTAATTTATGATGATCAAATTTTGATGAATTACTTGGATAAGAGCTAACTCAATTGAAATTAAGCAATCTTTAATTGGTCTAGATCATGCAAAATTTTGACTATGGTTATCTCGTTTAAATGCTTTTCAAAAAAAAAAAATTGTTTTTGAAGTTTATGAGCATCTTCACTCTAAACCCTCCTCCCATAGGGATTACCTGGGGTTTAAAGGCTTGTCACGTACTCTAAATGTGATCGTGCTCCCTACTTAAGTGGCTTTTAAATTTTGTAAGATATTTCTTTTGTTTAACTTTGTTTAAGGACCAACAAAACACAAGTTTGAGGGTGTGATCGGTCTCCAAAAGAGAGCGATTTAAGTACTCAAAATAGTGTTTTATGATTTTCAAACAAGGTAGTTACTAATGATTTATTTAATTTAGTGAATTATTTTCAAATTCCAAGTTATTGATAAAATGTGTTAGAAGTGGGCAATAATTATGGATTCAATGCATCACGATTTTCGGACCAAAAAGGAGTACCAAAAGAGTAAAGAATGTGATAAAATATGAAGCAAGGAAGCATTTGGTGGCAAGTAATAGAAAGGGGTTGCAGATAAAGAAGCAAGAAGGCAGAGAAACTCAAGTAAAATTCAGAAGAAAATGAAGAAGGTTTGAGTCATGGATCAAAATATCGTCCGACATCGACACGTATTGACAGATCGTGAACGATACTGATATTAAATGTACCGTATCGTTTCATTTAGAAGCGATAAGTACGATTTATACATTCAATGTATCGCCCAAGACATTATTTTGATCTATGGTTTGAGTTCATGGCCATGCGCCCAATTCTCACAGCCTCAAGAATGGACCTAAAACTTTGGTCTTAGTACTCTGAATGGCTAGATGTGTCCGAAGATACTCAGACATCCGTGTTTTATAATTTTGCTTATAAATAGTACTTTGTAATTAGGGTAAATCTTTTTTTATCTTTTGAATCATAAAATAATTAGAGTAAAAGTTTAGCTTATTCCTTGGTGGAAGAGAGAACTCAACATTGAAGATTTGATAATTAATATCGAAGTATTATGTTGATGAGGTTAGATTCGTACATGTTGCGTAGATCAGTGATGAGAGACTAACTCTCTTATTCAAAGAGGCAAACCTGAGATGACTAAATAATTTTCTTTCAATTTCATCTTTCTTATTTTAAATATTGAATCATATGGCTAGGTTATTCTAGATAAATACTATGCTATCATTGAAAATCTGTCTATAATCATTGATCTTGTAGATTAGTAGTCGTAGAAGGGTTATCTCATAACATAAATTGATCTTGTATATTAATATAAGATTTCATGTGATTTATTAATATGTTGTAGCTGTTTATTTTTGATATATTATACCTTGTGCATGACTCATGTTATTCGTGAATGCATAATTGTAACTGGGATAATGTATGCGTGGATTATTAATCACATTTTTTTCGAATTATTTTGCTTGTAATAAAATGAGGGTATATATTCATTATTTATGATTGATTAAATTGAAGGGAGAAAATCTATTGAATCTAGGGTGTAGAGGGATCCTTGAATGTTTGTCAGTTTCATATTTCTTTGATTAATTTTTAAATCATCATAGTTAGTGGATTAATCTTCCATTTTTTTTTGAAAAGGGTTTAATCTTCCATTTTAAATTTATTGAGTAGTAGTAAATTCACCATCAAACCTTTCCAACCTTAACAGAAATTATGTTTAAACACTCTTGCAATTTAGTAGATTTACTCGATCCCTGTGAGTTTGACATCCGAAATACTTGCCCTTATTCCATAAACTTGTACACTAGCAAGATTACAATTTTTAGTGATCAACGGGGCAGTTTGCAGTGCCCCGTCTCCTCCTCACTCCATGTTAGAGTGGGTTTCACCCGCTTGAGCAAAGCCTCGATATCTACCCATTACTAGAGCCATCAGCCATCAGCTCCTGCAGCTCCCCCATGCCACTACCAAACAAGCTCCAAGCGATCATGGGCCACTTGGAGTGAGGGAGCATTGCCAAACACAAAAAGTGGAGACTCTAGAGAAATCCACAAAAAGTAAGTAATTAATAATAGGCCACGGTAAATTTCTAAACCTTACCTACTCTCTATATGGCAGCTTTTCCACCTCCCTAATTCCTCTAAAAAATATTCCCTGTGAGACGCATATAAGTTATTAAATAGTTTCAGTCGGTAATGAGTGTCCACTCATCTATGGATCAAAATTTCGGCCGATATCGATACATATTGGACGATACGTATCGGTATTGGTATTGAACGACACATTGAATGTATCGTTATTTTGAATATATCGTTCGATACATTCAATACATATCGTTCGATGCCAACCGGTACCGATTCGAATCGTTTTAAAGCTCGGACGATACATATGGGTAACCCGATATTTTGACCCATGCACCCATCATAATCAGTAAAATAGTTCACATGTTAATATGACTTTGTGATGTGCACTAATTTTCTTGCATTAAATGTCCATGAAGATCACCGAGTCACACAACTGTGCTCCTAAAGTACTTACAATTGAACAGTTCCATAACTCATTCCACATCTCAATGAGGAAATAATTTGACTCCACGACTATGAATGATCTAAAAAAGGGAACTTAGCTGTGTTGGTGACCAGCATAGGATCCAATGGATCTCACGTGTTTGGTATAGTGAAGTGGGTCCCACGTACCGATAACCTATCAAATTCAAGCAAGAAAAAATGGGGAGGTGAGGTGTCCTTCAGGTGGAGCCAATGGGCTCGGTGGGTGCGTCGGGATTCGGAGACTCGTCACTTGGAACAACCCCACCACCTTTTTTGTCTCTCTAGTACCTCTTTTAATAGGGAGAGAGAGGAGAGAGAAAGAAGAGAGAGAAAAGAAACAAACAAAAGAAAGCGACGTCTGGAATCAGAGATAAAGATGAAGCCACATATGTCAGCAGTGGGTCCCACCACTCGGGTCACCATCTTTGACTGGTGCGTCCTAAGCGCTCTCCAGAATCTACGTGCAACGTGGGCACGTAATGATGATTCCACGTGTTGAGCGCTGATCCCTAGGATTCTCTGCGGTGATTGAGATGTTTTTTTTTTTTTTTTTTTTTTGTATTTTTGCGAGGTTTTAAAAGTTTAAAGTGTAGATCAGAGATGACTGCCCGTGAATTTTGGTTCGCCTTTGGGAATTGTGCTCTCGCTCGGCTCTCCCTTTCGCTCACCTGAGCCGCCCATGAGCCAAGGTTTGCCTACTCAACGGGCCGGGTCCACTTCATTGCCTGACACTCCATGACCCAGTTTTTTTTTTAATCCAATCGGTTACATAAACTTGACTCATCGGCCCAGGCATGAACCGTCAGGTCTAGTTGGGTCCGATCAGATTGACTCGACCAGACCCAATATTATTTATTTAAAATTAAGGGGAAAAAGGGATACTTTCTAGCTAGTTGAGCTTTTGAGTCAGGTTGGACATTTATCCTTGACCCATTGAATTGAATAGGGTTTCACCATCAGATCAGGTCCGACATATACCGTTGATCCATTGGGCAACTAAAATATTGACCATACCAGACCCATCACCAGCCTTGTATATGGGCACTAAAATATAAGTGGAAGACTGTTTATGTTAGCTCTTGTAAGAGCAAAAGTAGCTCTTTGCATGCTCTTTATCAGAGCTTATAAAATTTGCTTTAATAGATAACAATTTTATCACTTAAAATAACTCCTTACCATAGCAATTAGAGGAAGCGACTGTGTTATCAAACATAAAAACAATTTTTTGTCGGAGTCAAAGAACAAAATAGCTGCTCTTTATCCTAAGAGCTATCCCAAATGCAGCCAAAGCGTTATTGAATGTTAGACCATCAATTTGATTAATTGTTGGAGCCTGTTTGTAGGGCTGTCAACAGGTCAGGCTGGGCCGGGTTTTTCTATAGGCCCAATTTTTTTTAGGATATAATGAGAGCCCGAATCCAACCCGATGGCTAATTGGGCAGGGCTCAACCCGAATTTTAAATGTTGTAGCCCGAATCCGACCCGATTAGCTATCCGGGCCAGGCCGGGTTGGGGCCGGGTTTCTAATATTTTTTAAGAGTTTTTTATTTATTTATAAGGGCCTCATTTTATAGGATCAGGTTCGGGCTTATACTTTGTAGCCCGAATCTGAACCCGTTTCTTATCCGAACTTAGTCCGGCCTGACCCATTTATTAAATGACTTAAAATATTGAGCCCGAACCCAACTCATTCGGGCTAGGCTCGGGCTGAAACCAAGCCCTTTGACAGCCCTATCTGTTGGATGGGATGGTGGAACTTTGCCTCCACGATTGATTTATTATTATTATTATTTTAGATTGAAATAGAATGAAATTGATATATGTAACATTTTCTCATGACAAAGTATGGGATAAGAAAAAACAAAAGAAAATTTACCTTATTGAACTTGTCATATACACCTTTTACCTTTTTAGAGACCCTGTATTTTCACCTCTACCCCAACCGACCAGCTCCAAGTCTAGCTAGTTCCAACTACCAACAAAAGTCTTAAATACCCTTTTTTACACTTTTTATGGTTCTACAAAGTTTAAAATTTTAAAAACTGTCACTTTTTTAGAGTACCTTTAAATCCACCCACCAAATCTTTGAATTCACCCATGTTGAAATACAAAACTTGCCGTCTAATAGATGCGCCATGATCTCAAGATCTATTTTGTGGATGATCGGGGTGAAACATGATCTCTATCATCCAATTTGAAGCAATCAATGGTTTTCAAAGGGTGAGGCATTAGGCGATTTGAACATCTTGTGGCGCAGTACTATAAAAAAAGCCTTAGTATTTTGGGGACCTGTGGCATGTGAAAATACCATATCTAGGCCGTTTGATTCGAAGGCTATTATCTAAATATTTTTAATGCAAAAAACTTGCATGACACATGATCTCCCTCTTATGATTCAACATAGTCACGACTTTCTTTCAAACTATGTGGCAAGTATTGGCTCCCGCAATATCACAATGTAAAGATCAAATGTGCTAAAGATTGGCACGAAGCATGCTCTCTAACATTTATTTTTTTACAATTGACTATCAAATTTAATGATTGACTCAACTAACGAATCGTCACCGATTAAACAATCAATCACCAGTTATTAAACACTATATACAAAAAGACTTATTAAAAAAGCACAAGCATAGTGTACATAGCAGTGATAAAGACTTAAACAATCAAGTCTTTCCCATCCAAGCTGAATACTCCAGCCAACTCAACTACAGTGGGCAACGTGAAGTTAACCAATAATTTTAGATTAAAATGCTTTTCATCTATTTGAGCGATGACGGTTGCTTATTCGATCGATGACGATTGCTTATCAGAGTGATGACGATTAGTTATTTGATCGGTTGCGATTCATTAGTCGAGCGATGACGATTGATTATTTGATCGGTGACGATTCGTTAGTTGAGTCAATAATTAAATTTGATAGTCAACTGTGAAAAAACAGATGTTAGAGAGCATGTTTCGTGCCAATCTTTGGCACATTTGATCTTTACATTGTAGCCTTCAAATCAGACGACATAGATGGTGTTGAAAGAAAGTGATATTGATATTTACATTGTGATATCGTGGGAGCCATTACTTGCTACACAGTTTAAAAGAAAGTCGTGACTGCAGTGAATCATCAGAGAGAGATCACGTGTCATGCAAGTTTTTGGCATTAAAAATATTTAGATTATAGCCTTTGAATCAAACGGCTAGATATGGTATTTCCACATGGCAAAGGTCCCCAAAATACTAAGACTTTCTTTTAAGGGTACCTCTCTATACGCCCATGCATGCTTTGAAACCGCACACGTCTCATACCCCTTGAAAACTATTGATTGCTTCGGATTGGATGATGGAGATCGTGTTTCACCCCGATCATTGACACAATAGATTTTGAGATCATGGCGCACCTATTAGATGGGTTAATGAGTCGATATCACCTGATTAATGAGTCGATATTCAAACGACATAGATGTTGTTTTATATCGCGTAAACAAACGATTTTTTCTTTTTAAGAGGTGATATCACCTTTTTTTTGTGTCAATCTTTGGCACCATTGATCTTTATATTATGACCTTCAAATTAGACGGCATAGATACAAGTTCACATTGCGTAAATATAAAAAGGTGTAAATTTTTAAAATTTTAAACCATAAAGAACCATAAAAAGTGTAAGGGGGTACTTGAGACCTTTTGTGCTAGCTGGAATTGGCTCGGTTAAAAGCTGGTCGGTTTGGATAAAAGTGAAATTATAGGATATATGGCGGAAAAGGTGTATCTGATAAGGTTGATTTGGAAATTTTTTTAAAAACAAATAAAGATATGGGGAAAAATAATAAAGAATGAGTTGATTGATATATAGAGAGAGAGAGAGAGAGAGAGAGAGAGTTTGTATGAGTACGTGTCATTTTCTTTAATAACTCGTTCCCATCAAGAAAATTTATTTTATTTTTCAACAAAGTGTGCCATTTGATGTGAATGGTCTCACTTAAAGATTTGGTGGGTCAAATATTGCATTAGAAATAGATGTATTTAACTTGTTTTAGTCTTGTGTGTGATTCAAAGAGGTCAAATGTTATTAGGCGGTTATGGGAACGATCACTTGGATTTTGTGGAAGTAGTTGAAATTTAGGATTTCAAACATTTGGATTTACAAATCCTCCCTTTGCTTAAATAAAAGTGGATTTCCATTTGAACCTCTAATTTATTAATGCTTCAATTAGCCATTTTAATAAAAACTCATTTTCGGATCCATATCATCTAAGCACTCACCTAAAATGGAGTCTATTTCCAATTCATATGGCCCAACGACAGTATCCCTTCGCCAAAAGCATAAGAATCCAATGACTGCTATGGTTGGGACAGGATCAAATCAAAGGTTCCAAAGATCAAATCAAAAGTCAAATTGCCTCATGATATTAAAGACACATAGCTCTCAATGGGTCGGGTCAATTCAATACCCAATCCGCATATGTTATAATGTTAGGCACCTAAACGTAACTTGTCATTTCAGGTCGTGCATTAGACATCTGGTTTGACCTTTGAGTTGGGTCGATTAACCTTCAAGTTGGATCAATTAACTAGTCAGGCCAGGTCAATCGAACACAATATTTTCTATATAAACAATAATGGAAATATGGGATTATTTGAGTCGGGTATTGGGATGGGTTTCAGGTGGGGTCGGGCTTGAGACACTTGACCCTGACCTTCTAGTCCGATTGATTGATTGGTCAGATTGGGTCGTCCCAACCGATATTTTACCTATTGGATATATGAAGTTTACTTGTCGGATCGGATTGGCTGTGAAACATCTGACCCGACCGCAGGGTCAGGTTGGGTTGGGTCGACCAAGAGGTTTTGTCGATCCAAGTCTGGTCGGGTATTTTTCGGGTCAGGTTGGGTCGGATTGATTACACCGACGGGTCAGTTTGAATCGGTCAATTGCAGATTTCTTCTCAAGCAACAATTTTTTTGACCTGATCCGACCCGACCGGTTGACAACCCTAAACTTAACCTCTCGTTTCTTTTGTTCTAACTTGTTAGCACGGGTCAGCGAGAGAACCAATGCTACTATATTTAGAGAAGAGTGATAAACAATTAGAGAGAGAAAGGGATAAAGAAGTAAATATTAAACACTCTTGTAAAGTGAAGCTCTGAAGGAGGAAGGTAATGACACTAAGTGGTTTCATGGAGAGAGATCGAGAGAGAAGAGCCTAAATTTGTTGTGCTCATGGAGTATTTTTTTTTAAATATAAATTTAAAATATATATGTTTTGGGTTTTACAGATATGAGACATTTCTTTCTATGTGATTGTTTAGGTTTCCTTCGATTTTATTTTTTTGGATTTAGAGAGAGATAGAGAAATCAAAGAGAGAGAGAATTTAGAAAGAGAAATTGGAGAGAGGAGTTGGAAAGAGAAATTGGAGACAGAGAAATTAGAAAGAGAAGTTGGAAAGAGAAATTGGCGACAGAGAGAAATTAGACAGAGAAGTTGGAAAGAGAAATTGAGGAGAGAGTATTTGGTGAGAAAGAGAGAGGGTTTGAAGAAGGCAAAAAGTTGGCTCCCCGTAACCTTAAATCTAACAAGTTTAGATTTGAAATAACTTGTAGGAGGCACTCTTTTAAATTTTTCTTTTTTGCATTAAGTATTTCATTTCAAATGAAAGCGGATTTGCTCAAAGTCAAATTCATGCTAATCCAAACACTGAATTTGGATTTAATAGTCTCAAATCCAGAATTTCAAATCCAATACCTGTTACCAAACGCAACCTTATGGTGAATAGTTTTTTTTTTTTTTTTGATAACCTGGATATCCGGGTCTCTTAGAGCACCGTCTAATCCCAGGGGCACATGTGCACCCCAAATTCAGCACATGTCGAGTCACAGGATATTAATCCCTAGGATGGCCTCAAGAGAGGGAGGGGATTCAAACTCAGGTCTCCTGCTTTTGAAAGCAGGTATCTGGCCAGCTCACCTAATCCCATGAGGTTCCTTATAGTGAATAGTTACCATGTAAATCTTCAAACTTGTTTTTGTAAATGTATTTAACTTTTAATAATTACATTATAAAAATATTTTTTCAAAACAGTCTTCAATACATTTACTCGTTTAGGTCATTTACATGAAGTAGCACAGTTGATGAAAAATAGTGCCACATGTACCCGATTCGCCACATATGCAATTTATATTATTTGCAATGGGACATGTATACGATATCAGCTGGAATTAGTAAAACCACCTCCTATAGATGAATGAAGTGAATAATGATGATGATAACAAAAATAATAATAATGGTTGAGTTGATTCGGGATGCAAATCCAAAGTTATCCAAATTTGTTGATAAAACCCATGTGAAAGAACAATCAAACAAAAAGAGTTAAAAGAGATCAAAGTGAATAACAGGCAACAGCTATAAAATGGAACAAAGTAATATAAAATGGAACAAAGTAAACGATCATCCAACATAACATAACTTTGAAGGAGGAATGATTAGACATTCACTAATGGCCTTATTTGGCTGAAGTCATAGGTTTAATTTTTATGCGAAATTTGAAGGAACGTTCACCCCATAACTTTGAAGTCATGGGGTGATTTAAAAAAATATTATTCCAAGTTAAAAATCAAAAATTTTCTTTTATATATATATATATATATATATATATAGAGAGAGAGAGAGAGAGAGAGAGAGAGAGGCCCAGGACTATACAACCGTGTGCGGTGGCGGAGCCATGTTGTTCAATAGGGGGTCCTGGGACCAAAGATTAAAATTTCGGGTAAAATTTCGGTTTCGGGCTTGACCGAAATTGAAAATTTGAACCGAAATTTTGGATCCCATACAAATTTGGACCGAAATTTCGGTCCAAATTATCGTTTCAGTGGGGGCTCAAACCGATGATTTCGACCGAAATTTGGGTCATTTTGGCTGAAATTTTGATCCTTGCCCGGGACCCCTCGGTGCAAGTTTCTTTTCTTTAAAGTCTTTTCTTTTAATAAGGATCCCCCAAATCTCAAAACTTTTTAAGATATTTTAAAAACTTACTTTTTTATCCACAAACTTTTTAAACCGAAATAGACTCCTAAAATTCTCTCTCTCTCTCTCTCTCTCTCTTTCTTAAATCCCATCCCAAAATTCTCTCTCGGTTCCTCAAGCCTAGCCACTTTCCATACTCTCTATTCTCCAATCTCCATCTCACTATCTCTCCATCTTTCTCTCTCTTTCACAAGAGCCTCTCTCCCTCCACTCCTAAGTCCCAATGTCTCTCTCTCTTTCTCTCTCTCAAATATTAGTCACTCATTTCTTTTTATGACATCTCATTCACTCTCCGATTGTCAATGTCAAGATTTGAGACTATCGTAGGTCAAATGCATGCTATAATTATTATATTTTAATAAAAAATAAAACCCATAATTTATTACTCAAAGTATAATTATTTTTAGGGATAATGGCTCCTGACATACATTCACACACCAAATAGTGTTTAAACAATCTTCTACAATTAAATTAGAAATTTTGATCTTAAACCATTGAAGTACTTTACTATTATGACATGTGACACACATTTATCATCAATCTAATTTGCCTAGGTGATAATTCATTACTAGAAAATATTTTAGCCAAAGAATCATGCCCATGAGTGGATGTGAACCATCCGATCGACAAATTTTATTATTTTCTAGAAAATAATAAAAGCGAGTGTGACAAAATTATTACAATCTTACGACTATAAGGGATCCCTTATCAAAAAAATAATGGCTCTGCCACTGACCGTTTGTAATAAGAAACGCTACACTCCCATATATATATATATATATAGGGAGCCACTTCCGTCCTCCAAGGTCCATGTGGAGGTACACATGGCATCCAAAATACTTTTTGGTTGTTATGTGGAGCACAGGTGGATGGTTAAGATCAATTCAAAAAAAAAAAAAAATTCGAAAAAAACTTTTTCAAATCATAAGTTAATGTTTGACAAGTTTTAATGATCTACATTTCACGGCTTAAAAATCACATAGTGGAGATGGATTTTCAAAATTATTTTTTTTCTAAAAATTATCTAAGCAATGCATCTAAGGTCCATGTGGAATTGAAACAATGTTTTGGATGTTACATAGACCTCCACTTGGAATAATGGAGGACGAACACTTTTATATATTGAAAAGGTGTCCGTCCTCTATGGGAGGACAGTCACCGTTCTCCAAAATTCAAGGTGATGGTCCACATGACATCCAAAACATTGTTTCAATGCTACATGGATCTCAGGTGCATTGCTTAGATCATTAAAAAAAAAAAGAAATTTGAAAACTTATCTCCACCATGTTTTTTTTTTATCCGTGAAATGTAATCCATTGAAAGTAGTCAGACATTGACTTATGCTTTTAAAATTTTTTTTTGAAATTTTTATTTATTTAAAATTGATCTAAACCATCCACCCTTATTCTATGTGGCAACCAAAGAGTGTTTTGGGTGCCATGTGTACTCTACGTGGACCTTGGCGGATGGTGACTGTCCTCCCATGGAGGACGGAACCGGCTCCCTCTCTCTCTCTCTCTCTCTCTCTATATATATATATATATATATATAGAGAGAGAGAGAGAGAGAGAGAGAGAGAGAGAGAGAGTCCCGGGACTGTACAATCGTGTGTAGCAACAAAATGCTACACTCGGATCATTTGGGTACCACATGGCACCAATCATACGGATCCGTTGCAATGGCAACTTGGATAATAAAAATCAAGTATCACACAAAAGAATTTGGGCTTTATCCGATCCATATCTACCGTTAGAAATGTGGTAAAAAATGCCTAAAATCAATGCAACTAGTTTGTTGGGCGTAATCGTACCTTTGACCCATCAAACGGAGGCCAAAAAAGTCGTAAAAATGAATTATTATTTTTTAAATCACATGACCCATGACTGATCAACCCAAAATGGGTGTTGATTTGAGTTTATCGTGCCACATGGCATGTGATCTAGCACTTTGAGTGTAACATTTTTTACTACATTGTAAAGTCTCAATCCTCATATATATATATATTGTTCTTCTTTTTCACCTGTCGTTTGGCACAAATAAAACCCAAGGGGTTGGTTATTTGATGGAAGTGTTGAATCACCTCCAAATCTGTAAATAGTCCTCAGCCATCCTATTTGTAATGTCTTATTGGAGTCTAATCAAATGATTGAAATTGGTTTTAATACTAATTATCCACACGATTGATCTTTAGATCATGGGTATACCATCAATCGGTCAACTTTTGATTTCACATGACATAGATCCCCGAAAAGTGACTAAAAAATCATGTGGCACAAAATCACACTGAAGCATATTTCAGGATTAATTTGATCATAGCGTTCAATCCTTTCCATGGGAATTTTTTTATTATTATCAACAATTGATTGATATGATTCAGACTATGGTGATTATTTTAACCACAATCTTCCACACAAAGGATCTTAAGACTATGTGCGTACCATCAGTCGATAGGTTTTTTATTTCAAGTGACACAAATTCCCAAAAAAGTGACTAGAAAGCCATGTGGCACACATCACCCTTAGATATAATTTTTGGGCCACTTTTTGGGACATGTGCAAAAGAGAATAAGAAAATTATTTTCCGATGGTAAACCCATTGTCTTAATATCTATTGTGTGAAAAATTGGGATGAAAAAAACTCCATCCTCAAATTCAAAATGGTCAAATAATTTTAGCATGTCAAACCCGAGTTTAGAAGAAAGAGTTAGTGGAATATTTACAATGATGAATTGTCACTCGGACAGGTTAAATATTACAGATGTATCCATGTGGCATAATAGTATGCCACATTGGAATGCTGTAAGATAATTTATTTGGTGTTTAAACGACGGGCATGAGCCATTATTTCGTAGAAAAATAGTTATACAAATGACATGCCTCCTAGAAACTACACAAAATGCATGAAGGTTTTAATAATCTTGAAAATGATATAAATACTTGTAATCGAACAAAGAAAACAAATTACAATGCTTACAAACTTAAACCCATAAAATTTATTTAAGTTTCAAAGCAACAACTATCGAAGTCTTAATGCTAACAACTACCTCAAAAGCCACTCCGTTATAAATTTTTTTAATCTTTTAATAATATTATTATTATATTAAAAAGTAATATAACATAACTCATGACACAAATCGAATGGTATCCCATTATAAGGAGTCCATCACTACAAAAAATAAGATTATTAGCGATAGTTTTTTGGAATAAAAACACTGCCGCAATTAATGAAAAACTTATTAAGACTATTAGCGGCAAAGGTATTAGCGGCAGTTTTTTGTTAATAGCAGTAATTTTTGACTGTCGCTAATAGTCTTGTTTTTTGTAGTGATCATCTGTTATATTAAAACGGAAAATAATGGAGTGTAACAAATTAGAAAAATTTACCTAATCGGCCCTTTCAGATACGCCTTTTACGTCAGAAGCCCTGTAGTTTCACCTTTACCCAAACCAACCAGCTCCAAGCCTAGCCGACCCTAAGGAGAGTAAAAGGTCCAAATTATCCCCTTCTATGACTTTCTTTAACCAACAAAGCATCCTCTTCTTCCTCATTTTATCCTGCAAAAAAGTTAGAGGTGCAAAACCCTAGACGACGTCTCCTTCCTTAGTCTGATCTGCTCCGATCTGCTATTTCGAAGAAGAAAACAGAGGCTTGGGAGAAGAAGCCCCTGCATTTCTCTATTGTGGCAAGAAGACCCTGCAGTTTGTCCTTGCGACGCGAGGTATCCTACTTAAACCCCATTTTCAGTTTATTAGTGTCTCTTAATGATGCAGTATCTCCTATTTGTGCAGTATAAGAAAGTCTGTATATCCTTGGATCATTTAAAAAAAAAATATATATCGATTGCAAATACAATCGTCATCGACTCCATATAGAGTCAATATCGATTGTATATAGAGTCGATAACGATTATATATACAATCGATTATCGACTCTATATACAATCGATATCGACTCTATATATAGTCGTTATCGACTCTATATGTAGTCGTTATCGACTATATATACAATCGACGAAGATTTATAGTCATCTTTTCTCTTTTGTTTCATCAGTCTTATAACCCATTCATTCTCATTCTTAAGCAGACGATGACGGATGTGAGGATTCTTCTTCTTTGTTACTATGATGGTCTTCTTGTAAACGATGATGGCTTGTATGAAGGTGGCCGGCGGAGATTATTAACATTTCAACTGATATTTCTTATGAACAATTCATAGGGTGAATGTCTGCTGTCAGTTTTGCGAAGGCGGATGAAACAGTTTCTAAAAAGTTTCATATGAAGATAGTGAATACGCCTGTGGTTGCCGACATTTTGGACTCTGATGATTTGACCACCTTATTTACGTTTTATAAATCCGCGGTGGACGTTATAAAAGTATTCATTATTAAGGAACCGTCATCCTTCCCAGTCGAAGCTGAACAAGTAGATCTCGTGATTTGATTTTGTGACTCATTCATTTGACCATGTAAGTTTGAGGATGAAAGCGTATCTGATACCATCCCGTCGGTGATAGCGAGTTATATTAGTGAGCGATGGCAGAGGGAAAGCAACTTTTGATTTAAACGATGCTCCGATTGAATTGTATGATGACCCAGTAAAATACATGCATGGGTCACAACAATGTAGTCAATAGTTAGACTACACTTCAGAAAGGGTGGTGGATACCGACAATTTTAGTCATATCTTCCCCGGTGGATGGACAACTTGGTTTACTCAGGAATTATGTTCTACCATGCCATCGATGGGAATTACCGGAGAAACTCAACCCCATGTCCATACACATGAGCACCCCTTCGGTGAAGGGCCTAGCCAACTACGCCATTATCCATTCGGCGAAGGATCCGATCAATCACATCAGAACCCCTTCGGTGAAGGATCTAGTCAACCACCCGAGAACACCGCTAGTGAATGACGTAGTCATCCTCAAGCCACTAATGAAGATACCTTAGAAGAAGAATATGAAAGCGAATCGGATGGATTTATCAAAGAGGATCCGAAAATTTTTGTGAGACATTGACAATCCCCTAGTAGACGGAGATTACGAAATATCAGAGACATCGGGCGACTCCTCCGATGAAGAGGTGGAAACTGAATATCGGAATTGGACATTTAAAATTAAAGAGATCTTCTGAGACAAAAAAGCATTTCAAAGAGCATTGAAAGAGCACGTGGTAGAGAAAAACTTTTAAATTCGGCCTTTGAGGATCGCTAGTTATCGAGTGACAGCCGGATGCTACGAACCCGATTGTTCGTGGCGAATACATGCGTCTAAATTGACTGGACTTGATTCTTTTCAAATCAAGACATTCAATAGTACTCACACATGCGGAGCCGCTAAGATCGAATCGCACGGTCACCGTAATGCAACAATCTCCTTCGTAGCGAACTATGTACGGGATAAACTTATGGAAGGATTCGACTACACACCGGCGTCGATATTGTTTGATATTACAAAAGCTTATAATGTGCAAATCTCATATGCAAAGGCTTGGAGGGGAAAAGAACTTGCCCTTAATAATATTAGAGGCAGTTGGGAAGGACAATTTGTTGATCTACTGGCCTATATGAAAGAGATGGAGAGGGTAGATCCTAATGTACAAGCATCCTTTCAACTTACGCTTGACGGTAAGTTTTAAAGATTTTTTTAGAGTTTTGGCCCATACATTGGAAGCTATCGCAATACACTTTGTCGCATATTGCTTGTAGACTGCACACACTTACGAGGACATTTCGAAGGGATCCTACTTATCGCCTCTGCGCAAGACGGTAATAGTCATATATTACCGTTAGCATTTACCGTGATCTAGTTAGAAGAAGAAGATACGTGGATGTGGTTTTTTGAACGGGTAGGTGCGTTCGTGATCGGTGGGTTTAACGAAGATTTCGTATTTATCACGAACAGGTCGAAGGGTTTAATAAATGCGGTGAACGTATCTTCCTTAATGTATATCACAACTACTGCATGCGGCATATGACACAAAATTTGCAGCACAAGTATCCCAGAAACAATGTGAAGGGTCTATGGTGGTGCGCCACACGTGTATATTAGAAAGAGAAATTTGATTATTTTATTAACGAAATGAAGAAAGATCCTGCTGATCCTCGGGCCGTAGAATATATTTTGAAAATAGATCCGAAGCATTGGGCACGCGCATATATGGAAGGAAGGCAGTACGATTCCCTAACTACGAATATTACCGAAAGCTTAAACAGCGTACTAAAGATAGCTCGAGAGAGACCAATTATCGACTTAATCAGAACTACTAGAGAGAAAGTCGTCGATCATTGTCAAAAACATAGAGAGATATATGAGAAATAGACCACCCTCCTCTGCCTGAAAGCAGACGCGCACATGAAGAAGGTGTTGCAATGGGTCGGTAGAAAGAGAGCTCAACCATACGGGCGTGATCAATTCCAAGTCAATTCAGTGATCAATTCCAAGTCAATTCCAGAAATTTCATTCATCACGTCGACTTGGAACACAAGACCTATAGTTGCCGCCGTTGACACATTCATGGCTTGCCTTGCTCTCATGTCGTGCCGGCCATCAATTGAAGAAGTTACGACTACCATAACTTTTGTGAGAAATGGTTTTTCACCGCTTTCTTTAGACAAACATACGATGAGCAATGGGTTCCCACCCTCGATAAAAGTCAATGAGAGTTTCAAGCAGAGCAACTCCCTGAAAATATGAAAGTGAGACCACCCTATTATTGCCGAAAGCAAGCCGGCCGTCCGAAAAAGAGAAGGATAAGGTCTAAGGGTGAGGTTAGGGCACTACAGTGTAGCAGGTGCAGTGAATATGGTCACAATCGCAGGAGCTGCACGGCAGTGAGACCGATGGGTTGATAGTGTATATTTTTAATAATGATAGATTGAATGTAAACGAGAATATAGATTTGCTAAAAAATTCAGAATTCATATTTTTTTACTGTAATATAGTCTTTACCGATTAATCATAGAGTCGTCATCGACTGTATACATAATCGATATCGACTCTATACAGAGTCGCCATCGACTATCTATAAAGTCGATATCGATTCATTTAAGAATCGGTATCGATCACTTATCTAGTCGATGACGACTCTATGATTAATCGATCACTTAGAGTCGTTATCAATTATTTATATAGTCGATGACGACTCATATAAAGTTGATAGCGACTCTATATAGAGTCGTTATCGATTATGTATATAGTCGATGATAACTCTATATGTAGTCGATAGCAACTTCATACAGAGTCGTTACCGATTATTTATATAGTCGATGACGACTCTATATGTAGTCGATAATGGCTGCGATTTCTACTTTTTAACCACAGCTACATAAAAATGGTAGAATTATATTCAAAATTTTTCATTAACAAAAAATATTTCATTTCCATTTACAAAAATATTAAAATACAACCACACTACTGCTGCGCCCCCTCCTTTTTATCTTTCTCTGCCAGTACTCCTCCGCCATCGCCTATGTATGTAGCCAGTGAATGGCCACTTTCTGTCCTGATCCTATCCATATCTGATTGCTCGAAGTCAAATTTCTTCCCCATCATGAAGTACTCGACATACTTCATGACAGACACTCCACAATCACACGAGTTGGTCTGTCGGGAGAGGGCTTTGATCCGGCAGTCATTAGATGACCAAGGATAGTTCTTCGCGATCACTGCAGTGGAGTCACCGTACGAATATAAAATTGCGGGAAGGTATTGGGTCTGTTTCGAAATAATAGAGAGGAGTGTCAGATATGCTATGCTAACAATGATAAAAGATAAGCTAAGCAAAATATCTTACCAACGCCTGCAATTGGGACACATATCTTTCTTTGGAGGGCCTATTATAGGGTCGACGATCAATATCGATCGTTCGACTACCTTCACGATCGCAAGCGCCCAGTGTAGTGGTTGTTCTGAATGTATTGGTATAAATATCTACAAAAAAACAATATAATCTCAAAGGGTATGATAGAAAAATTAAAAAGAATAATTAAAAAGAAGATAAAAGCATACTACGCTACATTCGTGAGCCCACAGATTTCGAAACTCATTGAAGAAGAAAGTTTCCATCAACTTCTTCCCTTCGGTTTGTTCTTGTCTATAGGCAGCCCACCATTGAACTTGAACCTCGAACTATTGTTCGTATAATTTTTCAGTAAGTAGGAACTTGTTGAAATCTGTCAATTCATAGCCCATGAACGTCAGCGCAATAGGGGTCCATAAGGAAGTTTTTGAGCTTTTTATCATGATAAATTTTATCATCAATTACTTCCAAATGTCTCAGGTAGGCGCCCATAACCTGAAACCAATGCAGTTGGATTAAAATATGCAGTTAGAGTTAAATACATAATCGTTATCGACTCTATAAGTCATCGATGCCGATGACTTAAGTCATCGTTATCGACTCTCCAGTGAATTGCTATCGATGAGTTACAGAGTCGATAACGATTATATAAGCCATCGTTATCAACTCTAAAGGCCATCGATATCGATTAATTTGAGAGTCGATAACGATGACGTAAGTCATCATCATCGACTCTATAATGAATCGATATCGACTCTATTTCGAGTCGTCGATAGCTTTAACTATTCTTGTTTTTGCCTACAGTATGTTAAACTTACAAAGTTATCCAGGAACTGCGTGGCCGCCAGACATCTGAAGGATTGCACCACCAGCTTATACTTACCGACAGTGTTTACATAGTCGCTGCATAAATAATGGCCAACGTAACTAATCTTCACGATAAATATATAATAATAAAGTTAAGGAATCAGGGAAGAATAACTTACTCGTCCTCCTTCAGAGGCTTATTCCATATGTCTAGCATATATTTTTGCTCCGCTGTCAGCTCAGGTGGAAGCTCAGCAGGAGCATCTTTAGCCGTAGACCCAGGATCAGCAGTAATGAGTGCCACTGGTCCAGGCTCAACAGTTGGTCCTTCATTGGCCTTCTCGATAGGCTTCTTTACAGCCGCTATCCTTCGTTGTGCCTTAGGTCTGACAGTAGTTATTTTGCTGAGTTTCCCTTGCCTAGGTCTTAAGCGAGGCTCAGCTTGTTGGTGAGGCAATTGGGAAGTGGTTTCCTCTTCACCAGCAAGACCCTTATCAGTTTGAGTCTCAAGCTGTTCGTCAACAGCTGCCGTCACCTCATCAATGGGAGGAGGAGGAGGAACCTGATGCACATGAGCTGATGGTTCCTTATCGACGGCTGTGTCGCACACCTTCGATATCAGCTCCTCAATAGCCACATCCTGTACATCGAAATAATGGCGCAAAATAAGAATTAATTTTTGGTCCCCATTTTAAAAAGCCAAAATCGATTTAAAATATAATCATTATCGACTGTATATATAGTCGATATCGATTTTATATATGATCGTTATCGACTCTATTAACAATCATTATCGATTGTAAATATAATCAATATCGACTCTATATATAATCGATAACGATTGTGTATATAGTCGTTATCATCTTTATATACAGTCGATATCGATTTATGTTAATAAAACTGAACATATAAAACCAGATTTCAACACATACCTTAGGTCTCGCCTCTAATAAATTTTTAAGGAGTTCTTTTATATTCGACTGGCCTTTCTGACCAAAGAGTTGTAGTGATTTAACTTCTGCAACTCCGCATCCCTTGAATTCAGCCGCTCATTGAAAGAGCTGCATAGTTTTTCTACAGAAGTGCAACGTTTAGCCAGGGCCTTATTCTCTCCCTCCAAATCGCTCACTCTTTGGGTGAGCTTCAAGTTCTCCAGCGTCAAATGGTCGACCCTCCTCAACAAAGAATCATTGGATGTGGGCGGTTCAGTTGGGCTATCTTTCACTACCAGGCTCTCCTTGGTGGCCCCCCTAGTTCTTGGCCGACCCTCTCCCACATGGACGGGGCCCTTTTTCGAGGGGGGTTCTTCTTCTGACGTCGATGCGTCATCTCATTCTTCCTCTTTAATATTCTCGACCGGAATATAATTTCTTTTCTTCTTCGGCCGTATCTCTTCCACAGCTTTCTTGACCGGTTCTTTCCTCTTCCCCCCAACCTCCTTTTGAATCCGTAGATATTCTCTTAACGCGGGTATCTTTAATTCAAAGCCCTGAGGCACGAGGGGAGCGCGAACCTTTTGAAAGAAAAGGAAACATGATAAATAACAGAATAAAATGATCGTATATATAATAAATCATTCTCGATTATGTAAAGAATCGGTACTGACTATTTAATAAATTGTTATCGATTCTATACTGAATCGCTATTTAATGAATCGGTATCGACTACTTAGTAAGCCGTTATCGATTCCGAAATGAATCGCTATCGACTTACTAAGAAGTCGATACCGATTCTATACTGAGTCGCTATCGACTTACTAAGAAGTCGATACCGATTCTATACTGAGTCGCTATCGACTTCTTAAAAAGTCGTTATCGATTCTGTAATGAATCGTTATCGATTCTAGAATGAATCGGTAAGTTGCTTTTTGAATTGGCAATAGACCTCATACCTTACTGTCTAACATCTGTCCGCGAGTTTAACCTTTGATCCTTGACTGCGTCTTGTCCGACCATTTCAGCAGTCGTGGGAAAGGGTCCTAGAGGCCTAGTTGGGATGGCGATATATAAGGTAGAATCTCATAAGTCCACCATTGAAGTACACATATGCATCCATATGTGTTGTACGTCTTCAGGGCTTTATTAATCTCGACAGTCTTTCTATTCGCCGCGCCCTTCATTATATACTCGATCAAGTCTTGATAGACGTGCAAACCCCACGGAGTTCGGTTAAAGTTCTCTACATCATCGATGAGGTCGATGTGGTCTTCCGAAAGCTGATGGTAGGACCCGGGGAAGAGAAATATGCACAACACAAATAGAAGGGAAAACTTTACGAAGTCCTCATCACTTTTCGCTCTCCAAATTACAGCATCAATATGAGACCGGAGAATTTTTCTAGGAGGCGTTCCATGAAAGTATTTGTATCGAATGGTTTGTTCTTTCGATGGTTTAACGGATGGGGTATACTTTTCTGGGCCAACTACGGCAAGGCCCAGTATCAATGCAATGTCTATCTTCTAAAGATAGGCATCAGTCTTCCCAATTCGGAAGTGGTTTTTTTCAACCCAAAATGTTAACATCGCATCCACCACATCGGAAAGAAATCCCACACCCTTAGGCATTTGAAATATTCCATCAAAAACTGAATCTCTCAGCAACTTCTTTCGAGCTGGGGTAGCATTTTCGCAGAGATTCAAAATGGCACTGGCGAACACTTGGTAACAACTCGGTGTACAACCATCTTGACAGCCTTTTGAAATGAACTGTAATAAAAAAGAAAGGACTGAGCCCTATACTAACAAGGATAGTTTAAATGTTGAATGAAATGTAATATATAAAACCGATATCGATTACATACAGAATCGATATCGATTACACATGTAATCGATATTGACCCTATATATAATCGATATCGACTCTAGATATAATCGATATCGACTCTAGATATAATCGATATCGACTCTAGATGTAATCGATATCGACTCTATAGTCGTCATCGATTACATATGAAATCGCCATCGACTATTTATACAGTCGGTATTGACTCAATATAAAATCGCAATGATCTGAAAATGTTTATTTACATTGACAATATTTAATTTACTGACTCAAAAGATTTCATGAGTCAATTAAAAATGTTTCATTTACTTTTAAAAATTTTCAATTACATTCATAATATTTCATTTACAATTAAAAATGAAAATAAAATCTTGCAGCAACGTCCTAAGGAAGATTCTTCGATAAAAGCGGTCCTCTGCTTCTAACCAAAATTTAGGAAGATGGATGAAGAGCAGGTGGTGGATGGGGTGGAGAGGCGGGTGGTTCTGTCTTAAGTTTCTTTTTCTTTCTTTTATTCTTTTTCTTTTCTTCCTTCTTCTTTTTCTTTTCTTCCTTCACCAAAATTTCCATTACTTCATCGTACTCGTCCCACAGGAACTGTAGAGGATCTGGTTCTGGTGGTGGTGGTGGGTCCCTCCATATAGGCTCGAAATTATAGTAGGTTTTTTCTTTGTTGTCTGACATTGGGAAAAATATGGGCTGGTAGAGATGATAGGTTTGCTAAGGACGAACTAAACTTGTATTTAAAGCTCCTAGATGGTGGAATACGAATCGTTGTATTAAATTTTCTCATTCTTCCAAGCTTACTTGCCATAATGGTTTTACAAAAGGGTAGTTGGCAATAAATTGAACGTCGGCTGAGATAAATATAAAACCTCGTATGATTTATTATGGGTTATGACATCGAGGGTAATAATTATAGGAAAATTAATTCATATAATGGGTATTAATTATATTCATAGAGAGTCGATATCGATTTTTATAGAGTCGTCATCGACTATTTATATAGTCGATTATGACTACATATGTAATCGTAATCGACTCTACATGTAATCGATAGCGACTCAATATGTAATCGGTAACGATTACATACAAGATCGATATCGATTACATATGGGAAAACCTTAAAAAATTATGTCAAAATGTGTACCAAAGAGAGGAGAAAAAAAAAATCTAAAGCAATGGAAGGTAATTTTAATACTAACTTACAGATTTGGTAGCTTGAAGATTGTAGATCTGAACGCTAGCATTTACGAAGCGACAACGACTCTCCACCGACTTCGAACGAAAAAGTAAAAAGTAAAAAAGATAAACAGTAAATGATTTGAAAAGAGGACGACTATTTATTACATTGGGGGTAGTTTGGGCATTTCCTATAGGCGAGCGTCGGCTCGGTGCGCATCGGGTTTGTTTGGGTAAAGGTGAAACTACAGGGCTTCTGACGTAAAAGGCGTATCTGACAGGGCCGGTCAGGTAAATTTCCCAACAAATTATAATGGTTTGGCAATTTACTTTTGGTTTGAAGCCTCAAGCTTGTTGCTATATTGATTTTTTTTTTTTTTTTTGTTTTAAATGTTTGTTGAAAGTAGTATCGGATAATTTGATGTTTGTTAGCGAAGGCAAACGAGTTACATGGCCCTATGACTCAAGTGTACGACATAGGGTTGATCTTATGGTGTGCACACAAGCGAGTCAAGTGACCCGGTTCAGCATGTGTGGAGAGATGGAGCAAGTTGACTAGTATGTGGGTACGCTATGCCACATGACCCTAAATTTTTTATTTTTTTTTTCAATGGGCTATTAGGGTTGGAGAGTAATGGTGGAGAAGATTACATATAGTGATTATTACACAAATCATCAAGAGCTAAAAGAGTTGGTAGGAGGAATGTTGTTGCTCCTAACTATCAGCTACATTTTGAGATAAAAAGTCTAATTTTAACAGTATCAGATAATTTTAAACACCGTTTTTGTGTTTAACTGTCAGTCAGGGTCCAATGTCCCTTATTATAAAGGTCAACATGTGAGCCATTATCACTTTTGGGTATGTGTGCACTACAAAAAAGTGGGTTTTAGCCGGCGGATTTTCGGGGCGGTTAAAAAAAATTGCCAACAACAACTTAAGCTAATTGGCCCAGATCTGCTCGACCCACGACCCACTCTACCCTTTCTATATATATTTAGGTTTTCTGATGGCCCATCTTCTCTCACTCTCACTCAAAACACAAAAATGGCTCTTGCTTTAGTCTCTTATTCAAACCCTAAATGTATCTCGCACAACCAAAGCTCTTGCTCAAACCCTAAATCTCTTTCGCTCTCGATCAGGTTGGGGGCCTAATTCCCTCTCGCTCACCTCATCCTCTCACTCAAAGCTTCGGATCTGGGCAATTTCTGATTTGATTTCAATGGTGTGCTTGAGTTCCAATGGTGTGTTAGGGTTTTGATTCCATTTCGGACCTCGCTGAGATCGAATCTAATTCAAATCGCATTGATTTTTTAGGGTTTCGATGGCTCATAGCTCATTTATGTAATCTCAGGTAAGATATCTTCATTTTTTTCTCTGAAATCCGTTTAAGAAACTCTATTTTGGTTTAATATTATGATCAGGTCTCTTTTTGTTTTTTATAATTGCATCTTGCTTCATATTATCCTCAGATCTCTTCTATAAGCGTAAATATGAGCTGATTCTAACCTAGATTTTGGTAGTCAAGCATTGATTTAAGCGTCTGTGTTTTGGTTCTAGTCTCCGGTGTTGTTTCCCACTACGAGAATAAGCTTCTTCGGGTCTGTTGTTACTTTTTTCTAATCATACTTCATGTCACTTTTTAATTGCATCTTGCTTCAGAAACTATTGCTTTAAATCCATCTGAAACAAAAAATATGAGTTGCATCTGGATCAATTTCTATTTTCTAACTTCAATTTTTGATTACACTCCTTTTCATATCCAAAGCTATTGATTTAAAAAATATTTGAAATTCATCATCAGATTACGCTTGAAAATCAGAGCAGCTTTGACTATGGCTCCTTAGTTCAAAGTTATTGATTTCGATTACGACTCCTCAATTCCCTCGTGTTCCTATCGCCAATGACATTGTTTCTGCACATGTACCTGCTGACACTTTTGCTAATGTTACCTGTGATACACTTTTAATAAATTTTTACAAAATTTTTTAATTTTTTAATTTATAAGTAGTTTGCCTCAAGAAAAAATGGAGTGCATAATTCATTATTTAGCGTGTAGTTAGCAAATTTAAAACTGGTATATGATATAACACTTGTAAAATGCATATACTATCGGGGATGCAAATAGAGACATAACAACCCCTTAAGTCTATGTTATGTAATAAACTTGTTAACTTGAAATAAACTGGCACTCCCGCAAAGCACCTAGTGGATTTGCACTTTTTATGATTGACTATTCGATTTTGTGAATAGCATGCATAATACTGTATTCTACCTTTGAGGACAGAAAAATATATGTACACCTTAACCTGTTTCATCTCCTTATTAATGGACATGAATCATAGCATTCTACACTGTAAAATATTAAGTTCCTACATCCATAGCAGTGCTACAATGTCTTCCCACAGATGTAATTATTGCTTAAAGTGTAACAAAGCCCCAAGAATGGACAAAAGTTAACAAGTGTCACAGGCACCAAACCAAGTGAGCAAGCAGTGCTATGATATACTGGTATCATGGTTCAGTATATCATGGTCCTACAAATGCATAATTGATAGAAAAAAAATTAACTTATTATCACAATAAATAACTGAAAAGAGATAGAGACATGCACTTAAATGCAAAGAGCGAGAAAAGGAGCCCCGGTCCACAAAGTCACCAATTAAATAGATAAGGATTCTCTTCTGAGGGAAGACCATTAAGCTCAAATATATTCAATAGGTCATAAAACTGCAATTTTGCCAAAACAGACAGACAGACAGACAGTCTCAGATCTTAAGGGACTAGCCTTGTGAAACAAACCAAGTATGAAGATAATGAACAAATAGAATATTAATCCGATCACTCATTGGAGAAGCAGACTAAGCTTTTAAACAAAGAAAGCTTAGCTAGAAAAGATCTGAAAATGAACAAGTAAGCACAAAAAGAAAATATAGGATATAAAAAACATCATCAATAGACATGAGTATATTCTTTCAAATCATTTAAAACACAACTTATTTAGCAACTTAAAATGGGCAAAGATATTAGAGTCACGGAAAATCAGATACACCCATTGCTAATTAAATACTAATTAGCAAACACATCTCTATTAATATTTGTGAGCACCACTTAATCGAGCAATGCATGGAAAACTCATCTCCGCTTAGTTAATCTTTTAGTTTAGTGGGGTTGAAATATTATTTTCTATCCATGCAAGTTTTGATGGATGACGTCAATATACCCCAAATCATAAACCTTCTATACCCTTTGTGAAGACACTTCTGGTTCTTAAAGTCTTCAATCTAAAGTTACAACGTCTCCCTCTATCCTTGCTCCAGAATATTGCGGCTCTACATCTGCCACTGGAAAGAAGGTAAAGACTTTAGTACATGATGCTAATAGAAATGTACGAATGATGCATAAAAACTGCAGACATCATTTCAGCCTCTCTACTCATCAGTTAATCATAATTGCCATTATAGGAAGGAAGTTTCAATTTATTTTCTTAAGCTACTATAATAACAATTAGACTGCCAAAATGAAACTGGTAGAAACTACGTGTGATCACTTTTAGATGATAATTTCTATATTAATAAATAAATAAAATCATTCATAGCTCCTTGAAAGTCTTTACCTTCTTACTATTTAAACCATCTAACACCCGCCCTTGTTCTTAATCATGTAAAAAGGTTTCAGAGATTTAAACCATCTAACACCCGCCCTTGTTCTTAATTCTTAATTTATAACAGCTACTCATAGCTAAACTCTCTATTATTTTACTTAGTGCTCACTCTGTTACCCATCAATTCTTTAAGTTACTTCTTACTATTTCCCTCACTACAAAAAATAAGACTATTAGCGGCAGTTTTTTGTTAAAAAATATGCCGCTATTAATCCTGTCGCTACCAAAAACTGCCGCTATTAGTCTTATCGCTACAAAAAAATGCCTTAATAGCAAGTGCCGCTGAAACTTTTTATTTTTGTAGTGCATCCAAGTCTTTAGTCATTTTGTGCTGTAAAATTTCTTATTTGTTTTCCACCGATTAAAATAAAAATAAAAACTTATTTGTTATCTCTTACTTGTAACCTTTTTACATGATTTCTAGAGATTAACAACAAAGAAGTTGGAGATTGTATATCTAGTCTTCCATATAATGGATAAAAGTTAGATTTAGAAGCCTAGGTATTTTATATTCTTTATGTTCACGTGTTTTGAGTAGCTCGAATGTTGGTATGTTGTTTAAATAAGAATGCTATTTTTGTATCTGGATGGAGTAGAATTTCTCCAAAGTATCTTTAAGGTGCGAAAGGATTCATCGAGCTTGCAATAGCTCAAGGAGCAACTGTAAATGGGAAGTTGAAGGGTCCATGTGTCAGATGCAACAACAGATTATATCTAGATAGAAAAACGACATATGATCATATGGTATACAACGTGTTTGTTCAAAATTACACCAAATGGTTTTTTCATAGGGAAGACATATCTCAAACAAGCTCAATGAGGATTGATTTGGTTGATAGTGGACCGGATGAGCATGAGATGGGTGACGATATGAGTGCTTTGTTGTGTGATGCGTTTGGGATCCATAATTCAAAAGGAGGTTCGGATGGTATGACACAGAGAACCAATGATCTACATAATGCAGATGCTGCTAAATTCCACAAGTTAGTGCAGGATGCCGAACAAGATTTATTCCCAGGGTGTAAATCACATACAAAGTTATCATTCATTGTTAGGTTATGACATATTAAATGCATTAGTGGATGGAGTAACAAATCATTTACAATGTTGCTTGATTTGTTAAGAGAGGTACTCCCTAAGGGTTTAACGTTGCCTAGTTCTTTTTGGTAAATAAAAAAAATTATTTCTGATATATGACTTGATTACAATAAAATTGCGCATGCCCAAATGATTGTATGCTATATTGGAAGGAGTCCGCTGACAAACAGTCATATGATGTTTGTGGTACTTCACGATAGAAGACTCATGATGATCATTTAGAAGGCGATAGAAAGAATAGACCGAGACAAAGATTTTGCGTCACTTCCCTTTGAAACCACGATTACAAAGGTTGTATATGTCGTCAAAAATTGCGTCTGACATGAGATGGCATGCTGAATGTCGCACTAGAGATGAGCTTTTAAGACATCCCGCTGATTCTCTTGCATGGAAGCATTTTGACATCATCAATCCAACCTTCGTATCTGATTCTCGCAGCGTTAGACTTGAGTTAGAAGCGATGGCTTCAATCCTTTTGGCACAATGAGCATCGCACACAGTATATGGCCTATGACATTAATTCCTTACAACTTGCCACCATGGTTATGCATGAAGAAGCCAAACATAATACTGTCATTGCTTATACCAGGTCCATCTAGCCCTGGAAATAATATTGATGTTTACTTGAGGCCTCTGATTGAAGAACTCAAAGAATTATGAAAATTTGGAATAGAGACATATGATGCGTTAAAGAATGAGGTATTTCAATTACGTGTCGCCTTGCTTTGGACAATTAGTGACTTTCCAAGGTATGCTATGTTGTCGGGTTGGAGCACGAAAGGGAAGTTGACATGTCCTTCATGCAATAAGGATACTTGATCCATAGGAGGAAGCAATGTTATATGAATTATCGTCGATTCTTACTATCGAATCATAGGTTCCAAAGAGATAAATATTCTTTTGATGGTACATGTGAGTTCAGAACAGCTCCAACTCCTCTATCTGGATCAGATGTGATAAATCAATTACAAAACAGTTCACATGTATTTGGAAAACAATCTGCCAAGAAAAAATCAAAAATTATGGATGAGGTTAGCATGCCATATAACTGGAAGAAGAGGAGCATATTCTTTGAATTGCCATATTGAAAACATAATTTATTTAGACGCAATTTAGATGTAATGCACATTGAGAAAAATGTGTGTGATAGTGTGTTAGGAACTTCGTTGAATATTGAAGGTAAAACAAAGGATAATTTGAAGGCACATCTTGACTTGGTCCACTTGGAGGTGAGACATGAGCTACACCGACAGTGGCAGAATGGTGGAAGTAAAGCTTATCTACCATTCGCATGCTACTCTATGGATAAAGGAGAGAAAGAGATGTTTTGCGAAGTGTTGAAGAGTTTGAAGATGAGGGAAGGTTACTCGTCAAATATTGCAAGGTGCATTAATATTAAAAAGCACAAGATATATAGCCTTAAAAGTCATGATTCACGCGTCATAATCCAACAATTCATGCCATTGGCTATTCGAAAAATATTACCTTAGAAGATAGCATATCCATTAAAAGACTTGAGAAACTTCTTCTGTGAGTTATATTCGAAAGTTTGTCGGATTGAAGATTTGAGACATCTTGAAAATCGCATTACAATGGTGGTTTGTTAATTTGAGCAAATTTTTTCACTTGCATTTTTTTATGTTATGGTGCACTTGCCCATACATTTGGCATCAGAGGCACAGTTGGGTGGACCTGTTCATTTTCGATGGATGTATCCTATCGAAAGGCATGACCCATTTTACCTGATGTTATTTATGGATTTGAAATTAATTATAATTTCATTCACGTAAATGAAACATTTTTCAATATAGATACTTATTTACGCTGAAGTCATATGTGTGTAATGAGGCTCAACCCGAGGGGTCTATTGCTAAAGGATATATCACAGAAGAATGCCTAACATTCTGCTTGAGATACTTAATTTTTTGCGATGAAAATGCATGTTCTACACAAGAAAAATCGGGTGCAAATAAGGCCAGCCTTTTATATATTCTTTGATTTGACTCTAGAAGGCATGCCGAAGCTCTAATAGTGAAGCATATTTTTTTCGCTTTGCTTGTATACCTCCTTGTAATATTATTTGGTCTTAATGAAAGAGTGAGGACCTAAGATCCTCAAGCTTACTTATCATAATAAAAAAGCAAAATAAAAAAGTAAATTAAATAGAGGGCCTGTATATTGGAGTCACCTGTACCAATTTGCATGTATCATGTTGTTATCTACAGGTTTTTGCAAACTAATTTTTACCATATTGTGCAGATAAGCCAGGCTAGTGAAACCTTCGAAGTCTGTGTGCTGGTGGAGCAATTGGTTGATTTAGCCAAAGAAAGATACTTTCTGTTTTTTGGGTGATTGTGGAAAAATCAATGAAGAGATGAAACTTTTTTTTTTTTTTTTTTAAATTTTTTTATTATTTTTTTATATGAATGAAGAGATTAAACTAATGTAATCTTTTTGTGGTATTCTTTTAAAAAAAAATTTACTCGCAAGGAAAAATTATGAGCCTTGCCTTCTTATGTGTGTATAGAAGTGTAAATGGTGACATCATAAATTTAGGTAACAAAAGGGTAAACAAGAAAAACAAAATTAAAAATCAAGCACGAGCTGATACCTTGTCCAGTATTCTAGTTTTCCTTTTCGTCCTTTTGGCAAGCTTGTAGCTGTTTTTCTCTCTCCTTCATCCCCCACTTGATGTACCAATTGTCGTATGCAACGTACTTTATACTTCGTTTTTTTTTTGTCACCATATCATTCAAGATCTATCATGCTTCTTGTTTTTTGTCATATATATATATATATATATATATATATATATATATATATATATATATATATATATATATATTTGCGCTCGAGGGTAGAAATATATTTGTGTCTATTGATATGGGCAAGATATATAACACCTTTTTGTGAAGCGATGAGTGTTACTTTATAATTATTTAATCATGTTTTAACTAAGATTATCTTTATTTTAAAAAAAATAGATAACATTTTAAAAATATCTTATGCCTGACCACCCGAGTGTCAGAATCCGACCAACCCACCTCTTTTCCACTAAAGGGGTGCCAATGCTTCGCTACTGAGAAAGACTTCACCAGCTGGGGTGCCAACGCTTCTTTATCGGAGTGTCAGCGTCTTGTTATTGAGGTGTGCTTCTCTCACAAGATGCCAACGCTTTGAGTGTCGATACTTCTTTACAGAGGTGTCAACGCTTCGCTACCGGAGGGCCATATTTTTTAGTAAAATAGACAAGAAAAAATAAGTTTAACACTTCCTTAAAAAAACGAAGAGAGGAGAGAGAAAAGACGGACCTGTAAAAAAGTCAAGTATGACGATTGAAAGGATAAAATATTTAAAATATTTTAAAAGTTTTAACCCTACTTAGTAAAGTGGGTCCTATCCCACATGTTGTTCATAGAGCAATCTGGGCGTAGAAGAATCTCTACGCTAATTGATATGGGAGCGACATGTAGCGTCCTTTTTGTAAAATGATAGGTAGCATGAAAACCACTTTACTAAACTAGAGTTAAACTTATAAAATACTTTAAAAGTTATATTTCTTTTCAGCCATCTTGTTTTATTTTTTTAGAAGTCTTTTTAAACTCTTTTTTTTTTCTCTCCTCTATTTTTCTAAAAAAGTGTCATACTTACTTTTTCAGGTATATTTAAAAAACAAAAAATATGAACGCCCGCCGCCCGGTAGCGGAGTGCTAGCACTTCTAAAGAGAAGCGTCGACGCCTCATATTAGGGGCGCCGTCGCTTCGATTTTAAAAAATAATTATAATAATTATTTTTTATTAATTTTTTTTTTATGGAAGCACCAGTGCTTCGATTTTAATTTTTATTTATTTATTTATTTTAAGTTTTATGGAAGCACCAGCGCTTCGTCTTCATTTAGGGGCGTCGGCGCTTCGATTTAATTTTTTATTTTTATGAAAACGCCAGCGCTTCGTTTAGGGGCACCGACGCTTCAATTTAAATATTTTTTTATTTTTTTATAGAAGCACCAGCGCCCCTAAACGGCGTCGACTTTCGTTCGGGGGTGCTTGATAAATTTTATTTTATTTTTTTTTGAAGCCTATAAACGTCGGCGCCTCTAAAACGAGGCGCTGACACTTCATTTTAAGGGCGTCGACGCTTCATTTCGGGGTGTTGACGCTTCGCTCCCCGAAGTACTAGCTGTGACGGGGCCAATACTCGAGCTTACAGCATGGTGCCTGCGACACGATATATGGTGCCAGGAGGGCATGCGACATGGGGCCAAGAGGGCCTGACGACGTGGTTGCGCTGCGATGACGCGACTCGATTGCATGGGGGTAAGATGTGGGCGCGACACGGACGCGACGTAGCTAGCTAGGCTAGCGATGAGAGGTGTTGCGGTATGTCAAGGGATTTGAGGTTCTCCTGTCATTCTGGCTGAATGACTGTTTTACTCTTATATAGGAGAAGGGAGCTTGGGAGCTATTCCCCCACACACGGGGCCTTGCGTTGTAAGGGGGGGTACAAGTGTCTCATAGGCCTAAAAGGGTGGGCCTAGGACGTCGACGCAGCGATGCAGTGTGGCACCCAATGGGAGGTTGAAGTATGGCCCCATATTATGCGTCGCAGTGCATACGGTTGGGCAACCTCGCGAGAGCAATTGAGCGTTGCGTGGGACTCAATAGAGCACGACGGTATGAGGGCTGCATGGGACTCCGTTGAGCACGGTAGCATGAGAGAGGCATACGACTGTGGGCTTGGTTCGATATGCGAGCAAGACATGATGGGATGGGGAGCTGCATGCCAACACTGTTGCGAAGCAAGGTACTAGTGCAGTCCAGAAAGTGAAGCTTAAGCATGCCTAGTATGGAATAATGGTGCAAACGAGTGTGTCGTAAGGGACATAATACATTGGGTGGTAGGCCGCGAAATAGAGATAATCACAAGGGAGAGTTCCCATCCTTTAGGCGGGTGATATCAGAGCTGATGAGAAGATTGGTTGGCTTCGCTGCATGCGACAGCGAGGCACCGCGCGGGTTGATGGCGCGTTGAAAGACGTCCCTCGACCATTGGTATCAGAGATGGCTAACTTGCTCATCGGGCGTTTGGTGTCACACGGGTTGTCATTGCTGGAAGAGTAACCCCGTGGCATTTGGTATTAGAGCTAAGTTCGATTCAGAATGGATGATACTAATGAGCTAATTGGTGCTAGCAGGACACGCGATGTGGTGCCAAGAGAGCACACAACATCCCCGAGCTAGTTAACAAGAGAGGGCCTTGCGACAGCGGAACCAGGTTGACCCGGCAGGGGTGACATTGGGGAGCTAGTGGGAAGGTGTGTACCTAAGAATTAGATATGAGATGCTAACAGGCTGGAAGGAATTGGCGGGGTCGATTCACTGTGATAATGTGTCAACGAGGACGTTGACATTATGAAATGGTAAAGGATGTGACGGGGTCAATACTCGAGCTTGCAGCATGGTGTTTGGGGCACGACATATGATGCCAGGAGGGCACGCGACATGAGGCCAAGAGAGCCTAGCAACGTGATCGCGCTGCAAGGATGCGACACGATCGGATGGGGGTAAGATGTGAGTGCGACACAGACGCGACATGGCTAGCTGGGCTAGCGATGTGAGACGTTGCGGTATATCAAGCTAAGGGGTTTAAGGTTCTCCTGTCATTCTGATTGAATGACTGTTTTACCCTTATATAGGGGAAGGGAGCTTGGGAGCTATTCCCTCACACACGAGACCTTACGTTGCTAGAGGGGGCACAAGTGTCTTCTAGGCATGAAAGGGTGAGCCTAGAACGTCGACGCAGCGATGTTGTGTGACACCTAATGCGAGGTTGAAGTATAACCCAAAACTACGCGTCGCGATGCATACGACTGAGCAACCTCGCGAGAGTAATTGAGCGCTGCGTGAGACTCAATAGAGCACAACAGCATGAGGGCTGCGTGAGACTCCGTTAAACACAACAGTATGAGATAGGCACATGACTGTGTTTGATTCGATATGCGAGCAAGACATGTTGGCAAGGGGAGCCGCATGCCAACACTGTTGTGAAGTGAGGTACCAGTGTAGTACACATGGTGAAGCTTGAACAGATCAAATATGGAACAGTAGTGTAAACGAGCATGTCGTAAGGAACACGATATATTGGGTGGTAGGCCGTGAAACAGAGGTAACTACGAGGGGGAGTTCTTGTCCTCTAGGCGGGTAATATAAGTGCTAATGAGAAGATTGATTGACTTCGCTGTATGCGATAGCGAGACACCGCGCGGGTTGATGGCGAGTCGAATGACACCCCTGTGACCATTGGTATCAGAGATGACTGACTTAACGCAGCGAACGTTATGTGCCGCATGGACTGACAATGCTGGAAGAGTGACCCCGTGACATAGCACTTCGCTATCGGGCGCTACTTTTTTTGAATACAATATGCATAAAAATATAAGTCTTACACTTTTTTGAAAAAATAGAGAAAAGAAAGACTTAATAAAAGTCAAGAATGACGGTTGGAATGATATTAACTTTTAAAAGTATAACCCTAGTTAGTAAAGTAAGCCCCATGCCACCCATCACTTTACAAAAAGGGCACTACGAATTGCGCTCATATCAATTGGCGTAGAGATATCTCTACGTTCGGACGCATATCCTCGGGCCTCTCTCTCTCTCTCTCTCTCTATATATATATATTAGGTCATCTAATAGAGGACAGTGACCTTTCTCTAAGATACATGTAGAACTGCACGTGGCATTCAAAACACATTTTTAGTATCATGTGGAATAAGGATATATTGTTTCGATCAATTCGAAAAAAACATTCTTAAAATACAAGTCAAACTTGGACTAATTTCAAAACTCCAAATTTTATTGCTAAAGAAATACATAGTAAAGATGAGTTTACAAAAAATAAAAATAAAAAATGATCTAAGCTATACACTTGTGCTCCATGTGGTATCAAAATAGTGTTACAAGTGCTACCGAGCTCCATGTAGGTTATTGGAGGACGCTCACAGTACTCCATTGTGGAGGATGGAACCCTTTTCCTATATATATATATATAAAGGTTCAATGATTCCGAGCATCTTGAAAAGGTGTCCTGTGGCAGCCAAAACTTTGTTTTGATTGGTGTCATGTGGGCCAAAGGGAGATTGTATACATCAATATAAAAATTAAAAAATAAAATAAAATATGACCACCGCCATGTCATTTATGTAGTTTGAAAATTGAACTGTTCAAGTGAAGAATTTTATAACAGATCTACTAAACATGGAAGGGCCATCTCGATTCCTGGAGGATGGTTAGGGTCAGCTTGAACGTTTTCTATTGACGATTGCAATTTTTCAGTCAGATCCAAGGGGCAGGTCGTCACCGAACTATGATCAAGCTCAAGCTTCTCAAGATCTTTATATCCTATAAATGGAGTTGAAGAAGACTTGGTTTTCTCTGCTTATCAAGAGAATCTACAGTTGAATCTTCTTTACAAGTAAACAACATTAGCTTGGGGAAAAAATAAAAAGTCCTTCAGTTGAGCACCCATAAGTTTCTCTTCCTTTTGAAACAAAATCTGGTTGCACCCAAGCAAAGTGCTTTTAGAGAGACCCAGTGGCTTCTGAAATGGAAGTTCATATTCATACTCATCTGCAACTCAAGTCTTCTGAGTTATACTCATCATAGATATGTTTCAGTTTTTCGAGGATTAGCTTTTCTTGCTTGGCATCTGTCCCATAGTCAAGAAATTCAAATTTTGCGAAGACAATAACTTAAAATAATAGAAATTCGAATATTGAAGTTAATTCAATCTAAGCATCACAACAGGTTTATTTGTTGATAATTCGGTAATAATTCGGAAAGGTTAAAATTTGGAAAAATTTGGCATGTTCGGGGAAATATTCGGAGAGAAAAAAAGAGACTAAAAAGTAAAAATAAAAATAAAAATATTAAAAACACGATTTATTGAAAAATAGGAATTATCCACGATTTATTCGCGATTTTTAAAAAATTGCAAATAATTCGCGATTTTTAAAAAATCGCGAATAATTCGCAGAACCTCAAATTCGCAAATTTCTAAAAAATTCGATGAATTTTGTGACTATGCTTAGTGCACCCGATTAATCTAAGCATCAGAACAGTTTTTTTTTTTTATAACCTGGGTGTCCTAGCCTCTTAGAGCCACCCGACTTATCTAAGCATCAGGACAGTTAAAGAAAGAATAAGGATGCATTGTTAAGGATACATTCCTCATCTGGGTTTTCAGTGAAATTGGAATGTAGAGCATTCCCGACACTGTCGACTATAGCGGACGTCGTCATAGATGATTCTATGCACAAGATGGCAGCAATTGCATCGAGTTGAGTGACCTCATTTCTGAACATGAGCCTTGCATGCGCTGTGAAATATATTAAACAAATTGAAATGAGGCAAAAAAGGAGTTGATACTTGCTGAAGGGTGGACTTAGCTGGATCAAGTGCGTGACTCAATCTGAATGTGTAGGTGTTACATGGAGACCATAAGGAGCCCTAACATGTGGACACATCCATACCGTTGTATGATGAAATTCCAAGATGAATAATGTTAGTAAAAAAGAACATAAACAATTAATAACAAAAGAAAGGAAAATAAACATAGTTATTATCTAAAGCAGGAGCTGTGCTCGGGTCCTATCAAGATAACCCCAAATAAGGTCCTTGTGAAGAAATCCTTGGATTATTGATATTCTGTTGTTGAAAGCATGGGCAGAGAGATGCATAGTTATGCTGATATTTGATTGCCACTGTTCAGTATGTAATATATGCATACCAGAGTGAAAAGAGTTTTCACACTTTCCGCGTAAGAATCCCCCCAATCATAGGGTTTTTAAGTAACTATGATACCGATATCGGGTCCAAAAGGATATAAGCACTGCCCTATGAAGCAATACCAAGATATGAAAGACCAGGGAGTTAATAGGGGGCTGTCAATGGGTCGTCGGGTAAAACTTTTGGCTTCCCGACAGGTAAGGTGTATATGCCTGACCCCACCCAATGGTGCACCCTAACCCAGTCCGAGCCGACCCCATGGGTCAAGGTTACATTCATAACCCAACCCAAAAACCCATCATGACCCGATGAACACCAGAAAACCTAACCCAACCCAATTTAAAACCTCCTATTTTCCGTGATTTGTATGTAAATATTGAGCTGCTTCGGTTCAACCAAACCCAAATTTTGCCTGAGCTAACCTGACCCAAAGGTCGGATCGGATGCTTCATGCCCGACCCGACCCGACAGGTCCAGTTTATGTGCCTGATCCAGTAAAAAACTCAAGTCAGGTTGGTTGGGTATCAGGTAACACGACCCTTTAACATCCTTAGTAGTTAAGCCGTTGTCTGGATAGGTGTGTCAACAAATGTCCAACATGTAGTCCTATCCACCACAACACTTTGGGGAGAGTTCTAGCAACATAAATTGACAAGGAGATACCTTGGGCTAATCGTATCAAACTCTCAAGCATGCGGACGGTTGTCCTAGCTGCACATTAAGGAAGTCTCATGAGTATAGAAGTGATGCAAACTGCAGCTTTCCCAACAATATTTGATCAATAGGATAGCTTCAAGAGAAATGGCCCATAACTAGAAGAAATCAGAGAATAATAATGCATCAAACCTGGATTTTTATGTAGATAAAAACGGCAGCAATATAGTCACAACCCCCTTATTTCACATATATGAGTCTCTAAAAAATATGAGTCCAAAACTGGATAAAAGCAGCTATACTCACAACCCCCTTGTTGCACATATATAAGTCCTACAAAATATGATTCTAACTCTGATTTTAAACCTTACCCTATCAAAAGTTCAACTAAATAGCTACTGAAATAACCCTAAACTGGGAAAACATAGGATACTCTTCACCACTTTTATGACGGTCCAAAAATGATATAACAATTAACCCTACCCCTTTTAGGAATCCCTGACTACTAGTAGTTTTTGGAGAGATCCTACAGGGTAGATAAATAAATAAAGACCTAGAACAATGTTTGAAAATCATATATGGTCAATTCATATTATATTATGTGTAATTATATCAAGCATTCATTTAATGCTCCGCACAACTTTGTTAAACAGTATCAACATCTAATGGTATGCACATGCATCATATAAAGGAATCTAGACTGCTATCTAGAGATTCAACCTCTCTGAAATCAAGCTTGCACAAAATGGCAATATATCTGGCACTAGTTCATGAGTCTTAATATAAATTGGGTATGTACTAAAAGAACTATTAAGTCCAATTTTGACAAAAGCCCAAAATTACTTGGAACAGATGTAGTAATATTGTGATATTCTATATTGATTCTAAGCCCTAAATATTTATGGCCGGAAATATATTTTCTACATTCTGTGGGCCTAAAACAATGTTCAACAAGAGTGCAAATCTTTATATAAATCTTGAAATCCATCATGCTATTATAAAACCAAGCTTTAAAAACTGTCAAACCTATTTTTTAAAAAAATGGGTTTCATAATTTTTGGGTGCACATATTTTTTCATACACATTTTTTGGGTGCATGGATTTCTAGGTATCTGAATTTTCTAGGCAAACAAATTTCAAGGGGTACAAATTTCTGGTTATGTGATTGTTGTTTCCAATCAACACAATTGATTTTCACTCTTTGCTTGCAATTGTGAGTAACCACATCAAAATTGGTCATGAGCCACTGTTGCATTAGCTCAATCTGTTAATAGAAATTCCTTTTTACCCCTATACATCACCAAATTCAACTGTAATAAGCAGATAGCACTCCTGTTTAATCCGGTACGCTCATCACATTTCCATAAGTTTTGGCACCATTAAAGTCCTGGAAATAACTTTTTGGTAGAAATTTTCATCAAAGATGTGTCTTTTCATCTTTACCCACAATTACGTCTTCTCCTTCATGATAAGTACTCGGATTGAACATCCTCCAAACAAGGGCATAGCCCAAAAACTTCGTGGTCACTAATTTTTATTTATTTATGGTTTGGCATATCCTTAAAATAAAAAATACTCTTGAATTATCAAAATAAATAAATAACATTCTCACCCTTACCTAATCATTTGATAAAGCTGTCCACATTCAATAACCATTCTCTAACTTATCTCCTATGTTATCCCAATCAGGTTGCAAGGCCAAAAGAAGTCAATGAAAAGGGGTGATTAGAGATCGCTCCTCACATCTTACATCATCCATATCATATTCAATCTTTGCTTCTTCCTTGTACACTTGTATAAGAAAATCCAGCATTTGGGCTTGGCCCGGTAGCACAATGGAAGGTTGACGATATTGCAACCTGAAGGTAAAGGTTCGAGCCAGTACCTATCAAAAAAACGAATCCAGCATTTCGTTGATTTCTTGAAGTGTTTACTACAGCGGATCAAATCGTTGAATAATAGTGGAAGCTCCCTTCAGCTGTGTCACAAACCACAATTAAGATATCTCTCCAAGGAAAGAAGTTGGCCTGATACCAATTTTGATGCAAACCACAAGAAGCCCAACAATCAATGTTGTAGAAATCGAATTGTTTTGCAAATCGTTTTGGAATTTGGGAATCGAATTGAATCATTAAATCGTAAGATTCAATCATTTTTTTAATAGGAAAAAAAATCTGAAAAAATATCCAATAAATTTAAAATTTTGAAATTGATCCAAATATGTCCATAAATTTTATAACATGATACTTCTTTCATAAATAGAGTAAACATATAAGCCAAATACATCTATCTAATTGAACAACATAAATTCATGACTGATGGCCTGAAATGAATCTTCAAAAGCAAACACCAGTTCTCAAAATTTTAATTGAAATCTTCATGTGCATTTAAGATCGATCTGATTGTAGCAGTCATTTGCAACAAACAAAATTAAAATTTGACCCACACCAGACAAAGATGAGAAATAAACCAAATTTTGAACCCCACATGAGAGGTAAGAGAATTATAAGAGAGGTTTCTGATGTTATAAATAGGCTTTTTTAACTTTTAAGAAGCAAGAAAGTAAAAATAAAAAACTAATAAATTCTGATGTTTAATGTATCATGGACCGTGAAACCCTAACTCACGTAAGTGGGTTTGTGAATCGTGTGATTCACTTGAATCGTATGATTCAAGTCAAATCGTAAAATTCACAAGTAGAATCGTAGGATTCAGGTCCAAAAGCGAGTTTATGTCATAATCGAATCGTTTGGTTTGGGATTCGATTTAAATCATAAATCGAAGGATTTTGACATCATTGCAGGCAATATTCAATCAATACAACACCACAAGCTACAAGAAATAACCCAAAAGTAACTACAAGAAATAAGAGAAACATAAACTTCTCAAATCTGAATGTTTATGTGAATAACTATAGCAGTAATATAAGGCAGTGTCCCTTTTGTTTCACATGTATAGAAAGAAAAATAAAAAAGCATAACAATCTACTAACCCTAACCTATTAAAAGAGCTAAAAAATAGGTATTAATAACCCTTCAAGAAGAAATATATCGATACCCAACAACCCATATTTAAGACAGTCGATAATAGAAAAGTAACCGCACTATCCTATTTAGGAGTCCACGGAAATAAGGGGGAGAAAGAGAGAACGAGAGATGAAATTCAAAAAAAAAAGTGCCAAGAGAGGTATTTTAAGATACTCAACGAACCTAGGATTCCTAAAGGAAGCGAGAAGAGGGGGAAATTTCCCCTAAAATTCTGGCAAGAGAGAAAAATCTATCTCCTACAGGTGAGAGTATTCTCTTCTTCTCCTAAAATTTCTGCCAGATAGAGAGTGCTCCTCTCATGATCCAATTTTTATTTTTTTTTCCAGCTGTCACGGCTGCATCAAGAAGTTAACTCGAAGGATGGTATGAAGTCAAACCTGCATTCTGTGTTGCTGATCTTCTTTGGAGTTGGTAATAACTTGAAATGACTCTTTCTGCCTCCTTTGTTAAGATGGGTTTGAAGTATCCTTTTACATAGTGAATATACCTACAGAGATAACACCAGCAAAAATTGCATGAAGTTGTTTAATTTCTCTTTTGAAAAAAAAAATTAAAGAATGAATAATCATAAATACATAAGGGTGAATAAAATATGTTTCTTAGCATTATTGTCCACAGAAGTCGACATGAGCTAATGTATTATGTTTAGCAAAATAATTTTAAGAATAGAGAAAACCCCCACATCACATGCCTCAGAAAAATTTATGAGTAAGGCCATTGCCACAATTTTGTAGTGTCAAAAGAGGACCTTGCATTACTATTTCCGTAAAAAAATTGTAAGGTAGGACACTAGCCATATTAGCACATAATAAACAAACAACATGGGACCAAATTTGCCAATAGACATCATACATATCATAAAATTAGACAGTCATGGAAAACGTGGAGCATCTATTTCTTAGATTTCAATTCGTGAGTAAAATTTGGGCAATATTCTTAACTGGTTTTGTGGGTTAGTGGCCGTATGGATGAGTCCTGCGAAGGTTCTGGCCGGGTAGTCAGAGGTGCCTTTCTGTGATAATCAGGCATCCTCTGAAGAGCACTACCAATAATGGTCTTTTAAAATATTTGGAAGGAAAGGAATGGAATGACCTCGATAAGAGGTTTGGTACATGCAAGCACACTGAGGGCTCAATCCTTGAGGACAAGTTTTTGTGGTGTTTGTCATCCCCTCAATTCTCGGCACTCACTACGGAGTTCTTACTGATGCGGGAGGAACTGAGGCCACCATAGTTTAGTGCATTGTGTGATGCAGGATGCGGGTTTTTTCAACCTTGTTATGCTGCCATTGTACCTCTTTCTTGCTGTACTCATTTGTTTTTCGTGTTTTTTCCTGTCTTTTCATTTTTGCACTTCTCTCTCTTTTTTTTTTTTTCCTATTTTTGCTCAGCAGAGCATCTCGCTATGCCTTTTTGATCTGTCAAAATTCATTTTAATTAATGATGCCGTGTTTACAATGAGTTAAAAAAAGTAAAGTTGATTGGAAGAAAATAAGTTCATAGATGACTAAGGTACAGGATAACCACTATCTATAGACAACTGACAATCTACTAGAAGGATCAAAAGTAGGCATAACAATATGTAAGTGCAAATAAGCGAAAAATATGCTACAAACAAATGCATGGGATACCCGAAGACCTAGTTGTTCATAATATAGGTTTTGACCCTTCGGCTAGACCAATAAAGAAAGTATTCAGTCATTGAGAATGTCCGAACTTTCATGACCTCAACAAGGCTTGTCCCAAATATTATTTGTTCCAAAAATGGACAGTTTGATAGATGATACTGCCAGCAATGAAGTGCTCTCTGTTATGGATGGACCATGGTTAGAGTGGGTATAACCAAATAAAACTAGTCAAAAAAAAATTTCTCGAACGCATCATTTTTTTACTGCATTTGGGTCTTACAGTGACACACTATCATGCCCTTCGGCAGGCGATGACCATTATTTTCCATGATATGCTGCATAAGATATTAAAAGATTATACAAATGATTTGGGGGTATACTAATTAATGATTTAACGTGTGGGTAATCCATACCATCAAAGTGATGGATCATCCATTGAAGCGCAAAGTGCCCAAAAATTACACTTATTGGGAGATTTTAACTATCCAATTTGTGAACTCTAATACCAGCCATTGTTCTTATTTTTAATGGCTGATATTAAAGTTCACTAAACGGATGGTTCACATCTACTTAATAGGTATATTTTTTGGCTATGACATGTTCCAATGATGGATTGCCACTTGGACAATTATAATGTTCATAGATGTGCACCACGTGGCATAACATTATACCATACTTTTTGTTATCGTAAGATAATAATTTGTGCGGAAAAATAGAAATTATACCTCGGCTGTATCCAAAAATTAAAAGTGTGTTGAGCGATTGACCATTGACGCTACATTGATGATGATGAAAAAGTGACCAGAGGCGCAGACCAGGTCGCTTTCTTTAAGACGATTCGCGCCCCCCTCAGTTAATGTATCGGTGCACAGGCTTACCACCACGCCACCTCCAGGATACAACAACTGACTACCCATGGATTTTTTATTTATTATTTTTATTTTAATTGGTAACAAACCAAAGCATATATTAAAACTAAGCAAAATGATACAAGACAAAAATAAAAAAGAGGGTAGTAAGCAGCTACACAGAAAAGAAAGAAACCAAAAGAGAACTACCTCACCAAGAGCAGAGATATAGGCAACCACAAAGGCAGAATCACCGAGACACCCAAGGCAGGAGTAGATGGCCCAGCTAGTATCAAAGCAAATTATCCCACTGGCGACTCAACCCATCACTACCGTCCCCATTGCTACTTCCAAGAGCTAGCAGCCATTGTAGCACAAGATCCTTTACCATAGCAACCACGAGCTGGAAAGGTCTAGCTATTTTTCTAAACACCTGACTGTTTCATTCTAGCCAAAGAGCCCACATCGTTGCATGCCCCACAATCTGCCACAAATCTTCCCTGAAATCGGGGAAAGAGATTTTGTCCCACTGTTCCATAAACTCCACAGGTTTCTCCAGGAGCACCTAGTGCATGCCAAACAAGGAGAGAACAGCCCCCCAAACTTTGAAAGAGAACGGGCAATGGAGAAGCGTGTGCCCAACAGACTCTCTTCAGCATACACAGCAAACGCTTGTTTCTAACGACACTTCCCTTGCGGTTGAGCTGATCTCTAGTTGGGATCCTGCCCCAAGCAACAGACCAACCAAAAAAGCTAATTTTTAGAGGAATCTTTATTTTCCAAAAGCATAGCCAAAGCCGACGATGGGCCAAAAGATTCGGGGCAGATGCAAGGTGTTCACAGAAGGAACCAATGGAGAAGATACCACTAGCATTAGGAGCCCAGATTCTGCAATCTCTGCGAGCGTTATTAGGGCTCATCGTATCCAGCAATCTAAACAAGCTAATATACTCATCAATTTCCTCATCTTTGATGGCTCTCCTAGTCGCGTTATTCCAAGACGTCACATTGTTTCTTCTTTCCATTAGATCTTCAATTTTGGCCTCTGGCCTGGCCGCGATACGGTAAATCCAAGGGAACTCCTCACAAAGAGGTCTCTTGGCCGCTCATCAGTGTTTCCAGAAAAAGACTCTCTTACCCCCCCCCCCCCCCCCCCCCAGCTGAATTTAATGCACTGCTTGAATGCCTCGGACAGCGCTCAAACATCTTTCCACCAACTGGAATCATCCGTGTAATGATTGGCAAGTTCCCACCCATTGTTGAGGAGGTTGTACTTGGCTGTGACCACCTCCCACCATAACTTCACCCTTTGGGCAACCAATTTTCTATAACCATTTGCCAAGCAGGGCTTTGTTAAAGGCCCCCATCTTCCAGATTCCAAGACCACCTTTCTCGAAGGGCTAGCATCACGTATCCCAATTAATAAAGTGCAGTTTACCTCCTTGATCTCCCTCCCAAAGAAAATTGCGAATAATCCTCTCAATTTCCTTAACGACTTTAACCAGCGCAGCATAGAGAGAGATGTAAAAAACCGGGAGTGAAGCTAATGTGGATTTAATTTAATAAAGGTCAATCTGCCTCAATTGTTGAGTAATTTCTCTTTCTACGTAGCGAACCTTTTTCCGAAAACGAATCGTAACTGTCTCCCTAATTTCCTTACTCCTATAGGCAGCCCCAAATAAATAAAGGGTAAAGTTTCTTGAAAACATTCGACCCTACTGATGAGGTCAGAAATCAGCTTAGTGCCCACCATCTTAGATTTGTGTAAGTTCACTGTTGGCCCCGAGACCGCCTCTTAGATGGTTAGGATACTAAGAACAGCTTGTACCTCCTCGACATTGGCCCCTCAAAACACAACCGTATCATCCGCATATTGAAGATGTGAGACCGTCAACCCATTATCCGTGATTGTAAACCCATTAAACCGATTGATCACATAACCCCTAAGCAAAAGAAGATGAAGAGCCTCTCCCACGATGTTAAACAACAGCGGCGACGAGGGATCTCCTTGGGCCAGCCCACGCGAACTCCGAAAGAATCCCTTAGAGCACCCATTGAGAAGGACAAAAATTTTGGTCGTTCTGCAACAACCTTTGAGCCAATGTCTCCACCTCCTGTCAAATTCCATCCAGCCGAAGACATAATGAAGAAACTCCCAATCACCCTATCAAAAGCTTTCTCCATACCACGCTTGAGAACAACTCCCTTATCTTTTTGCTTGTGATCCGCCTATATCGTTTCGTGAGCGGTGAGAGCGACGTCCAACATCTGCCTCCCCGGAATGAATGCCCTTTGGACATTAGAGATGACAGGGCTGATTACTAATCTGAGTCTATTTGCAAGAACCTTCGCGACCACTTTGTATACACACCCGAGAAGATTGATCGATCTGAAGTTCGTGACGTTTGTGGAACCCTCCACCTTAGGGATAAGCGAAATGAAGGTAATATTTAGCAAGGTAGTTAAGGTGGTGTGGCGAGGTCATAGCGAAGAGGCTCGCTAAGCAATGGCGTGGCCATAGTGAAGCCATGGCTAGTCTATTTATTATTATAATTTAAAAAAAAATTATTTTATCTATTAATTAGTAGTATTCTTTTTTTAATATATATTTTATATAAGAAAAAATATATAGGAAGAAAAAAATTCAACTACTAAAGCATCATACTTTGATTCTAATATTGAGGATTTCATGTTTTAGGAATAAACAGATATCAATAAATACAAATCAAATATGGAACATCAACAAATTTGTAACAATTAAGTATAAATAAATAAATATGAAATATCAACAAATATAGAATATTTAAAAATATGAAATATTAAGTCACATATAGATGCGTCACCGACGCTAAGGTTTCGACAACGCTGGTGTTGGTAGTTGCTGTGACAAGAGAGAGAGTCGAGGATTTTGTAACTTAGAAGTTGAGGTTTTGTGACTTGTAAGTTAACTTTTGTAACTTATATATTATAAAAATGTCATAACTTATAAGTAATATACGTTATTATCGAAAAATATAAAATAGCGTGCATAGCGACGCCATAATGCTATTCTGTCATGGCGACACTATGACCTCGCTATTTAGCCATCATGGTTATTTGGTTATATATGGCGTTTACCATTGTCATTCACCATGGCGAGGCTATTGTGTGACCTTGACAACCATGATATTTAGACTCTTAGCTATGGTTCCAATAATGAAGAACTCATTAAAGATTAAGGAAATCAGTATTGACTATCTCCCAAAACTACTGAAGGAACTCCATGGTGAGCCCATCCAATCCGGAGCTTTATTCTTTCCCGAAATAAAAACACCCCTTTGAATATCCTCTTCCGAGAAGGTCATCTCAAGTGCATCCGCCTGATCTTGAGATAACGAATCAAAATCAAGACCATCTAATTCCATCCGAAGAGTATCATCAGACGTATATAATGGTTCGTAATAGTTCGCCAACTGAAGCACAATGTCTGCCTCAGTAGAAAAGGATGCGTCCCCGATCTCAAGCTTGAAGATCCGATTCTTAACCCTTCTACCATTCGCGCCATTGTGAAAAAATATGGTGTTTCCATCCCCTTCCTGTAACCAGTGAACCTTGGATTTCTCCTCCAAATGGCTTCATCTTGAAGACATTTGAGGTTGTAGCCGATTCGTAGGGCCTTTCGGATATCCCTCTCTTTCCCATTCAAGCCCCTCTCTTCCTCAATCCCATCAAAAGTTTTAATTTCCCGTAGAAGGTGCTCTTTAGCTAAGGACACATTGTGAAATGTCTCTGTTACACACCATGATTTGATCTTTAATTCTCTTGATTTTCGAACAGAGAATAGAGGTAGCAGTGTCAGTAATCCCTTCTCCATTCCACCACAAGGAGACCCGATTACAGAAATCGTCGCTCCCAAGCCACACATATTTTAATCTGAAAGGTGACGGTCTGCACCGAGGGGTGCCCAGTGAAGACAGGATGATGGGTTTGTGATCCGACAACGTAGCGGGCCAACATTCCACTTTAGTTGACGGAGAGATGTCCCTCCACCCCGTAGAGCAAAGGAACCCGTCTAATCTACAGAACATGGGGAACTCCTGCCCATTAGTCCATGTATATTGACCCCCACTCATCCTCGGATCAACAAGAGCACACTCAGTAATAAAATCGTCGAAACACCCCATGGCTCTTCGATCTAATCTCCCTCCATTTTTTTCATTCAGCCACCGGGTGACATTAAAATCCCCCCTAAGCACCACGGCATGCCCCATTCGTTGCATGACTCGATCATCTGAGTTAGGCCCATAAAACTCGTGAACACACACTGATTATTAGTCTCTGCCTCTAAGAAAAGCAGAGACGGAAAAATCTCCCACACCGAACTCCAAAATTCCCAGTGCGCCTTGTGCCATGCTAGAAGAACTCCCCCGATGTCCCGTTGGCATTTAGGGCATCTAGGGATGCAAACCCTAAACAAAAAATAGGTCCCGAACCGGATCAAAAACTGAAATATACCGAACCGAATCGAATTCAAATCAGTTCGGTTTTTGGTTTGGGTTCCTCAAAACCGATTACCGACTAGGTATGATGAGTAAACTGAATTTTTAATGGGCTTAAACCGATCTAAACCGAACCCAAATAGGTCTTAAATCGACACCAAACCGAACCGAACCGGGAAGCTGAACCAAACCGAACCGATCCAGACGATACCCAACCCAGACCAGCGCCTAGTTACAACACGTTGGAGACTAGCCGTTGGGCTGAACGGCTAAGAAGTAGCCATTGCAGCCACAATTTTATGGTTTGCAACCCGAGTGCAACTACAAAAATGTTGGTTGCACCCATTTAAAAAAAAAAAATTCAATTTTTTTCCCCACCCTTATAAATACCCTCTCCCCACCTACCATTTTAACTCACAATTACTACTACACTTCTACCCCTTTTTAATTTCTTCTAATCTCTAGTTCTCTCTTTAATTAATTATTCTATTTAATTTTAAGTGAAGCTTCATTCTCCAACTAGTCCATTTGTCTTCATTCAAGTGAAGCTCTCCATTAAAGTTCCAACAACTCTAAGGCTCCAAGCTCTCCATCAAATCTCTCCATCAAGGATCCAAGCTACAATCTCGAAACTCCAAGGCTCTTTAATACTAGTAACAATTATTTATTTATTAATTGTTTTCTACTAACAATTATATTTTTTTGTTAATCTTAATGGAATCAATTGAGTGATGATGGTGGTGATAGAGTTGAGGACATTGAAACCTCACAATCGACACCACCGCCACCATCACCGGCACCAATTAATGATCAAGTTCAACAATCGCAACAAGCTTCCATAAATTATAGTAGGTTCTCCATAATTTGGGAGCATTATGGAGAACCCATGATGATAAATGGTGTAGAGAAAATCCAATGTTCCGGTTGTCAAGATTGGTTCGTTTATTCTTCGAAGAAAGTCGGTACTACCAGCTTACGAGGATACTGGAATCGATGTCTCAAAATCGCCCAAAATAAATTAGTTATAGAAAAAGGTAAATTAATTCAAAATAAGGATGGTTCACTTGCCCTATGAACCTATGACCCGGTTAGGGTTAGATTAGTGAAGGAGGTGTCATTCATTTGGATCGACAACCATTGGCTCGTCGATTTGATTTGAAACGCCTTTGCGCCTCAATTTTGTCCTATTCGTAGAACTACACTTAATAGTGACATTTGAAAAATATTTAAAGAAAAACAAGCTTTCCTAATTCAAATGTTTAAAAATATATCCGGAGGCATATATCTTACTTCGGATGTATGTACATTCATAACAAGGAAACCATATATATGTGTTACCGCTAATTTCGTTGACGTTAATTGGTCATTAAATAAAAGGATTATTGCATTTTGTCCTATTTAAGTGCCCCATATGGGCTCTAACCTAGCCACGACCCTAGTTAATACAATACAAAAATATGACATAAAAGATAACAAATTTTAGTAACTCTAGATAACACAACCAATAATTTAACCACGATTAATGCTCTAACCGGCCACCATAAGTTAGTAACTACACCTATTTTACAAGAAGTTTTTTACGTGCGATGCAGTGCACATGTTTTGAATCTAATAGTGACTAATAGGTTTGTGTATTTTAGTCCAATTGTAGATAAAATTAGAGATTTTGTGAAATTAATCAAATGGCCACCCACCAACAATTTCAACAATTATTTATCGATGCAAATTTAATATCGAAGAAGTTAATTTGGATTGCTCGACACAATGGAATTCCACTTTTAATATGTTGGAGGGAATCCTCCCTATGCAAGAACAAGTAGACTCTACTCTAACCGAGTTGGGCAAAGACCCTATTAATACTTGCGATGATCTACTAATGATCAAATTTTTTTTTGAATGTTTTAAAAATTCTACAACTCTTTTTTCCGGTACTTTAAATACAACCTCCAACCTATGGTCATTCAAAATGTGGAAATCATAGGCCAATTGGATTCCGGTAGGGGACATCCCGTCATTTTAAAAATGCAAGAAAAATGTGATAAATATTGGAGGAAAATTCCTTTAAATTTGGCCTTAGCCAGTATGATGGACCCGAGATATAAACTAGCAGTATTAAACCTTCTCTTAACAATGCAAAACGCTGGTGACGAAGCCAAAGCGGAAATAGCGTTAATGAACTATAAATCTAAATGTTTTGAACATTTAAAGTATTATAAAATGAAATTAAATAAAATAATACTAATGAACAAGCTTACACATGATTTTTCATCAATAATGCAAAAATATGGGACGAAATATAATATTGACAAACTAATTACACAAGAGGCTACAAGTGATGAGCTTCAATATTATTTTGAAAATGGCTCAATTGAATGGAATGAAAGTAACAAAAATAAATTTAAAATTTTCGAATGGTGGAATAATTTCTCCTCTCAATATCTCGTGCTCTCCGTTATGACATGAGATCTACTAACAATTCTCGTCTCTACAGGTGTATCGGAATCTGCGTTTAGTTCAGGTGGAAGAATTCTAGGGACGTTCCGAAGTTGCTTGAAGGAATCTACGGTTGAATCCTTAGTATGTTTAAAAGATTAGATCTCACAGGAAAGAAGCGAGCGTGAAATCTCGGGAGACGACCTCGACGTATCCACAATAGAAGATATGCTAGGAAATATAGATAAGGTACTAGGTCTTTCACATTGAGCATTGAACTACCTCTTGTACCTGGAGGAAGCTTAAGCACATATGCATTAGGACCACTCCTAGCCACAATTCTCAAAGGTCCAGCGCCTCAAGATTGGAGCTTCTTTACGACTCTCAATGGGAACCGTTCAAGCTTAATCAGAACCATCATTTGATCACTCACCTGAAATTCTTTGAAACGCCTGTGAGAATTTCTTGATAATTTATATTAATCATTGCTTGAATTAATCTTTGGTCTAATATAGGCATGCAATATTGAATGTGACTCAAACCATGTTGTGTACATGCACCTACGAACTCGATATGCTCATGTGTGTGCGACACGAATGACTCTTGTGTAGTAGACTCTACCAACGCTAGTGACTCGTGTATTGGACTCTATATCAACACTAGTGACTCATGTGCACTTGACTCGATTAACTCGTGTGTACTCGATTCTATTAACATTAATGGTTCTTGTGTAACTAGTTCGATGGAGTCATGTATACTCAACTCAATGGGCACCAACAAGTTGTATGTAACCAAATCTACAAGCACCGATGACTCATAGACAAGTGCCTCGATTGGCTCAAGTGTGGGCGACTCAACATCATTACTCACAACGGAAATAAAAGTCTCTTCAATGCAAGCTAGACTTTCTTCAATTTCCTCTATTTCCTCCACTCACCACGGTACTAGGGTCATACATAATTTCTTCCACTTTCATATTTTCCGGCTCCTTAGAACTCTCTTTTAATCAAATAAATTTTGGGCGGAAAATTTTGTGACATTGATAAGAAAGTGCCCAAGCTCTTGGCACTTATAACACTTGTTATGACCATATGTTTTAAGGCTCTCATTGATCGCACTTATAACACTTGTTATGACCACAAGTTTTAGGGCTCTCATTGATCGCTCCTTTCCTGTTATCGATTTGGGGATTCAAAGGAGTAATCACGGGTTTCGATGGTTGAACCCCGAAAGTAAATATCTCGTGGACAATTCCTTTACGGTGATCAATTTGGGGTTTGGAATGAGTATTTACGGGTTTCAATGGTTGAACCCCAGAATTAGAGCTCTCTTTAGTGTAGGTGCTCCTAGACTCAAACTTGCGAAAATCATGACACTTATCCATTTTAGCTTCAAACACCGTAGAAGGTGGTGGTGCATGAAAGGAATATACTTCTCGACAAGTCGCTCCTTCATGTCCTCCCATCGTGTGATGGGCTTACTTCGAGCTGACTCGTGTCGAAACTCCACATTAGCCCAATAGGTTTTGGCATGGCTCACCAGCCTCGTCTTGGCTAAGTCAGCCTTACACTCATCCAACACATCATACGAGTCAAATACTCCTCAAAATCCGAAACTTCGACTTGAATAGACCTTAGAGATTTTTTATCAAGATCATATTCGGATTCACAATGATGGGAGTGTCCCTTAACTCTAATCTCATCGCGACTTTCGGGACTTTACCCAGGATTTGGAGTGTAACAGTTTCCTTGTTCGACTAATACCCTTTCAAGGCGGGTAAGGAACTCACGTTGACGTGCAAGAGGGTCGTACATGATGATCAACACAAACACCGCAGAAACATGAATTTTAAAATGCACAAGCAACCATGAACCACACAATGATTGAGTAATTTAACAAACACAAATTGAGCACAAAAAGGTAAATTACACAACAAGTGAGTAATTTTAACAAACACAAGATGTGCATACAAGTGAGCACACAAATGCCTAACCTAAAACCTATGGCTCTAATACCAAAACTGACGCGGGACAACGACTCTAAAACTCGTGAATAATTATGAAATGATGGTTGACCGAAATTAAACTAATTAATTCAACAAAAATCTCAAAATTATCGCGATACGTTAGGATTTCGTAGATTTCTGATTGACTGATCGTGCGGGATTCAGCTAAGGACAAGTCCAATGCGCAAGTCCCGTTAGTTTTGCGGAAGGGGCAATCCTAGAGAAAGAACTCTAGCATCTTCTAGATTAGGGCGTCCACTCGTAGGTCCAATGTAAAATCACTAGATCTTTTTGGGGCTTTGTAAATTGGATAGATCCAACGGTTCAGATGAGAACTAGGGCTTTGGAACTTCAGGATGCAAAATCAGAAATTGGATGGAGTAGGTTTAAGGGATCAGAAAGAAAACAGAAAATAGAGAAATAGAGAGATCAAATAAAAAAGGTTAGAAAATTATAGGCATCACACCCTTGGCCTCACACCAAACCCTCCCTGAAAAGAAAAATTACTCTCCTGGAAAGCTCATCTCAAGCTTAAAGCAAATAGCTCTTTTCATTAATAATCAATCAATCATAAATGTGTTTACAAAGGCCTTTATATAGGCAAGCAAACCTTAATTCGAAATAAAAGTATCCTAAACTAATAAGATACTAAAAATGGCAAGTTTGGCCAAGAAACAAAAAATTGGTCGTTGGGCGGACGTGTTTCACGGGCTACCACCCAGTAGGTCATAGACGTACGTCGCTTACGGAGTCCAGAGTGTTGTGTTTTCACGGACATCCGTCGCCTTCACAAAACAGAAGGCCTCCATTTTACGAGCGTCCGTCCTATAGGTCACGTACGTCCGCCCTGTATCAACGACTTGCACTGTGGTTCTGGTACCCTCTTCGTTTCCTCCGGTGCCGGTATACACGAAAAGGCCCAAATCCAGCGCCCATTATGTCGGTGTCCCAGTAAAAAAGGCTTCAGCACAAATCCCCATCGGAATCAGAGGAAAACACACAGACCGATAGTGATAATAATGATGATGATGATGATGAGGGTGGTGGTGGTGGAGGCAATGAAACATATGTCGGTACTAGTGGTAGTGGTAGTGGTGGTGGAGGGGTGGAGCCGGGTACCTCTTATAGAGCTATTGTCGTTTGGCACGATGAACCGTTGATAATGATGGATACTCTTACATTTAGAGTTAGAGGGGTTGAAGGAACAAGAGCTTCAGAATCTTACCAAACCCCACAAGATGATATGGGTTATACTATTTCTAGCTTTGGAGGATTTAGTTTACAAAACAACGAAGATCAATATTACCATAACTCATACCCAATCCCTCAACCGACCTACCCCCAACATGAAAGGTTCGTTGGTCAAATTTTTGGAGGACTGGCAAATCCATATTACACTAACCCATACCTTATTTCTCAGGTTGAAGGGGGACATATGATCATGGGAATCAATATGGCCAACACTATAGGCAAAGCCGGCATCATGATGATGTGATGACGACGATGACCCACCAAGGAATTCAATGTGGCTTTAGGTCTCCTATTCTTAGGTACTATGTTTTATGATCAATAAAATATAATGTCCTTTTGATGTATAATGTTCACAGTCTATGTTCTATGTGCCCGAATCACTGATAACGCACACGAAAGTATCACAGATGCCTTAAAAGTTTGTAATCCAGTTGGAAACCATTAAAATAATTTCCCGGATTTTTTGGATATTTTTTGTGATTTTAAAAATAAAATGTACCAGACTGATACATTCAATGTATCGACCGATACACCAGTTATCTTCCATGGTTGATGTCACTTCAGGGGGGTAAGTTATGTACAAAAGTGACAATGATGCTTCGGAATTTTTTGAGACCCTAAGCTAAAATTTCAAACACTGGGATTATTCGAATAAGATTGAAAGAAATCCCCAAACTCAGAAAAATGAGGAGTTTTTTATATAGGAAATAACTCGAACATATTTAACACAAAAGGTTGATGTGATGATGTCCATAGGACATACACCACAACAACCTATTATGCGTAGTATATGCTTTAGCCCTTCCCATCTTGCATCATCATGCTCATCTCAAACATGCTTTTCTTAACCGTTTCATGAGGAAGCCAATGTGATGAATGTGAATCCTACAAATACTTTCCCTAGGCCAATGAAAAATTTGTACTTTGATACTCATAATTCAGGATGGACTAGGCACCCTAATTTTTCATGGTCTAAGAATGCAAATTCAGGAGCCCCGCCTCAAAATAATCAGTTTCACAACCCCCTCCCGGCTTCCCTTATCCTCAAATAATAATCAATTCAAAGTTATGCGCACAAGGATGGCTGGGAGAGGTCCCGACGGCAGGAAGTGGAAAGGGAAGGAGATAGCTCACCAAGATGGCGGGGAGAGGTTCCAACAATTTGAACGTGCCGGAGAGGGGAGGGAAAGAAGAGTCGCCGAGGAGAAACCTTATCTTCAGAAGAGAACTGAGGAGGACCAGACCCTTAATAGACAGAGTAGACCAGAGAGTATTACAGTGGTGGTTCGAAGTAGCGATTGGCTATGCAGGTGGTGTGGGAACCTAAATTTCAAACAGAGAATCAGGTGTCATGCACCGACATGCGATGCACACTGGAGCTCTGGGACTATGATCGATCATGCTAACAAATCTGATGCCACGAGATAGCGGAGGAGGAGTTCCAGCAACCAAAACCTAATCTCTACTAATCAAGAAAACGATTTAAAGAACGGATGGTCCATTGCAGGGAAACAATATAGGCAAACCAATTCTCGTTTCCATGCAGCTTTCACAGACAAAAAAGGAGAATCGGAGAGCCAAAAAGGGTCGACCTACCCAGGAGCAAGGGCACTTTAGCAAACACAGAGGGTTGGATAGAGAAACAATGCACTTAAAGTCATTGATCCAACGACAGTTTAATGCAGCGACAGACTTACCTACCTTACAAGTGGAGGGAGAAATATACGCTAAAAGGAAAGAAGCTAACAGTAAATGCATGTTCATCATTGAGGCCAACAACTTTCAGGTTAATAATGAGAGCATTTACAACCATATAGTACATGAACTGGGTGTTATGTACAAAAACAGAGTCATTATATCCAAGGTCACAAAAAAATTCTTCACTGCGATTTTCACAGAGGAGCCAAAAGTGATTGATCGGATGATCAAAAAGGAACTCCATATAGTCGAAGGAAACATCCTACGTGCCGCAGATGGGATGAAGATTTCTTCAGATCTACCGTTCAAAAAGAGGAAGACAATGGCTATTGGCTTCGCATCTACGGCCTTCCTCCGTTCTTATGAACTAACGAAGTCCTGAGTAGCATCGGCCGACACTGCGGGGTGTTCCTCAGCATTGACACTCTCACTGCTGAACGAATGGACATTAGATATGCCAAAATTGTTGTTCGCTCCTCGAACGTCGCCCTCACACCTTGGAGGGGAGATATCCTGATCGATGGGAGTCGGTACTAGTGGTGGGTGGAACTGGAGAGGCATAAAGGGGTAACGATTCGAGACAACGACATAGAAGGAACCTTAAACATAAGGGCCGGTGAGATAGAGAACAAGTCGACTGACGGAGTAATTCTCAATCACGCGAGATGGATTGATGGGAAATGGCATTGCCGACAGCCGCCGAACTTCCAAATACTCAACAGCAGGAGGATCGGACTCTCGGTGAATGGGAATCTGACCACGAGCACGGTTGGCACTCTGGTGGCGACCCATCGCTCGGGCGGGATGACGTGGCATGGTGATGTGGCGAGGAACGAGCAAGAGATTGCCGAAAGATGGGACAAGAATTTCCTCGGAGCCGCTCGAGAGGCGAAGGATGGAAGGAGGACCTCTGAGAGTCCTTTTCGTCTGGCGCAAAGAACTATCTCGAAAAGGGAAGTGGGCCTTTATGTCCTATCGAGGGGCTAATGCCCATTAATGACGACATGGGTCTTTCCAGATTAAACGGGCGAATCGAGGAGAAAATGCCAGTTTCGCCAGTCGAAACAGGGACACGTGGCGATGGTTACATCCTTGGGCGAGAACCGCGAGAACCGAAGCAACTTACGTTGGCTATCATTTATGAAGGGAAGGATGGCTATTTGGAAACGTCTAATCTGTCTCGTACTAATGATAAACTTTTAAGAAACCGAGACGACAACTGGATTAGTCAATTTCCAATTAGCTCTCGGGGTAGCCAAACGAACCTCTGTTGCAGACCACAAATAAGCGGTTCTATCGGGCCCAAGAACATCGAAGTTAATGGGTGTTAATATGTTGGAGGGCATCATTACTCATGTCAGCGATACTGATAGCTCTGTCAGTGGGCCCAACGAGGCGTGCATCGAAACTTCAATGGGTACTTCGGCGGAAACTACTTGCAGCCCCCACCTTGAATCGGATATGATGGGCCTTCAGGGGATAAAAGAAGTTCCGGTCACCATGCTGGGTGGATTGGGTCTACTTCTGGACAGTTTTAGAGAGATGACTCCGACTGATAACACCAGGAATGACTTGGGGATTATTAACCCCAAAAACATTTTAATTAATTGTAATGGCTTTTGTCGGGACCCTGGGCCTTCTAGACCCAGGGAATCCCTCAGTTTTACTAATTCATTTTCGGGTACGGTGCAAATGTACAGGGCCAGCCCACAGATTCAAGGAGCAAAGCGGATCCCCATCGTCAACAACAAAGCACCTACACACAAGGACCAAAAAAACTAGATCAGAAGGGGCAATCAGAGAGAGTAATTAGAGGGTGGAGATGTTAGCCGAAAGTCATAGAATCAGATCCGTGGAAACTCACAAGGACGGTACCCAATTAATGAAGGTGGGAAGGGACCTAGGGATAACGTACCAAGCGGATCAGAAGGGGCTCCTAAAATTATATGGAGAGATAATAGAAAAAGGTAAACAACTCACCAAGGCGGAAAGACTAAACAAAAGAAAGGGTCGAGTCAAATCAAGGTGGGGTCTATACTATTCGAGACTCAGGAGGGGCCAAAGGAAGATCCGAATTCCCAAGGGGTCCCCCGTGAAGGGGGGGGAATTAGCGGGGCTTCGCAGTTAGTCGGCCGGATTAGGACTGTTATTTGTGTCTTTATGAAATTTATCAGCTAGAATGTCAGAGGGTTGGGTTAGTCAGATAAAATGGCCTTGGTCAAATCTTTTCTTGTTAACCAGGGACCGGAAAACATAGGTCTACAAGAAACTAAATGGGCTGAGGTGGACTCTGCTTTAGTTCGGTCCATGCTCCCGAGCGATGCATGGGAGTGGAGGGTGCTTGAAGCTGAGGGATCTAGGGGGTGCTTGCCTGGGATACAAATTGGCACAAGATTATCGATTCGGAAATTGGCAGGTTCACGGTAACGGTTCGCCTTCAAGATTGCAGGAATGGGAGGGAGTGAGCGGCGATCTCCGTGTATGGCCTAAACAATAATAGGGGCCGGGCTGAATTCTTCTTCGAATTAAGTGCGATAATTAGCAGATGGGAGATCCCGGTGTGCATTGGTGGGGACTTCAACGCAATGCTTTTCAATGACGAGAAAAATATGGGTCTTATCGACATCAGGGCGAGAGAGTTGTTCTTAGACTTTATCTCTCAAGGGGCTCTACTAGATCTCGGGATGACAAGGGGAAGATTCACCTGGTCCAACGGGGAGGAGGAACCAACTTTATGCAGACTAGATCGATTTCTTTGTGGAGTTGATTTCTCGGAGGAAGTCTCGGATCCATCGGTGACTGTTTGGCCGTCGACTATATCTGTTACAAGCCGATAGTTCTGTCTTCAAATGGCCAGAGACGGGAAAGAACGAAGTCGGGGCCGTTCGGATTCAATAATGCCTTATTACAAAAGGACGAATTTAAACAACTTGTTCATGATCGGTGGCCTTCAGATGATATCTTTGGATCTCCGACCTATATTTTCACATCAAAAATTAAAAATCTGAAGGGCAAAATCAAGGAACAGAACAAAGTAGTTTTTGGAAAATCGACAGAGGAGGTTGATAGGATATTGCTGGAGATTGAGACGCTGGATAGGGCGGAGGAGCTGACAGCGCTCTCTGATGGCGATAGGGAGATCAGAACAGCTATGAAGATTGATTTCAACCGTCGGGTCTTGGAGGAGGAACGGTTGTGGAGGCAGAAAGCGAAAGTTCACTGGCTTCGTGAAGGAAATGGCAACAACAAATTCTTTCACATGGTCGCTAATGGGAGGAAAAGAAACCACATTGCTTCCATCACCATTGATGAAACGGAATACGCAGACCAATCTGTGATCCCGAACAAAATTGTCTGGATCTATGAACGGCTCTACAATTCCCATGGAACGTGTAGACCAAGAATGGATGGGATCCACTTTCAAGTGATTACTTCAGCTCAGACTATGGATTTGGAAAGAGGGTTAGAAGAAGAGGTGCAAAAGGTGGTTCACACCTTGGACTTGAACAAATCTCTTAGCCCGGACGGATTTACAATGGAATTTTTTAGAAGTTGGTTGACGATCAGAGCAGATTTCTTGGCAATGATCAACAAATTCCACCACACGGGCAAATTGGCTAAAAGTATGAATTCGACATTTTTGGCGCTGATTCCAAAACGAGAAGGGGCTACGTCTTTGGCGGATTATCGTCTGATAAGTTTAATCGGAGTGGCGTACAAGATCATCTCCAAAGTGCTGGCCAACAGTCTCAAAGGGGTGATTGATGCTCTTATATCTAATGTTCAAGGTGCTTTTATCCCGGGAAGACAACTCATGGATATAGTGGTGGCGGCTGCGAAAAAAATTCACTCGGCTAAGAAGGGTAATGACAAAGGATGGGCCTTCGAGATCGATATGGAGAAGGCATACGATACAGTGCAATGGGGGTTTTTAGACTATGTTCTTCAAAGGATGGGGTTTGGAGGAAAGTGGAGAAAGTGGATGTTTGGCTGCTATGTGTCAGCCCGATTCTCGGTATTGGTCAACGGAGTGCCACATGGATATTTCAGAAGTAACCGAGGTCTCAAGCAAGGTGACCCGTTATCACCTCTTCTTTTTAACTGTGTGGGGGAGGAGCTCCATAATTTGTTCAAAAGGGCCGAACAAATTAATCTGATTAAGTGGTTCAAAACAGCCGTGGTGGGCCCCTTGATATCAATGCGGACGATACTTTGGTGTTCTGTAATGGAAACAATGGGGATAGGGAACAAAGAAATACTACGAATGTCCTCATATTTTTGAAGCGGTCTCTGGGCAAAGGATTAATCTGCATAAATCAAGTTTAACAGGGGTAAATATTCCTCCGGAGGACATTGAGGAAGCTGCTAGGAGGGTTGGATGTAAGGCTACTAAGTTCCCCATTAATTATTTGGGGATCCCGTTGGGATTTGGAAGGACAAGACTTCGGCTGTGGGACATGGTGATTCAGAGGTTTCAGAAAAGATTGGCGACATGGAAATGCAAGTTCCTCAGTTATGGGGGAAGATTAACCCTTATCAAATCCACTTTCTCGTCTATTCCAATTATCAAGAAATAGGAGAAAACGGTATGGGACTTCCTTTGGGAGGGAGCGGGGGACCGGAAAAAGATTCACTTAGTCCGATGGGAACAATGTTGCGAGGCAAAAGACTTTGGAGGGCTGGGAATCAGAAACCTTAAGTTGGTTAACAATGGGCTACTCGCAAAATGGAGATGGAGACTAGGAGAGGAGAACGAAAGAGGCAACCTATGGGGGATCGCACTAGTGGGGGATCGCACTGGTGGAAGGCAATTAACGATGACACCAAGTAATTATTGAAGGCACAAAGTTCAGGTTGGGGGACGGTCAAAATATTAGGTTCTGGAAAGATGTCTGGATTGGGGAACAACCCTTGTCCCGAAGATTTCCAAGGCTGTTCAACTTATCTGCAGGCAAGGAAGCGGTGGTGAGCGAGTTTTGGACTAGGTCCGAAGGATTAACGGAGTGGAAAATCCAGCTAAGACGCCCCTTGAGGAACTGGGAAGGTGAAGACCTTCAAAACCTAATGGATCTGATTGGGGAGGCCACGCCGAATGTGCTCAATAGGGATAAGAGGATTTGGAGTCATTCGAAGAAAGGGAACTTCTCGGTTAAGTCTTTCTACAACCTACTCTTGTCTCGGAATAGAGGAACAGTGGAGAGAGGATTCTGGCCGAAATTATGGAAGATCAAAACTCCACCGAAGATCAGATTTTTTTCATGGCTGCTGGCCAAAAATAAATTGCTCACGAGGGACCAGATGATCAAAAGAAATATCCCGGTTATGGACCGATGCATGCTCTGCATGCGGGGGAATGAACCGATGCCTCACATATTTCTGCATTGCTCTTTTGTGAGATCCGTGTGGTATAAGATTTTTAAGATATTTAAGGTCAATTGGGTTCTCCCATTCTAGCCAATGCAGATGATGGATATGTGGAAAGAGCTAAAGTTCGAGGATTCGAGGAAGGATCTTTGGCCTCTCACGATTTACATGGTTTTCTGGGGCATCTGGTTGGAAAGAAATAATAGGATCTTCAGACGAAGGGCAATGCAGAAATAATCAATTCAATCAAGTTTCGAACAACCCTCAAATATCATCGATTGAGGATACTTTAATATGTTCATGCTGAATTCCCTTCAATTTCAAAAAGATACTCAATTGACTCTCTAATCAAACTCTCAATCCATAGCCCGAATTGGAGATTCAAACGGAACAATTAGCCTTTGCATTGAACGAAAAAGAAAAGGGTAAATTTCGTAGCCAACTAGTTTCCAATCATAATGGTCAGTATGAAATTAACTCCCACTGTCATCATGAGGAAGCCCGGGCCATTATTACTCTTAGGAATGATAGACAACTAGACAACCATTTGGAGATGCCAAAGGAGGCGGTGAAAACTGGAATGGATAAAAAAGAATCCAATAAAGTTAAGCAACAAGAACTTTCATAGTATATTCTAAACGCTCATTTCCCTCAATACCTCCAAGCTCCTAAGAAAGAGTCATAGTTCAATGAACTAATGGATATGTTTAAAAAGGTCATTATCAATATTTCATTGCTTGATGCCATTAAGCAAGTTCCCGCCTGCGCAAAAAATTTGAAAGACCTATGCACTCGAAAGAGAAAGATGAATGCACAAAAGGTCTTCTTGATTGAACAGTTGAGTTCAATTATTCAAGACAAGACCCCACCAAAGCTCAAGGATTCAGGGTGCCCCACTGTTCCATGCACTATGGGGGATCACTTGATTGATAAAACACTACTTGACTTGGGGCTACCTATTGCCTCATCACGTTTATGAGCAATTAGGTCTTGGAGAATTGTAGACAACTCGTCAATCAATTCATTTGTACTCCTCGTGGTATTGTAGAAGATGTTCTAGTCAAGGTTGATAAATTCATATTCCCAATTGATGATATTGAGACTGTAGGAAACCCGCATAACCAAATTCCTGTCATCTTAGGACAACCATTCTTGGTCACATCCAATGCAATCATCAATTGCAGGAATGGTGTAATAAAGATTTCCTTTGGGAATATGAAAGTGAAACTCAAGTGTATTTCATGCCGCCCAACATCCACCAGCATCGGAGGACACTTTTGAACTCAACATGATTGAGAGTTTGATTGAAGAATCATACATTGAAACTTCTTTCAAAGATCCTCTGGAAACATGTTTGGCCCATTATGCCCTTGATTTTAAGAAACCTTTTAGTGAGGTCAATGTCATGCTTGAAGATATTCCTACCATTAACCTCACTAAAAAGGAGGCACATGAGGAACTTAAACCTCTACCATTTGTCATAAACCCTCCTAAGCTTGAACTCAAACCGTCAACGGAGACTCTCAAGTATGCTTTCTTAGGCCCTTCTGAAACCCTGCCCGTGATCATAGCCTCCAATTTGATTGGGGTGCAAGAAAAGAAAGTATCCGAGATTCTCAAGAGACATAAGACATGTTATCAAGTATTCTATTCAATATATAGGTGACAGGGACGTTGAGTACGTAGACATCGGTTTTGGACTACATCGCTTCTACCGGCGTCAAAAGAAGCGAAGAGGGAGTACCCCGAGGTTTAACTTTTTCGGTTTCCCATACCAAGGCTTGACGGCATGCTCGATATGATGGTTGGTGCCACTATCTTTTCTAAGATAGACCTCAAGAGTGGCTACCACCAAGTCCGAATCCGCTCCGGTGATGAGTGAAAATCCGCCTTTAAGACTAAAGATGGTCTTTATGAGTGGATGGTCATGCCATTTGGGCTTTCTAACGCTCCGAGTACTTTCATGAGACTCATGACCCAAGTGTTGAGGCCGTTTCTAGGCAAATTCCTTGTGTATTTGGATGATATCTTGATTTATAATCACGACGAGGATCAGCACTTAAACCACCTTAGGCTGGTTTGTGACCCTAAAAGGTGAGAAATTATTCGCGAACCTCAAGAGTGCACTTTCATGCAACATTCCGTTATCTTCTTGGGATTCATTATCTCGGCCGATGGAATGGTCGCGAACCCCAAAAAGGTTAAAGCCATTGTGGAGTGGCCCGAACCTAAGAACATACACGGTATCCGTAGCTTCCATGGCTTAGCTACTTTCTATTGCCGCTTCAACAGAAGCTTTAGCACCATCATGGCCCCAATTACTGATTGTATGAAAAAGGGGGACTTTAAATGGGGCAAAGCCGCGACGAAAGCCTTTGCCGAGATCAAACAACGGATGAGTAGTGCATCCGTCATGCGCTTACCGGACTTTTCCAAAGTATTCGAAGTCGCATGCGACGCATCGGGTGTAGGCATAGGAAGAGTGTTTAACCAAGAGGGTCACCTAGTGGCTTATTTTAGTGAAAAGCTCAATGAGGCGAAGCAAAAATACTCCACCTATGATAAAGAGTTCTGCGCGATCATTCGATCTCTTTGATATTGGGAACATTACCTTACACCGCATGAAGCCTTATGCTTCCTAGCCTAGTGAGAGATATCGTCCGGGTCGTGAAACATTGTCGTACTTGCCAAGTGTCAAAACAGACAAAACAAAATACCGGCTTGTACACCCTGTTACCCGTGCCACACACACCGTGGCAAGACCTATCCATGGACTTCGTGCTTGGTCTTCCCAAAACTCCGAGGAAGCACGATTTCATCTTTGTCGTAGTGGACCGATTTTCCAAGATGGCTCACTTCATTCCTTATTCCAAAACCTCTGACTATGAAGCCTTATGCTTCCTTGCTTCACAGAAAAAGTTGAACCCAAGGCACATAAAGTGGGTTGAGTAGCTTCAAGGGTTCACATTCCGAACTCAGTATTGTTTTAAATTCTGTATTTGATATGAAAACTGCTTTTAAATTCAGTCATCGAATATATGCTTTGATTTGATAAGATATAATTTTTGTATTGAGTTTTCCTCTACCGAGCTTAGACTGTTAGCTCACCCTGACTATACGTCACAGGTACAGATCTGGATCAGACTTGAAGAGGATCCTGATAATCATTGATTTTGGACTTGGCACCTTTTGGACTTGGTCTAGTGACTTTTGGACTTTAGACTTGGTATATTCACGAAACTTCGCAGAATTAGAATTTGTATTGGATATATATTTTGTGTGCCATTGTTTAGGTGATGGTCGGCCATCACCGGTGGTTTTATTTCGGTTAAATTATTTTAGATGTCCTGTATAGAATGGAATCATTTCTTTCTGCCATGTATTGTAACAACTTTGATTTCCGCACTGTGTGGATGTACCAAGTAAATTATGTATTCAGATTGTGTTATGCGATTTGGCGGTCCGGATTTTCCCATTTGGTTTAAAGTTGGTATATATATATATATATATATATGTTGACTGAAATTTTTTGAAATTGGAAACTCCTACTTAATCTCAAAAATTAGATAGGATAAATTAATAGAAAAAATTAGAAAATGGGATGCTACTTATAGTCTTCCTTTTAACAAACCTACTCTAAATAGGACTTAAAGTTCTAAGTTATGTTAAGCACATAGGTGCCTAGATATCATACTTAGATACCTAGGTGCCTAGATATCGTAATTAGGCACCTAGGTACCTAAATAAGGCACCTAGGTGCCTAGATAGTATACTTAAGCGCCTACGTGCCTAGATAATATACTTAAGCACCTAGGTGCCTAGATATCATACTTAGACACCTGGGTGCCTAGCTATCGCAATTAGGCACCTAGGTGCCTAAATATCATACTTAGGCACCAAGGAGCCTAGATATCGTAGTTAGGCACCTAAGTGTCTAGATAATATACTTAGGCACCTAGATATTGTAATTAGGCACCTAGGTGCCTAGATATCGTAATTAGGCACCTAGGTGCCTAGATATCGCATGTAGGCACCTAGGTGCCTAGATATCATACTTAGACACATAGGTACCTAGGTGGTTATGAATAAAAGACTTGCGTACGGGAGAATGATTTTTTCTCAATCCGCGTGAAAACTAAAACTCACGCAACTCTCACAACCGTTGATTTTGTGAAACTCCTGTGGAAACCGTAAGATTATAACTTCCCATAACTTCTGCCATAAATCTATAAATAGCAGATCCGTCCTCATTATTGAGGATCTGAAAATTTTGACACGATACCTTTGTCGAAAATATCTCCGACTTTTCTTACAAAAGACTTTAAGGTATCTCCGAGATTCAATCTGTTCATTTCTTTCTTTTTTTTTTTTAAAGTGGACGGGAGGAATAAGTCGGGGTTGAGACACTTAGGATAAGGGCTACGACCCTTACCTAAAAGTAATACGGTTAGGATAAGAGCTACGACTCTTACCTAAGTAGGATTTATGGTTACAATTTGGGATTACACGTTACGACTCGTACCCAATTTCCTGTGTACTTAGAAATAGTTAAGCCACGTAGATACGACCCCTGACATAACTCCTAGTACACTCGGATTGCAACCACAAATTTGATACTCATACAGGTTGCAATCACGAACCCAAAGAATGATTCTGGACTATGACACCCGAAATATTCATCTATGATGACTCATAATCGTGAGTATTACCAAATCTGAATCGTGTCCCGAAATTAGAGTTTCCCTCGCGATTCGAATCATCATTCTCTCAAATGTAGGGTTTTGGCCTTACCCTCGAGCTTGAAAATTCTTTTATGGTGGATTGTTTGACTTTTGGTCAAACGATCACAATGCGCGATAGTAAGAAGATCCAACGGTGAGTTTATTACATATTGACCAAATCTTATAGTGTTGGTCAGATCCAACGGTGAATTTATTACATATTGATCAGATCTTGTAGTTTTGGTCAAATCCAAGGGTGGACTTGTTGACTTTTGATCAAACGATCATAATACGAGATCTTAACGAGATCCAACGTTGGATTTATTATATATTGACCAGATCTTATGGTTTTGGTCAGATCCAACGGCAGACTTGTTGACTTTTGGTCAAACAATCATAATATGAGATCGTAATGAGATCCAATGGAGGATTTATTACATATTGATCAGATCTTATGATTTTGGTCAAATCTAACGGTGGACTCGTTGACTTTTGATCAAATGATCATAATGAGATCCAACGGTGAATTTATTATATATTGACCAGATCTTGTGGTTTTGGTCAGATCCAATGGTGGTCTCATTGACTTTTGGTCAAACAATCATAATACAATTTCATAACGAGATCCAACAGTGGATTTATTATATACTGACCAGATCTAGTGGTTTTCGTCAGATCCAATGGTGGACTTGTTGACTTTTGGTCAAACGGTCATATTACGAGATCGTAAAGAGATCCAATGATAAATTTATCATATATTGACTAAATGTTAGGACATTGGTCAGATCCAACGATAAAATCATTACAGAGACATAATCTATAATTGCCAAATTTTAAGGAATTTGGTGATATCTAACTTACCATTAGATACCCTATAACTCCTCTGATAACCAGTTTATCAGGAGGATGGATTTGATATTCGAATTCATCTTTGAGACCAGAGAACAGGAATTCGTTTTAAGGTTCGTCCACAAGGTTCTTGCTCAAGTAATGACTCGTGCTTATCGATCAGATGGAACCGACTTTTAGAAGAGGGGTTCTCCCATCCGTCGTCCCCTATTTCATATTTCTCAAATCTCCAATGAAGAGAGCATACTATGCATCTATCTCGTGACCATAGATCAAAATATCATCTGATACCGATATGTATCAGTTTTGGACCGGAACGATACAGTAAAATGGGTTTTTATTGCCCCCCCTAAAAAATAGTCAAATTATCGTTTGTATCGTCCAAATTATAAGTCAATTTATCGTTCGTCCGAGAATTTTAGGGTTTTTCTATGGCCCCTTAGAAACAGTCAAATTATCGATCAAATTATCGTTCGTATCATCCGTATCGTCCAATTTATCGATCGTATCGTCCGTATCGTCCAAATTATCGATCAATTTATTGTTCATCCCAGAATTTTAATGTATTTTTTGGGATTTAAAAAAAAAATGTACAAGAACGATTCATTCAATGTATCGACGATACATTGAATGTATCGTCCGATACGTGATACGTATCGTCCTGGAGGTTTGGACGATAAGCATCGAAAATCTGATTTTTTTATCCATGCTCGTGACAGATTGAAGATGTCGATGAAGACTAAAACTTAGAATTTAGTTTGTTTATTTCAAAGATGTAATTACATTAATTTTATTTAGTAGCTTTTAATCAGAGGTATTCAATTTTGATGTAATTAACGGGGAATCGATTGCCATACCCGGAAGTGTAAAGTCCGTCATTTTCAATAAAACCCTCTCCTAGCAAGGGGAAATTTGTTATGATTAATTTGTGTTAGATTCATATTCTACGCAAATTTGTTGTTTAATATATATATATATATATATATATATATATCAGAAAATTATGTTGGGAAAATCCGGGCTGTCACACTAACAGATTTTTTCTTTCTCCCATCAATTGCAAAATCATAGAAACTCAAGAAAAAACTTACCTCCTAAGCAATTGTAGTGGCCAGGCAGTTGTTAGGTTTTCATCACTCTTGCTTTTTTCTGCTTCTCGCTACGTGGCCAACAAAACGTAAAGAATGTCAATTTCACCCAAGTGGCTCATCGTGCCACAAGGAATCAGTTACACCAGGCAATCATAGAAAGAACATCTACCTCTGAAAGAATGTGAGACGAAACAATTAAATCCCATTCAGGGTTCTTTGTATCTAAGAGTACAAGGACTATATCAAATCTGCTCAATAATGGTCCAGAGAGTGTAGTATTGACAGACAAAGCTAGAAGAGTTAGGAAAAACAGATAAAAGATAACTGAAATGACCTGTGCACAACTATAACGATGTACTAAAACAAATGATATTCAATAATTAACATTAACTAGAATTTCTGGTAAGAGTTAGTCAACAATGGGTGTCCACCCATCATGGGCTGTAAAATAGTCCACCCATCTGTGTGACTTTGTGATGTGCCTGGACTTCCATGCATTGGAAGTCCGTTGAAGTCACAAAGGCACACAGACGTGTGGACTGCTGTATCCACCTGTGATGGGTGGACACCTATTGTAGACTAACTCGTTATGTTAAACCGTAAGAGTTAAACGTCAATTACACTTCCAACTTGCATAATAAGATAGTATAATTTGCAAATTAAAATGTGATTAAAATAATATAAATGAATGTGATACATTGATTAGGATCATACTGCCCTTTTGGGTTCGTTGCACCAAAGACAATCGTCCTGGTATTAAGAGTCGTCACAAGACCCGCCTGAAAATTACAAAAAGTCACTCACAAATCACAATCTTCTTCGAGTGTTCATAATAGCAAGATCCAAAAGACGAAAGCATGGAATGTGACATTCTTCGTACAGAAAAGAACGCATACAAATTGAAGAAATAATTAATTAAAGAATCAAGAGAAATGCAACCATCTCCAGTATTGTCACCAAGTACGGATTTTTTTTCTTTTGTTGATAAAATGCATTTAAAATCATTTTTCAAAGAAAGTATAAACCTTTTCATTTAAAAAAAATGTTTTAGTCATTTATAGCACAAAAGAATGCATTTCAAAAGGGAGAGAAAGAGAGAGTTCCTCTCCACCTCGCGGTTCATTCGACAATACAATGATCTCCCTCTCAAGGGCAGACTCAACCTGGCATTAATCATCCCACCTATGCTAGAATGATGAAAAATCGAGAATATTTTTTAAATATACAGCTTTAAAAAAATGAAACATATTAAATAAACTTTGAAACCCATTTACTAAAACCCTTACGCATCTCCCGAGTCCCAACTCTCTCGCTCTCGTCCCTCCTGTACGAAACCCTAAACCATCCTGCCCCTCCCAACTCTCTCTCGTTCTCAACTCTTCTGACCTTTCTCCCTTTCCTTTTCTGCTTCATCGCCATCTCATCCTTAATTAAAGAGCAAGAAGAAAGCTTTCTCAAGGTAAATATCCCTTTCGTGTTGGAAAAATATTCGCCATGAACCTCTATGATTCACGGTGAATCACAGTGAATCACTGTCAAATCGCAATGAACTACAACGATTCTCCATCTTGCCTAATCTTTTTTTTCCCATTCACCACCATGAATCACAGTGATTCACCATGACATCACAGTGATTCTCCATCTCGCCCTAATGTATCAATTTTTTATTTTCAACATTGTAAAATCACTGTGAAATTGTTAATCACTGCGATTTCACGGTGAATCACTGCGATTCAAAGTGAAATCATAGTGAGTCACCGTGAAATCAAAGGAATTCATTGTGAAAACACAGCGACACTTTTTTGGTGCTCCCTATATCCATACATGCCTGTTATTGTTTTTTGCTATGTATACCTATTGTACATGATGGTTTTGAGAATCCATTAATCTGTATGCCTTCATGCATGCTGTATGGTTCACTAATTTATTCATCTGTATGTATAAGTTTATCATTTTTATAACTCATAAATATACAGTAATTCGGATGTCTATGGAGTATTTAATGGTGATAACAATTCATTGTATTGCCTGTGTATTTTTGAGGATGCCTCCAGTTGGGAGTGTAGTTCTTCTCTTCAATTCCCTTGAGTGCAATGTTTCTAGCAGTCACCATATCATACTTATAATTACATAGTTTCTATCTTGGGATTCCAAATCCTAATGACTCTAGTTGTTATCCCTATATCCCCAATCGTCAGGTACTACACATAACAGTTGCGAAACCTAGCTACCATTATTGTCATGCTCCAGAATCCGCATATGTAGATTTTGGCTGTGAGCTTCATGGGATCTAAAAGAACCTAAAAACAGGGGGTTAAAACAGAAATAAAAATAACAAAGACAATTAAAACTAAAAACGATTTTCATTTCAGATGCCAAACTATTCAAGTACAACATGAGTATAAATACATTCTTTCTCCTTTTATTTCTAGCTACATACCTGATTCGTATTATTTTGAATTTGACTATCTTTTATCTAGTATCTGATTTATCTGGATTTCGATCCTTAGTCTGTCGTGATAAAAAATATGTGAGTGTACTCAATAAGGTAACTTTCATTATAGGGTCGATGTAGTTTTAAAATAGGCATGCGACAAATTTTCGTAATCCAGAAAACAGATAACAGATAATGAAACTGAATTTGGATCAAATCTAACCAATCAGAGGTCTAAATTAAAACATGCGATTTGGAAACATATGGCAGGATTTAGTTTGGATGTCATTTTTCAAAATGTCTTTTAGATATCAGATGTCAAAATTGAAAACAATTTCAACTGCTTTAAAATATATTGGAAATCAAAATTTAAATGCATAATGGAAATAAGCATTAAAAATCCTCTTCCTGTAAAATAATTATAATTTAAATTACTGAGCCGACATATAGTGGTTGGGTTAACATATAGCTAAAGCTATAAAGTAATTATAGAGCATGAATACCAAGCATTGGAGAGGATCAATCTTCAAAGAAGAATCACGAATCATTATCCTATGACGTACGGAAATGTGGTAGATGAACATTAGAGACGATTTGTGGCTTAATTTTCATGTTATTTCATTATATATTCTGCTTGAATTTTTAGAACAGATTAATGACAGTTATGATTTTAATTTTACACGTAAATGACAAGTTTTTTCTCTCAGAGATGCCATTTTGCTGAGGAGTGTATGGGCAAGTAGTTTGTCACTAAATACCATGGGCCTCTAAGATATGATTGGAGATGCTGAGAAGAATACTATCCTCCATTATGACTGTAACACCTTCACCCAAGAATCATACTGAGTTTGCACAAACTTATGGTACATAGGAAATATGGATGCAACTTCATCCTTAGTATTCATTAGGTACATCATAGTGAGATGTATGCAATCCTCATTCATGATGCTTAGATAACTTGGCAAACCTCATATTCAAATTTGGAATCATCAAATGAGTGGAACTGTTGTGTGAACAATGCACACAATAGAGACATGGGAAGGTGGCCAAATCATAAGTGTTAGAGATGCACAGTTTCCAAAGATATAACAGCCGGAATAGACATACAAGTATTTTATTGAAGCCCCTTTAGGGCAAAACAGATAGAGCCCCTTTTCCTCATGAGCCATGACCATGATCAAACACCTTTCTCGTTGACAAGTCCTAATACACACAATGAGACGGGAAAAATGTTCAATTGCAATTAAGAATTTTGACGAGATTGCTAACGGATATGAGGATAATGGGCATATTTGGGATATATAGAGTTGATGTTGAAGGCGTTTCATTACCCTGAACAGTCCATTTCCCAACAACAAGAACAAAGATCTATTGGCAATACGAATATTACATTGATTTGCAGTGAGTGTATAGAATCAAAATGGAAGGATATACCAGACAGGTGATCCATAGCTCCAGAATCAATGATCCATGGAGTCTGAGAAGAGAGAAACATGGGAGGACACAACAATACCTATCTCAGCCAAATAGGAATGGGAAGGCAACATGTCTCCATCACAATGGACAGGTTGCATCACAACAGTCCTTCCATTTCAGCAGAGAAACATTCTTAGACCACTGACTTTAAATACTAATGCGACACATTATCTTTAAGTTCTTCCATTTCAGCAGAGAAACAATCAATTCAAACACTGGATCTTCTCACACAACAAACAATGAACTTGGGGACAAAACCGACTTCACACAACCACCACGGTTAAGAAACCTCAATTAATATGGAAATATTGCAGAAACTAGCACCACAGAACAGCTATTTAGCCCATAGTCCCCTACAACACTCCCAAAGAAGGACCTGCGGTCTTGTCCACAGGGGATGAATACAACACTATACAGTATTGACTACAACTCTTCAATAGAATCCAATAGTATAACAGCATATAAGCAGGTAGAATTATAACAAAGGAACACATATCTGGTCTACAGAAGCATACCACTCACTGCTCTACAAAACCAGACCAGGTATTGTCAAACCCTTACAACCGAAAGAGCCCTCTCGATGTCAAGCCAGTTCAGCCGCAAAAAATAGCAAACTCACTGACCACTTCACCAAATATATTGGGGACCAAAAGCATAAGAATTATGGCCAACAATCAATGCTTCTCCAACCAAATAATGGCATCAATCATGTGCATAGAGATCTAGAGCCTCAAATTCAGTGAATCACATGTGAAACAAGGATTTTCGGGATTTCAATAAAAAACCACATCGATAGCCTTCGATCTGCCAAACTACTTGGCTGAAATGGTAGGTCTGATGATTCCGATCCAAGCCCACCAAGGTTATGAGACATTTTTGACTCACAAAGGCCTGGAGTCCAGAAAACCATGACACACCTGTCGAACAAAGATCCCTTGACCTCAAATAGCAGACAGAAACAAAGATCTATTCCAGATTTTGATTCCGAGGGTGTTAAATAATTTATTTTAGCATCAACTTTTGATGCCAACAGGACGTCAGGGTAGCATCAGCAATTGAGAGGATGACATCAACAAGGGCGACGTTTTCAAGCCACCTGCTTTAATACCAAGTTGAAGTTAATATTGGCGGATTAGGGTTAGGGTAGGGTTAGTGAAGGAGAAGAGGAAGAAAAAGGAGAAGAGATATAGACAGAATTAGGGTTGAGAGGCACCCACTCCAAACAATATTTTTTCATTATTATATATACCACTTACAATATTACACTCTACATAATCAACACTTATAACTACACACCATCCATCGATTACAAGAGACGCATAGACATACACTAACATCCTTAACAGGGACCATACTACAGAGGGTAAGAACTCTGATAGGAAGAAGCCTGAGGACCATTTCCCTCATCGAACTCTTCATTTATTTGGAGACGTTAGTATGCCCTTCGAGTCTTGGAATCAGCCGCTCCAAAATGGGGGTAAGGCTGCATGCCATCTACAGTCTCCCAGAACGTCTCCCAGAACCCACTGAAAGCGGGAGCCTTGTGCACTGGCTATGGCCATTAGTATGCCTTTTAGTTGATACAGTTATTTCCTTCTTATAGAGTTGAGCTGTGAGTACTATTGTTTTGTGTGACGTACGGACGTCACCGATACTACATTAGATGGATCTTTTATTTCTACTATAGTAGATGATTATCTAATGGGCAATTTATATTATATGGATGGTTTAAGGATGCTTATGTTTTCAAAAAAAAAAATCTCGTAATTCTATTTACCCATTTATATGTTTTTTAATAGGTAAGTTAGGCTCGAACCTGCGACCTGGAGGTTGAACTTTACCCAGTTATATGAATTCATGCTTGTAAGCTAAGATATGCAAGTGTCGGCATAAAATTCCATTTCTACCCTTAGGTAGGATTTTGGGTCATTACATCATCATCATCTGAACCTTATCCCATATCACACCCTTATCACATCTATTAAGACTTGGGTGTGTTAAACTTGGCAACCTAACTCCCACTCAGTAATTCATTTTGGGAGATGTACTTGGCAAAATCATTCCCATTATAGGAAGAAAATAAAATCAAACCAAAAGAAAAAACAGAGGGTAATTAGCATGAGGTTGTTTTCAAAAATATGTTTCACATGCTCAAAGTTGATGCTTCTTTTGATAAGAGAGGAAAGCTTATTTTATCAAATCTCATTTTATCTTATTTTCTACCAGATGTAATTTGATAAGTTGATGCTTCCTCACATTAGCTTTTGCCTCTCAAATCTTTTTTATCACAGGGGCTTCAACAATTTCCTATATAAGATATCTCAATGAATAAGGATGGAATCTCAATGACAGACCCAATGACAGCCCCAAAGTTATCATTTACATTTGGCATAAGAGTTTATTCATTACATTTGCAGAAGGGAGTTTATTCATTACATTTGCATAAGTAAATAACAGGAATACTACCTTGGCCACACTAATTGTTTGCTGCTCCATGGCTTCATGTATAGTTGCCCTGTCATGCTCTCTCATGCTGCCATAGAAACAAAAAGTTGTATTAGTTTGGAATACTATATTGGGAATCATATAGGAAGGACACATAAAGAAACCTTCCTTGGAGATAAAAAAAATAAAAAACAAAAAGTTCAGCCGTTCAAAGGGGATACGACGGGGACGCCGAATACTTGGACATCGGTTTTGGACCACATCGCTTTTACCGGCGTCGAAAGAAACGAAGAGAAAGCCCAAGTGCTGCAGCTTCAAGAGAGAAAAGGAGACACAAACCGTCAACAGGTGACGGACATTCGTAGGCTCAGGACGGACGTCCGTGGAAAAGAGGCCACACTGGTTAATGCACAACAAACATCCATTTCTGGACTCCGTAGGCAACGGACATCCGTGACCTCCAGGATAGACGTCCGTGGAGATCTCCACCCAGCGACAGAATTTCTTATTTTCTGCGAAAATTTTCCTCTTTTAGTCTTTTAATATTTTAGGACTCTTTTAATTGGAGTTAATTAGTGGTTGCCTATTTAAAAAGGCTTGTAAACACACTTTATTTAGTTTTTGAATATATTGAATGACTTTTTGCATGAATTGAGAGAGATTCTTCTTCTTCCCTATGATGGGTTTGGTGTGAGGCTAAGGGAGTGATTCCCATCTATTTATCTTATTCTTTATCTCTGCTTATTTCTCTATCTGCCTATCTTTGTTCTGTTTTACAAACTCTAGCCTATTTTGTTCACCGATTCCGAAACCCTAATTCAACTTGAAACCCTAGTTTTCGCTTGAACCCTCAAATCTACCTAATTCCCCACAACCCTAGTGAGATTTAGCGATTCTACATCGAATTAGCGACGAGCGCCCAAGACTGGAAAAGCTAGAGTTCTATCTCTAGGCCCGAGCTTACCTTAAACCTAACGGGACTCGCGCATCGGACTGAACCCTAACCGGATCTCGCGTGATCTGTCTATCAGAAGTCTCAGAACCCCTAGGTATTGAGATAATTTTGCGATTAAGCTTGATTTAATTTTATTTAATTTCGGCAAACTCCATGAAATCATTATTCACGCATTTTTAGGGTCCCCATCCTGCGCCAGTTTTGGTGTCAGAGCCCTAGGTTTCTAGGTTAGGGCATAATTGCTTGTCATATTTCATTCTGTTGTATTTTTTTCTTTTGTGAGTCCATACTGCATTCCATATTACAACCCTAATAGACATCTGTGATCACTATGGACTCAAGTGAGATTCTCGATACTCTCAGAGGTATGTGAGAAGAGTTGGGTGCAATTAATGAGCAATTGAATACAATAGAGCAAACCCAGGCAACATTAGGGGTCTCTAATGGTAAAGTTGTGTGGTGATCAGCGCCCAGAGCGTGAAGGTTCATGCTTTGAACGCAATGGTCGTCAAGATGATCGGAACTGGAACCGTAGAGATGACTATGACCCCGAAGTGCAACTCCTCAAGAATGTCCGAGTTGACATTCCAACCTTCGATGGAAGAATGAACCCTACAGTCTTCCTCAATTGGCTTTCCGACATGGACCAACATTTTAATTGGTATGACATAAATGACGACCGTTGTGTCAGGCTGGCTAAAATGAAATGAATTGGGCAGGCTCGACTCTTCTGGGTCAATGTCGAGCGCATAAGGGTGAATGCAGGTTGTCCTCCCATTACCTGTTGGGACGACATGAAGGAAAAACTTACTAAGAAGTATATTCCTTTATCATACCACCGACGCCTCCTCCACCAGTGGCAAAATTTACGCCAAGGTGGTATGCCTGTGACCGAATACATTGGCAAGTTCGAAGAGTTCATGATGAGGGCCAAGGTATCGGAAGACCCTGAAAGCACTCTCTCTAGATTCCGCACCAGGTTGCGATTTGAATTGCAAAAAGAGTTGATTTCTCACCCCGTGGAAACACTTGAAAGATGTTACGTCGTTGTGCAAGAACTTGAACGGTATTTGAAAACATCAGTGGTGAGGCGAAGCGAGCCACAACACACTAGTTATCGCTCCGAAGAGGGATGATTTAATGTTGGAAACCTACCTCCCAAACCTACACAACCTGTCCCTACCAATACGAGGTTTGAAAAGGGAAAAGGGAAAAGGGAAAAGGTGAAGTCGGAGAATCTCATGGGATGGGATACTTTGCCGCCCAATGTCCTACGAGAGACTCCCATAGGAACCTCTTCATTGAGGGGGAGGAGGATGAAGGTGAGATAGTGGTTGAAGAAGAAGTGTTTGAGTCGAATATCACACCTAGTGATGAGGAGGGTGATGCTAATGGTCATGCTTTAGTTGTGAGGTGTGCCCTTGCACAACCTCAACGGGATGAGAAGGATGACTGGCAGAGGGAGAACATCTTCCACACCTTTGTCAGATTGTGTCCGTAGAGTTCATTACACACGACTTGTTGGTGCCCGTTGAGTCGAGTATACGTGAGTCCATCGAACTAGTTACACGAACCATTAGAGTCAATAGAATCGAGTAGACACGAGTTAATCGAGTCGAGTGCACAAGAGTCACTAGTGTTGGTAGAGTCCACTACACATGAGTCACTAGCGTTGGTAGAGTCCACTACACAGGAGTCAATCGTGTCACGCACATGAGCATATCAAGTTCGTAAGTGCAGGTACACAACATGGTTTTGAGTCACATTCAGTATTGCATGCCGAAATTTGACAAAAGATTAATTCAAACAATGATCAATATAAATTATCAGCAGATTCTCACAGGCGTTTTAAAGAATTTCAGGTGGGTGATCAAGTGATGGTTCGAATTTGGCCTGAATGGTTCCCATTAGGAGTCGCAAAGAAGCTCCAATCCTGAGGCGCTAGACCTTTGAGAATTGTGGCTATGAGTGGTCCTAATGCATATGTGCTTGAACTTCCTCCAGGTACAGGAGTTAGTTCAACGTTCAATGTGGAAGACTTAGTACCTTATCTGAGTTCAACCCCACCTCCTGAAAATCCATTCTAGACCTCTCATATCCCCGACCCAACCCAACCTTACAGCCGATACCCCTTCCTTCCCCAAGCAGACAGAGAAAACAGATGATTGAGGGGATATTATATGACCTAGTGGTATCCACCTATGGCGGCAGGTTTCAAAAGTACTTGGTTAAGTGGATGGGTACACTGGATTCATAAAACACTTGGAACAATGGGGACAACATCGTCAATTAGACCCCAACATGCTCGATCGCTACCACGACAACACTTCATCGGTGATGAAGCCCTTTTGGTCCAGGGGAATTAATGGGGATGGCTACATAATGAACGTTGGATTTGGGCCTTATCACGTATACCGGTGCCGGAGGAAACGAGGAGAGAACCAGAACCATAGTGCCAAAGCTTTGAAGAGGGCCTAAAGTCGTCAATACACGACGGATGTCCGTGACCTACAGGACGAACGTCCGTAAAATGGAGGCCTTTTGTTTTATGAACTTTGTAGGCGATGGATGTCCGTGAAAACGCAGCTCTCTGTTTCAAAACATCAGTGAAACACGCCCACCCAGCGATGGAATTTAGTTTTTCTTGGCAAAACTTGTCATTTTTAGTATTTTATTATTTTAGGATTCTTTTATTTCGAATTAAGGTTTGGTTAACCTATATAAAGGCCCTTGTAAACACATTTATTATTTGTGATTGATGATTAATAAAAAGAGTTTTTGCTTAGGGCTTGAGATAAGCTTGCAAGGAGAGTTATTCTTCTTTTTCGAGAGGGTGTGGTGTGAGGCCAAGGGTGTGATGCCCACATATATTTATTTTTCTATCTCTATTTCTCTCTTTGTCTTCTTCCCAATTCTTTTTTTTTACCTAATTATTTTAAAACCCTAAGACCCTAGTATTCATCAGAGTCGTTGGATCTTTCTGGATCAACCAGCCCTAGTAAAGTCTCGTGATTCCACCATCGATCGGTGAATGGACACCCTAATCTAAAGGCTAGAGTTCTATCTCTAGGATCGGTCCTACTACAGAACTAATGGGACTCGTGCATCGGATTGGACCCTAGCCAGATCTCGAGCGATCTACTAATCGGAAATCTATGAACCCTAAGATATCATGATAATTTTTGCGATTATGTTTAAATTAATTTGTTTAATTTCGGCAACTCTTCATTGCATCATCATTCACGAGTTTTAGGATCGCTATCCCGCATCAATTTCTTCCCTCAAATGGCACCCTTTTGCTTACACATCCAACACATTGAGGCTTACTAAACCACGATTCACATACGTTCACCTCCTAATAGTGTCCTAAATCATCCAACATGCCTCTTAGCAGTGCATAATTATCACCATTGACTTCTCTCCTTGACGAGTGGTTCCAATCCTCAACTCAAATTCTTTTTATGTCTTTAAGAATAGGCCTCACTCATGGTAGTCCATACTCCATAATTCTCTAGGAGAACATACATTAAGGTAGGACTTAGGTGTGGCTGCATAGAATGAAACAACACCTCGAAATCCATGTAATAAACTTTGGGGTGTGAGCTTTGTAGCAAAAGGACCTGCCAACATGGGCTTAGAACAGATAAACAAATAATTGAGAATTTAAAATAAAAACCACTTTTATTTCGTTAACTAAACTTTTCAAGTACAATTGAAGTCGGGGTACACACTTTTACATTGGTAGATAATTGCTTACAAAATTGTATTCTTTCAAGATCTGTCTCTAATTACTTACCTTACTAATACTAGTTTGAACTTGTCCTCTCTCTGATTAGTACTTGATTTCCTTTGATTTGGAGCCTTAATCTGTGGTTGTAAAAAACGGTGAGAGTGTTTGAAAAGAACTCAACAAGCTAAATTTCACCATAGACTAGATGCATATATAAGAGGCATTGGAATCCAACACCATTGTAATGTGAGGTAGGCAAGGGCTTGAGCCTCCCAGTAAGAGATGCACAACAATGATGCCTGATTGGTGTGGACTATGATTGAAAGGTTGACCACTTTGTTCGACAAGATATTGAGAATTAAAAAACGCTTCAAGAATGGAGAACGATTATTCTATTTTATTAAGAATAATGAGAATACCCAAAATTGTTTTAACCATCAAGGTATAACTTTGAGTCACATTATGGAACTATGGTAGAGGGTAATGGAGAAAGAATTAAATATTTCAGAGAACCACTCTGGGTTTATGCCAGAAAATCAACAACTGCAATCATCATATTGTTAAGGCAACTTATGGAAAAGCTTAAAGAGTGGAAGAAAAGTCTATGTATGTTTTTATCGATTTGGAGAAGGCCTATGATTAGCTGGTTAGACGGATAATCCAGTGGACTATAAGGAGGAAATGCATGCTGAAGAATATTTTAAGCTTATCCAAGAAATGCATGGAGGGGAACTAACGTAAGAACTATGTGGGGAGAGACAACTGAGTTCCCATTAGAATTGAATTGCAGCAAAGATCTACTTTGAGTCCTTATTTGTTTGCGTTAATTATGGATGAATACAAGATGAAGTCTTGTTGTGTGTGATGTATAAATATGAAGTAGTATTAATTGCCCAGACAATGAACCAAGTTAAGTATAAGTTGGAACTTTGGAGAATATCTCAGAATTAAGCGGTTTAAAACATTACAAAAAAAAGGACAGAATATATGGAATGCATTAGTGCAAGTTTGAGCAGGACATATAATAGTCAAAACAGAAAGCCGTTTATAGATGAAACGTCATAAACTTTGGTAATTGGGATCTACTACACAACCTAATGCAGGATAGGGGAAGTGGAGATAGGCAATGAAGTGTTGTGTGATCAAGAGCCACTTTGCTTGAGATGGTTTGGACATGTCCATCAAAGACCTAAAATTGGTCATGCAAAAAAGATTGAAATAATAAAAGCACACAGAAAGAGCATAAGAGGAAGAGCAATAAAGTCTTGGAAAGAAGTACTGGGAAACAATATGAAATTGTAAAGTAATAGAGTGTTTAGCCCTTAATAGAATTGAGTGGATAAATAAGACTGGCAAAGTTGATCCCAAATAGATGGGATAAAGGGATGATAATGGTGATGATGAAGATATTCTATTGAATAAGAAACTTATATTTAAAGCTCGCTATAATTTATTACTTTGGTTCCATTGTAGACATTTTGAATCTCCCCCAAACATCTGACCATGTGTATTAATACAAGTATACTTTTTTTAGAATATATATAATTGCATGGTATTTTGGGGCCAATTAGTGTTGGCATGCAATTTTGACAAAGCAACTCAAAATATAAAAGATAACAGGAAAAAAATGATAAATTTGGGTATCCATCTACAAACCAATCGGATATGAGTGGAGGGGCCCAAGATCTTATAAGAGGAGAGACAAGGCTATGAAATACCCGATGTGGGACTAAAGTTCAACACGCTCCCGAACGTGTTGGCCAGACTGAGCCAAATCGAGTGGATAATTTAAGTGGGTGGCGTGGACTGGAGAAAGGCCTGCTCTGATACCATGATAAATTTGGGTATCCATCTCAAAACCAATTGGCTATGAGTGGAGGAGCCCAAGATCTTATAAGAGGTGAGACAAGGCTATGAAATCTATGAAATACCCGATGTGGGACTAACCTTCAACAAAAGCTACGCTATCACCATATGAAAGAAGCATACCTATCAAATTCATCTATGCAACAAAGCCCACCATCTGCCAAAACAAGGGCCCCTGCCTCAAGCATCCATTCACCTGGAGAATTGTTCATCATTTAGGATAAATTTTTAATCCATCCACGGGTTAGTGCACATTATACGAAGATGCAAGTAAACAATTATTAAAGTTTTCAACTATGAAAGGGAAGAACAAGAATTAAATATATTTCCTTCACAAAAGTAATGTCATAACTAGTAATTGATAAATATTGTAGATCACAAGGATGGTCCTTTTTGAATCTTTAATAATTTCTTTCAATTTCTTGCATACCGAACAAAGTAGGTATTTAAATATTTCTCCAACGTAAACTTTCCTAAATGGAAAATATCAAAGTCAAGTAATAAAAGACAAATTACGAGATATATAAGCAATAACATTTTCCATACACCCTGACGAGAAATATCAATGCTTTTATAGGATCTAAAATTATAAGAAAAATAAATGTTGACTCAGTATTCCTTTTCATAAATTGTGTATGCAACTATATGGCAGACCCGGAATATAAGTAATAACATTTTCTATGCAGAAGGGGAACCCTGACGAGAAATATAGATGCTTTTGCAGGATCTAAAATTATAAGAAAAACAAATGTTGACTCAGTATTCCTTTTTTGGGTAAGTTAACAATAAATTGCTATATGATTTTTAATATAAACATATTAAACTACAAGGGCTGTTTGGATACTTGGTAAAGCAAGGAACTAAGGCGGACAAAAATAAAGGTTGTAGGTTCAACTCCCCCTTCCCCAGAATATTGTTATATCTAAGACATCCCGGTCCAATTTGTCCAATTACACCGGATCGGACCGAATTGAATGGCGAACTGGTTTGCTCCTAACCAGTTAGCCATTCACATGGTGTCATAGCAAATTAAGTGTCATAGGGTTGTAAGCACAACTGGAGCACGTTTGACCAAGTTACTCTCACTTGGTCAATTCATGAATGTTAATTATTTAGCTTAGGATTGATTTGTCTTGACAAATAATATACAAGTGTTGTTATTTCATACATCTGGAAGTGCATACGAAAGAAGAAACAAATGGGAAAAAAAGTAAAAGGATCTCAAGTTATAGTAAAATGAATGTTTACCAAAATATTTCTCAGAATGCAAGGACCTTGTCTCAGTTGCGCTAATGGAGATAGGTGATTGCAACAAGTTGATTGTTCCAAAAGAAGGGAATGATGATCACGTCTTTGAGGGAGAGGACCTGATTTGGTTGGACATGGATGTGGTCACTGGGGGATGCACATACCTGAGGCCAAATATGAGATCATCATAGTCACAATGATGGGAAACTACAAATCAGGATGAGGAAGATATTGATTATGAGGAAATGGAAAAAGAAGCTTATGTGGAGGAGGTTGACAATGGGTTGGCACCGTCACCTAGTGAAAAAGAATGAGAAAGAAGGTGATTTCAATATGTTAAAACTTGAAAAGATCCAAAAGGGACTTTATGTGGAGTGCTAAGAAGGAAAAAAACAAAAAGATTCAGTGATAACTTAGGACGTGGTGAGGTTTTCCAAGGAGCGAGGGTTGCGAATCAAATCATTATGTAGGATGAATCAGGCGTTATTGGGAAAATGGCTATGGAGATGCAGTGACAGGATGTGTGCGCTATGGGTGGAGGGTATTGGCCTGAAGTATGGGATAGATTTCTACATGTGATCCATCAATGGCCCGAGAGGGAGATTTAGCTTGAGATGGTGGCAGGGAGTAAATAAAATTAGGAAAGAGTTCGATGATGGAATTAGTATTCAGTTGTAGTCGGGTCATAGAGGTAGATTTTGGCATGGTAGATAGTATGGGAAGGAGGCACTTCGGACGAATTATGATCTGATCTTCAATCTGAAATCCAATCAGAATATGTTGAGGTTTGGCATAGGGACGGAAGTAGTGCAGTGTGGAATACCAACTGCGGCAAAAATTGTGTGATCCTGAGATAAAGGAGTTCATTAGAAACCTGAAGGAATTCTGTGAATGATGATGGGAATGGACAGGACATCTGAACATGGAACATGGCATGGAAAGGTAAATTCATGGTAGGATCTTTTACTAAACTCCTCTACAGGAGACAATTAGTGATTGAATCTTGGACAGTAATGTGGAAAACAATGGCTCTAATTAAATTTAAATTATTCATTTGGGAGGTTGTTTTGGGTATGGTTAACATGTGTGCGGTTGACAAAAGGGGGAAGGGCATCCCTGTGTTGTGTAGGTTTTGTGGGGAGGAGGATGAAACAGTTGAACATTTATTCTTAAGATGCATTTTCCCATCGGAGGTTTGGAGAAAATTTCTGGAGCAGTTGGGGATCAATGGGTGGTTTGGGTAAAGCCTGAGTGGCGGTCTTGGCCAGATGACGGGTGAACCTGCTTGTTAAGAACCTGGATTCCGTAAGGAATGCCTTGCCTCTAGCAATCTTCTAGGAAATTCGGAAGGAAATGAACAAATGAATTTTCAAGAATAAGTACCATACTTGGATTTGTTGAGAATGTGATTATTGAGGAATTATGCTGGTAGTGTATCTATGGGTTACTGAGAGAGGCCATTGGTAGCTGATATCCTATTGGAATGAGATCAAATTGGCCAACCCTAGTTTTCCTTTCTTTTTTTGCTTTCTTTGCTTGTTTCCTTGTTTTGTTCCTTTTTGGGGAGAGCATCTCGCTTCATCCCTTTGATCCGCTGTATTTTTTTTCATTTAATAGAATTATGGCTTAAGATGATTAAAAAGAAATGGCAACCACAGTACGCTGGGGATTTCTTAAGGCTACGTTGCAACCTCATAGGGATGGCAGTGAGACCGCTTGCCATTAACTACTCATTGCATCTTACATTGAACCCACATTGCATCCACTTGTCGTTAAGTTAACTGCTTAGAATTGCTTACTTTCTAGAACACCCACTAAAATTTGTCATGTATATTGGCCCATACATGCAATATTAAGTCTTTATTTTAAAAAGTTTTTGAAAAAGGATTATATTGTGGTTATGGCACACTGCTAGGGACTGCCTTTTGTAAATATGATATCTTGCATGAATTTTCCGCATGCACAAAGTATGTCCATGTAGAACACATGTGCTGTAATCACTAGGGTTTCGACGGTTTATTGAATAGTAGTGATACTAATAGTGGAACTAATAGGATCTTAATTTGGTTATGTCCATATGATTTAGAGATGGTTTCATTACAAAAAGTTTTCTTATTATTTTAAATATCTAGCCCGTAGGGTTTATAAAAAGCTTTAGTTGGAGAACCCTGTATCATGGGTGAAAATCCCCGGTTTTCCAGTACGTGTCGACCAGCTACAAAACTGATAAGTATCGGTTTTGGACGATACACTGGTATGTATCACCCGATACATAGCAATATATATGTATTTGTATGGTACGATACATTCACTGTATCGTACCGGAGGGTCCGATACCGGTACGTATCAGACGATATGTACGGGTATCGTCCGAGATTTTGACCCATGCCCTCTATCATCATAATCTAGATGTCTTAATTCTGAGTTTACGTAATTTCTCAATAAAAAGGAACATAACTTACCTCCATCCTTGACTGCAGTAACAGTTAAGCCAGCGCTAGTACTCCCTAACCCAGTAGTAATCACAGAACGGTTGCTTAATTTAGCAGCAAACTTCAGAAACTGCGATTTTCCAGTACCTGCCATCTCATTTGTTATGTGTTTATGTTTCAATAGTAGTCTATAATTCTTATTATCTAGTCAAATCACAATTTATATGCCATTAAAATCAAATTTACAAAATATAGAAAACAGGCATAAAACTAGATATGTGGCCTAAAATAAAATGGAAGGTTCTTAAATGTAAATAATTCCAAAAGACATTGGTGAGATACGAAATTGCAATAAAAATATCACCTGCCCAGCAAGCCAAATATTCAAGTATCAAAAACTAGTTTTATGGCAAAATAAATATCCGTGGAGAACTGGCACAGAGGATGTCTTATCAATGAACCCAAATAAATGATACTGCTGCAAACAATCACTGAAAATTAGAAGGTAATGAAGAAAATTAGCTATCGCAGGAAGCTTATACTAATAAAATCTGTTCTCTTAAAACTTAGTTATAGATAATCTTTCTGGAGTTGTCAAAGTTAGAATTGAATTTAGAGACGAGTTCTCTAAGTGGATTGCTGGATTTTATACAGATATAAAAGTGTGGCCCTGTGGATCAGAAGAGAGACTAAGAGTTCATCCGGAAGGTGCAATAGAATGAATCCTAGAGCTCTCAGGTTTAATCCCAGCTCACATAACACAAAAAAAGGACTTAAGAGAGATGAAGGTTGGAGAAGAGAAGAGAATAGCCATAGGTAGAGACAGGAGGTAAAAGGTGAGTTTCTGGTTAAAGAGCTAATATATTATTTGATGAATTTGATTTATTTAATTCCCTCTCATTTCCTCATTTCTTCTAAATCTTCATTCAGAAATAAGCTCTCCTTCAAGGTTTGGAAGTACTTAATTGTGTGTGGACTTGCCTAGTCAACTGACCAACACGCACTGACTTTGATTATTAGTATAATGAGAATGATATGCTCGTACCTCAATCGCTAAGGAGAACCTTTATTTAAAGGATTAATTGTTTCAACTTCGATTGTTTTTAAGGATCTACAAGGCTTGGGATTTTCTATGAATGAAGTATACATAATTGTATCTAGACTAACCATCTATGAAGGTGATGAAAAAATTGAAATTACATTGAGTATGAACATCGAACGGTCACAAATATCGTCTTTAGGAAACGGTTTACGAGTCATCTTCCCTTGGGCACAGCTGACAAGGTCAGCTCCCAACTAGAGGTAACTCCTGAATTAACTTTTCAAAATATATTCTTTTACTCATTTCAACATTGATGTGGCCTAGGCAATGGCACATCAATGTTGAAGGAATAAAATACTATGCTCTGAAAAGTTAAATCGGTAGAAATGCAGAGTGTCATGCAATAAAAAATCAGGATAAAATCGCATATAGGCAAGACGTTGTTTTACTAATAAGCAAAGTGATGGGGACATCAAGATCAAAGGCGTCAGATTAGGGTCGCAAAAGGTTCTCCAGTGTCGGAAGAAACGAAAGGGGATTCGAAATTGAAGAATTGGAGGAAGTTGAAGGTTTTGGGCACGTTTTGGTCGATTGATTGATCGCAGACTCGATCGATCGATTGAGGCCAGGAGGTTCGGAGCTTTTGGCGAATTATTTTTCTCAGTTGATCGATCGATTCTAAATTTTAGATCGATCAAAAGTGAACAGGGACTTCATGCAATTTATAACTTTATAAATCGATCGATCCTAGAATCAATCGATCTACTTATTGTGTGAATCAGATCCACCAAAAGACAGAATTTATTTTTATAACTTGTTTTTTTTCGTGCTTATTTGTTTAAAGGTTTTCTTTTTTTTAGGCCTACTATATAAGGTCCTTCTAACTTTGTAATAGTTATTGATTAATAAATGAAAATGGAGAGCTTGCTTTTGTGCAAACCCTAGAAGACTCGTGAAGAGTTTTCGATCGAAAGAGTGAATCTTCATTTCTCGTGCGACTTGGAGCGAAACCGACGTACAGCCATAGTGAGAAGCCTTGGAATCCGTGGTGTGAAGGAGTGGAACCCTATCTTCCTCTTCTATCATTTTCTCTAATTATTGTCTGATAATATCTTCCTTATTTGCTTTGATAAAATAAAATCCATAACCCCAAACCTTTATTAATTTATATCTTTTAATCTACCCCTTTTGAATGAATTAATCCTTCGAGTCTTTGTTTTCAAACCCAAGAAGAGTCAAGAGACGATCCCGTAATTGTCATTTGGTGCTCTAAACTAGATCGAAACTTGAGTTCCTTCATCGGAGCCGTTTTTCTAGACCGGAAAATTTTAACGCATGCGAATGCTAAAATAGAATTATTTTAGTTGTTTAATTGAATTCATTATATTATTTTATGTGGTTGGGTAAGTTCGAATATTTTCGCTAGTCAATTTAATCTGAAGTTAATCCTAACTCGCATAATTAGGATTTTAGCGTTTGTCCCGCATCATATTTGGTATCACAAAACAGTCTAGTTTAGGATTGTCAGTACCCATTTTAAGTATTAGGTTTCCTTTGCATATAGGTGTGTTAGTGTTTTCTTTTATCGTAGGTGTCGCAATGAATCCAGAACAATTAGCTGCTTTCATGGAAAGCTTTTTAACACCCAGATGGTTGTCATACAAGCCCAATTGCAAAGTCAGCAAACCCAACAGGTTGATTTAGCTGCATAACTCCAAGAGTTGTCTAAATCGACTCATGGTGAACATCATAGGGTTAACTTTGATGAGAGGAGGGAGGAGGGACCCTCCTAGGGGTGAAAATCGTCCCGACGTGGATATAAGGTTAATGCTCCCACTTTCAAAGGAAAGATGGACCCCAAAATCTATATAGATTGGGCAGTCTCCATGGACTGCTATTTAGAATGGTATGAAATGTCAGATGAGCGAAAAGTACAGTTTGTCAAGATGAAACTCGTGGGGACAAGCCAAACTTTATTGGACAAGTGTGGAACGACATCAAGAAGCTTTCGAATGCGAACCCATAGCCACATGGGCGAACATAAAAGAGAAACTTCATAATAAATATGTTCCCCTATCCTACAACCAACGACTCATGGATCAATGGCATGGTTTGAAACAGGGAAACATGTATGTTGAAGAGTATATCAATAAGTTTGAGGAGTATTTACTTCAAGCTAACGCTTATGAGAGTCCACATGTCACCTTATCTAGGTTTCGCACCGGCCTACGCCATGAGTTACGAAAAGAACTCATCCCTCACCCGGTCGGAGATTTAGAAGAGTGTTATGCCAAAGTGATAGAGTTAGAGAGGTATCTCGACGCTCCAGTCAGTGGTCGATCTAAACCCTCTAATTCCAATTTTTGGTCTAATCCTACTGAACGGCCGAATAACACCTACAGTCAATCCTCAAAACCCATGAATCCTCAGATTGACAAGGGCAAAGGACAACTGATCGAGAATTCTAAGCATGCACCACAACACTATTATAAGTGTCAAGGCTTTGGTCACTTCGCATCTCAATGTCCCAATAAAACCCAAACTTTGATTATTCAGGAGTATCCTCAGAAAGAGGACAATGAGTTAAAAGAGGTGTACGAACATATTGAAATGCCCAGTGACGAGGAGGGCGAAATTCATTTGAAAACCGTAAGTTGTAATAGGAAAGTTTCTATATTTGAAGAAAGTGGTGACAGTGTATCCATACCGCATGAGTTGTTAGAGTCGATAGGAACGTGTCAGTATTCTAACTTGCATGGGATTAACAATCAAATTTTATTGAATGATTAAAATACACATAATGTCACTAACATAATAAATTTGTTTAATGAGTTTAATAATGACAATTTTGTATTAATTCATGATAGTCCCGAGCATGTGAACCTTTTTCCGTCCTTGAAAAGAGGTAATGACGGAAGTCTAGAATTTCCTCTAGACAAGGGTTATCATCAGATAGTTGCGGTGGAAGATCTTATACCTATTTTATGTCCTGCAACTATTCTTTTGACCCATTCCTTGTTACCCAAACAATCAAGCCATACCCACTTAACCAATTCATAACTCGTACCCTACTTATGTAATATGAGAAAAGAGGTAAGGACGGAAGTCTAGAATTTCCTCTAGACAAGGGTTATCATCAGATAGTTGCAGTGGAAGATCTTATACCTATTTTATGTCCTGCAACTATTCTTTTGACCCATTCCTTGTTACCCAAACAATCAAGCCATGCCCACTTAACCAATTCATAACTCGTACCCTACCTATGTAATATGAGAAAAGGTTGAATAAGGAGGTTCTAGAGTTGTCAAACCTCACTATCAATGTGGATAAGCATTAGGCGTATCTCACAACATGGAAAGGCAAGTCGGGAGTTGAGCACCCAAAGTGTACCATACGTGGGTTCTACAACTTATCAGAGGTGAGTTCTCCCACCCGGGGAGAATTGATGGAGAAATGAAGATCAAGGGCGTCAGATTTGGGCCACAAAAGGTTCTCCAGTGTCGGAAGAAACGGAAGGGGATTCGGAATTAAAGAACTGGAGGAAGCTTAAGGTTTTGAGCATGTTTCGGTCAATCAATCGACCCCAGAGACTCGATCGATTGATTGAGGCCAGGGGGTTCAGAGCTTTTGACGAATTGCTTTTCTCAGTCGATAGATCCATTTTAAATTTTCGATCGATCGAAAGTGAACAGGGACTTAATGAGATTTATAACTTTATAGATCGATCGATCGATCCTAGAATCGGTCGATCGTCTTGTTGCGTGAATCAGATCAGCTAAAAGACGGAATTTACTTTTATAGGCAAACTTGTCTTTTTTTAGTGCTTATTTGTTTTAGGGTTTTCTTTTTTTAATGCCTACTGTATAAGGTTCTTATAACTTTGTAATAGTTATTGATTAATGAATGAAAATTGAGAGTTTGCTATTATGCAAACCCTAGAAGACTTGTGAAGAGTTTTCGATCGAAAGAGTGAATCTTTCAAAACCTGAGGAATGAATTTTCATTTCTCGTATAACTTGGTGTGAAGCCAACGTACAGCCTTCGTGAGAAGCCTCGGAATCCGTAATGTGAAGTCGTGGAACTCTATCTTCCTCTTCTATCATTTTCTCTAATTATTGTCTGGTAATATCGTCCCTACTTGCTTTGATAAAAAAATATCCATAACCCCAAACCCTTATTAATTTATATCTTTTGATCTGTCCCTTTTGAATGAATTAATCCTTCAAGTCTTTGTTTTCAAACCCAAGAGGAGTCAAGAGACAATCCCGTAATTATCTCTTAGTACCCTAAACTAAATCGAAACTCGAGTTCCTTCATCGGAGACATTTTTCTAGATCGAGAAATTTTAACGCATGCGAACGTTAAAATAGAATTATTCTAGTTGTTTAATTGAATTAAATTATTTATATGGTTGGGTAAGTTCAAATATTTTCGCTATTCAATTTAATCTGAAGTTGATCCCAAACTCGCATAATTAGGGTTTTAGCGTTTGTCCAGCATCACAAAGTCTTGTACATATTATTTTCTTCAAATTCTAACAAAATGACATAGGATTCTTATGCATCGTAGGAGCACAAGAATTATCCATGAGGTTGACAAAACATCCAGATAGTACCATAAGAAGAGAATTTCCAAACACAAACAACGCCCACCTTATTATCAATACCAAGCTTAAAATCTAGTTCTCAATAGTATACTAGTAATATTTATCGCAAGTATCCGTACGTAATGGCCGATAGATCTCAATACAAACAATTTTTTCCATTTCATTTTATAACGTATAAATAAATCCAAAAAACTAATAATAATATAGTGAAAATTATTTTGTTATATTACACATCTTTAATTGTGTTTTCAACTTTGTTGAGAAGTATTAAAATGTCTAAGACAGACACCATGTCTATGTTGAGAAGAGTATACGGTGCATAAGACAGAGATCATGTTCTCTATCTTTTGTCTTTGCAGAAGATCTTTCCTCTTTCAACATCGTCTAAGTTCAATATATATATATATATATATATATATATATATATATATATATATATATAAGGAAATGACCATATGACTCAAGTCATGGGATATAAGCCAATGACTATGGGTCAAAATATCGTCCGATACCGATACGCATCGTCCGATACATATTGGTTTTGGGCCTCATTGATACGATAAAACGGTTTATTCTCGGATACCCCCCAAAATAGTCAATTTATTGTCCGATACAGACAAATTATTGATCATATCGTCTGATAATACGGTGAAAACACAGTCACCCTTAAAATCTTCAAATTATCGGACGATACGGGTAAATTATCGCACGTATCGTCTGTTAATTTGAACTTATTGGACGATAATTTGAAATTATCATCCGATAATTTCAAATTATCGATGTGGGGCCCAGCTACTTAAAGGGCACGGGTTTGGGGGGTTTTTTAGCCGAAAAAACCCTTTTTTTCCTCCCATTTATTTCTCTTTCTTAGGCCATTCTTCTTCCTCTTCACTTCTTAGTCACAGGGAGACCCAAAATTTCACTACCGACCACCCGGAAAGCTCGAGATCGTCGCCGAATCTCCGAAGAACTCGGAGAAGGTACATGTTCTACCATTTTAGGTTATTTTACACATGTCATGGGTATGTGTCACATGTGTCATGGGGTATGTGTGACAACCCGGATTTCGACACCCCGAAACCCATGCCATCAGCACGATCCTCCAGACCGTGCCCCAAAACTGTGCACGGAACATTGGTATATCAAGCACAATTAACTAAATAAAGCAAATAATCTCATAAAGCGGAAACAGTTAATATGCCCAACGGGCATATGCAAAAGACAGTTCTACTTTCATGCCACTGCATGAACAGAGAACCGACCCGAACCATCGGTGATAAACAGATCACCCCAGATGGTTCGCCAAATGAATAATTCAATTTAATTACATGTTTGTCAAAATAAAGGCTTGACATACCAAGCCGTACAAATCTACTCTCAAAACTACTCTCTGTCAAAGTACACAGCAGAGTCTCCTCGAAGAAGTCCTCGGGTGGAGGCTCCAACTCGTCTCCAAGCACGTAATCCGAATCACCCGGATCTACGTCTCCCGAAGCCTCAACTGCTGCTATCAGTGGACCTGCGACGTATAGTCTAAAGGGTGAGCTATATCCTAGCTCAATAGGGAACAAACACAATGAACATATAAATTAAGACTCACATATATTCCATGATATTCTAAGCATGATGTGTCTATGCATTTGCTAGAAAACAATTTAAAAGTTGATGAATTGCATTCAAGTTTACTGGTAATTAGCATGTCTTACTTTACTGTTGATTTATCATGAATGACACTGAACAGGCCCAAGGCAAAACTTAAATCTTCAACTTAAGTAATCCCCGAGCAATATAGCATCGAGCCTCGATGAGATACCCTTCATCGTCGTCTAAATAGACAGTTGTTATAAAGTATTCCCTGGGAATACGACCCAAGCCCCTTTTCACTAGGCGGCGGGGTTAAAAACTCATCTCAACATCCTTGGGATGTGCTTACTATTATGGATAAACCTCCGCACCGGTGTACGGATTGGCCGCCGTACCGGTCACAGATATCATGCCGCGTCAGTCGTGGGTATCCCGCCACGTCTGTGGGGTATCCTATCAAACCTCAAATAACAAAAATAGCATGTGCTTTACATATAGTTATTCACCATGTAAGTGTATTATCTTATATCAGTTAGGCCTCAACAGTAATTATTCAATCATATATATATATACATCCCTGGGATGTATACATACTCGAATCACACCTGATGCCTTTATTACTTTCTCATCCCCTGGGGATGTCTCATTCTTATTAGATTACTTGATCTTAATCACTTGCATCACACAAATGCCTTTTTCACATTCTTGGTGTTACACACACACCAATTTTCACAAAGCTTTTCGTAATTAAAACAACTTCATATCTGATAATTATATCACTACATACATGCTCTTGAAATTAAAGTACATGTTCAAGGTGTTCCCTACCTCAATTCTTTGAAGGTCCAAGAATTAAGGTCCCACGCGGCTCCTTGTGCTCGCTTTCACACGTACCACCTATGGTACATCACAATACATGCAATACATCACTAAAGATGTAATGAAGAAGGTCCTGAACTCTCTATGAATCTCAAAGAAAACTTAGAAAGTTAAGCAAAACTGTCAAAGTTGATTAATCGATTCCCAAAATCGATTAATCGAAACCCAAATCGATTAATCGATTTTCAAAATCGATTAATCGAGATTCAAATTCGATTAATCGATCCCAAATCCATTAATCGAAGTCTCTAACATAATGAAGTCGATTCTCAAATCGAGTGGTCAAAAGTCTGAAATCGATTAGTCGATCCCAAATCGATTAATCGAAATCCAAAATCGATTAATTGATTTCCCAACTCGATTAGTCGATTTCCCCGGGTCTTGTTTTTCAGCCACTGGAAGTACCCAGTCAATTAGTCGATTTCCAAATCGATTAATCGAATATCCAAATCGATTAATCGAAATCCAATTCGATTAATCGAAATTGGGCACTCATGACTTTTCAACTTCTTGGCTAAAATCGATTATTCAAATCCCAATTTCAATTAATCGATTTGGCCAGATTCAGCCCCCTTTCGGCTGTTCTTCCAAATCTTTTTCCCCTTCTTCTCTAAGCTTTTAATCTACTATTTTAAGCACATTTGACTGAATTTAATCACTCACGATCTATGCATTAACTTCAATTTAAAACTCACCTTTCAATCAATCTCAAATTGATTAAGATCTAGGTTGGAATGGCTAGGGTTCCCGCTTTTGCTTCAACGATCCTAATGCGTTGAATCCGGCAATCAATGCTAACTCCTCTTCTTGATTTGCATTAACCTCTAGCCCTCATAACTCCTCTTTACTTCTCTCTCTCTCTCTCTTCTTAACTCTCTCTTCAATAGCCCAAAACAAAAGGGAAATAGGGTTATTAAACCCTTATATTCACTCTCCTGCTTGTGTGTTAAACACATACACCAGAGATACGTGTATGTGACCACTAACTCACTCTATACACTACTCTTCAGTCATATTGACCTCACATTAGTTCATCACTTTGAGTGCATCGTTTGACCATCACTTGGTCAACCCTACGATCAATCGGGCACGGATCCCGAGGGCAAAGTCAAACGGTCAATTTTTTGGGATATTACAGTATGTGTCAATTACACGTGAGACGTGTAATTGATGTGTCACATGTGTCACGGGGTATGTGTCACATACCCCATGACACATGCGACACATGTGACACGTGTAATTGATGTGTCACATTTGTATTTGATGTGTCACATGTGTCATGGGGTATGTATCACACGTGACACATCAATTAGAATAATATCAATTAAATATGGTAAAATGTCATCTAGTATTTTAAAAATTAGAATAATATCAAGTAAAAATGATTTTCAAATGTAATCTAATATTTTACAAAATTAGAATAACAACAAATAAATATGGTAAAATGTAATATAATATTTTCAAAAATTAAAATAATATCAAATAAATTTTCAAATGTAATCTAATATTTTACCAAATTAGAATAATATCAAATAAATATGGTAAAATGTAATATAATATTTTACAAAATTAGAATAATATCAAATAAATATGGTAAAATGTAATATAATATTTTAAAAATTATAATAATATCAAATGTAATCTAATATTTTAAAAATTAGAATAATATCAAGAAAAAATGATTTTCAAATGTAATGTAATATTTTAAAAATTAGAATAATATCAAATAAATTTTCAAATGTAATGTAATATTTTAAAAATTAGAATAATATCAAATAAATATGGTAAAATGTAATATAATATTTTAAAAATTATAATAATATCAAATAAATTTTTAAATGTAATCTAATATTTTAAACATTAGAATAATATCAAGAAAAACTGATTTTCAAATGTAATGTAATATTTTAAAAATTAGAATTATCTCAAATAAATTTTCAAATGTAATCTAACATTATAAAACCATTAGAATAATATCAAATAAATATAGTAAAATGTAATCTAATATTAGTCAACATGAATCAACATGCAATGATGTATCACATTAATTTAATTCAACCGTTTGCTCATTCATGCAGGTGAAATAAATAAATATGGTACGTGGACAAGATCCAGCCTAACAATACGGCACAACAATAGATAGTGATAGACTCTGAATAGAATGCAAGCTTTGGAATTCTTCAAATTTTTTGGGGGAACCATAAAGGCGGACCTGATGGAGGTTATGGATGAGGGGGTGTTACTCTTCGGCTTGGTTCTCGGTCTTAATCAATGGCACTCCTGCAGGATACTTCCAAAGCACCAGAGGGCTCCGTCAAGGGGATCCACTATCCCCTTTCCTATTCAATATGGTGGGTGAAGCATTATCTGGGTATCGCATGTCAGGCAAATGAACCTCATAACTGGTATTAAGGTGGGAGATCAAGGGAGACATATTTCGCACCTCCAATTTGCGGATGATACAATTATTTTTGGGAAGGCTGATGTGCGGGAGTTCAGAGCTTTGGTTGATATACTGTCGGTATATGAGGCGGTCTCGGGACAATGTATCAATTTCTCCAAGTCGGCTATCACAGGTATTGGTAGTGATGAACTGTTGTTGGCGGATCTGGAGCTGACGGTGGACTGTGCGATAGAGAAGTTCCCAATTAAGTACCTGGGGCTACCCTTAGGACTCAGACAACCTACTACTAGAGAGTGGGAACCGGTAGTGCAAAGGTTCGAGCAACAATTGTCGTCTTGGAAGGGAAAGATGCTCAGTAGTGGAGGCGGCTTGTTCTTGTCAAACCAGTCTTATCGTCACTGCCCATCTTCTACATTTCAATGTTCAAATGCCCGATGGGAGTTATCAAACGCCTAGAGAAAATTCAACGAAATTCTCTGTGGGAGGGATCGGGTATGGACAAACGATATCACCCAGTTAACTGGGACACTTGTCAGCTACCCGTCGGATATGGAGGTCTGGGGATTCGCAACTTGCGGTGGGCCAATAATGCCCAACTAGGAAAGTGGTTCTGGAGAGTAGGGAGGGTGGAGGAAAGGGATAGACTATGGCGCGTGGTGCTGCTAGAGAAGTATGGGCACCTAGGGGATAATTAGGGTATCAGTATTACGATGCACAGAGGAACATCCACTTTGTGGAAGAACATTTGCAGCACGTGGGAACTCTTCGCCAGAGTGCTGCATTTCAGCTAGGGATGTGGTACCCGCATCTGCTTCTAGGAGGATGATTGGGTCGATATGAGACCCCTCAAATCTTCTTTCCCGGATATTTATGCCATTTCGATGAATCCTCTTGGTAGGATTATGAAGTTGGTCTCTGAAACAGAGGGGGGCAGACTATAGGATGTTGTTACCAGAAGACTTCTGAGGGACAAGGTGGCCTCGCTCTCAAATCTGATGATTAGACTCTATGAGGCAGACCGACACCCTCACAGTCAGGACCGACTGATTTGGACACCAAGCAGGGATGGTATCTTCAGCGTCAAGTCCTACTATAGGATGCTTATGAGGCACCCATTAGTCAGATTCCAAGGAAGGCAGCCATTTCTCCAAAAATCAAGTTCTTTGTGTGGACTCTATTCAAAAAAAAGATCCTAACCATAGATCAGCCTATGAGAAGGGGGAAGGAGGTTCCGAATTGTTGTGTAATGTGCAATGGGGGGAGGAGACCGCCCAACATCTACTTCTCCATTGTGGGGTGGCGCATGAGATTTGGAACATTGTCATCAAGTCCTCCATGAGTTGGGTGACGCCGACTACGCCTTACCTCCACTTTTTGATATGGGGGTCCGTTAAAGTGGAGGGGCAACTTGAAGAATATTGGATGGCAACCCACTTCACTGTGTTGTGGAGTATATGGTGTGAGAGGAATATGCGGATTTTTGAGCGTAAAAGCTGCCCGATAGGGATGATCATGAAGTCGGTGAGGGACCTGGTGAGGTTATGGGTGGCGCGAGAAGGGAATGTTCCTAGAGAAGAGTCCTACTTGTGGGACCCGGGCTAATTTGGCAGGGTACGGGTGTTTTGTTTTGTTTTTGTTTTTGGGGTCTTGTATTTTTGTCATGTCGTATTGGTCTTTCAGCACTTTGCTGCCTATCAATATAATTCACTTTACTGATAAAAAAAAAAAAACTTTGTGGAAAGAAATTGTTGGGAGGAGGTATAACATGATTGAAGGAGCATTTGGCTCACGTTAAGGGAGAGACAAAAGGATGTCTCAATGTACCGAAAGAGGTGAGAGAATTTATCAGAGCCAGCATGCAAGCAGCTAAGGGAAAGAAAAAATCAAAAGCCGATCGAGATAGAGAAATGTATGAGAGAATAAGGATGGGAGATCCAGAGTTTCCTGCACCTGAATCTGAGGATGAGTATGTGGTAACAGCGAGACTCATGAGGGATAGTGCTAGAGAAGCACAACAGCGACGAGATCAGAAAGAAGCCGATTATCGGTTTGGGTCCAGCTTGAGGGGCCCATCCATGCCTACTATTAGTGGTGGATCTATAGTCATAGACCACATGTTGATGATGATGAGGACATTCAGAGGACTGTCGGGTTGTGTCGGTCAGCATCCGTGAGGGAGACCAGGCCGTCTCGTAAAGGCCGTACTACAGGTCTCATGGATCTGTTCATGTATCGGACAGAAAGCTCCAAACAAACTAAATTGAGTGCAATCTCACTGAAAACATGGGGGAGGGGATTGGAAAATCGATTGTAAAGTTCGTGATATACAATCACATTCCGAGTCAGGTTGTGGAGTCGTCGTACTTTATAAGTATGATTGATACAAGTGCAGAAGTTGATCCAGGAGTTAAAAAGTCATTTGCATACGAGGTATTTAGGTCCTTACTAAATGATGAGTACGAGGAGATAAGAGCTTATGTGAAGAGTTTTGAGGAAGTATGCGATGAGAGAGGTTGCACAATCATATGCGATAGATGGACCGGTCCCACAAGGAAGAGTTTGATAAACTTTTTGGCCTACAGCGATGCCGGGACAGTTTCTGAAATCAGTTGATGCTTCTAAACACGTGAAGACGGCTGATTACCTCTTTCAACTAATGGATAAGGTAGTTGAAGAGGTTGGAGAGAAGCGGGTTGTGCGGGTGGTAACAGACAATGCCGCCAATTACAAAGCCGCAAGAAGGCAGTTAATGTTGAAAAGACCTCACTTGTACTAGACTCCGTGTGTCGTTCATTGCGTGGACCTCATTCATGAGGATTTGGGAAAGAGAAGCAAGGCATAGGCAACTATTCAGAAGGAAAGAATAATTACTTCTTACCTGCACAACAATGACAAGTTAGTAAATTTAATGAGACTTCACTAAGAACAAGCTGCTCCGACCTACGATTACACGATTTGCAATACAATATCTAGCCCTACAAAGCTTGGCTAGATATAGGCGTGAGCTGAAGAGCATGGTGTCGTCTGAAGAATGGAGAAAATATGAGTTAGAACTCCCACGATCAAAAAGACCTACTTGCAATGAAGTTGCTGACCTGATTTACAACCCCTAGTTTTGGACAGATGTTGACCACTTGATCGTCGTCACTACCCTGTTGATGCAAGTGTTGAGGTTGGTAGATGGTGATGAGAAACCAACGATGGGGTATGTTTACGAGTCAATAGACAAGGCAAAATTGGCTATTAAAACCAAATGCCCTACAATATATAAAAGATATTGGGCGATTCTCGATAAGAGGTGGGATACACAATTCCACCAGTGCTTGCATGCTGCAGGTACAACATGTTACACTGCTTATGTTGTGATTTATAATTATTTATTATTTTTCATATTATTCACTATTTCCATATACTGATGAGATTGCTCATATTTTATGTATAGCACACTACTTGAATCTAGCCTTCCAGTATACACAACGCTTCGAGTTGAGTGAGGTTGATGAAATATACAGCAGTTTGCTCAATGAGATCTAACGAATGCTCCCTGAGTTGGCGGACCAAGGTCAAGCCATAAGAGACATGAGTAAACATACCTTATAACTAATAAGTCAAATGTCATATGATATGTTTACTGATATGTGGGTTATTGTATTCCATTTTTATAGATTGACGTGTTCCGTAAGAAATATGGGTCATTTGAGACGCGGTTAGGTCAACTCAAATCCAGCACGATATACCCGTCGATTGGTAGATGCACTATGGAGGTGATGGTCTGATACTGAATCGGGTTGTACTGCGTATTTTATCGCAAACATGTTCCTTGTCCAACTGTGAGCGGAATTGGGGTACCTTCTCTCTCATTCACACGAAAACAAGGAATAGACTAACTATGGAACGATTGAAAAAGTTAGTCTACTGCCACTACAACATGCGATTAAGGGTCAGGAATATACAAAGGACAAACCGTGGTAAGCAATTATATGAAATTTTAGTTCATACAATTTTTATTTGATGTAATTGACGAGGCATGTACTAATTCATCTATCATATTCTACCTTACAGATAGTGTATATTTTAATCTTATCGAGTTGGATTATATACTCACGGAGGATGACCCTTTGAATCAATGGATCGAAGAGAGAGAAGTGCCAGTATTGGATAGTGAGAGCACTGCATGGGTGGACAATGCTGAAAGAGTAGCGGAGTAGCAGGCTTCCCAACAATCGAGGCGAAAAAGAAGATTGAATCACCATTCAGTGGTTAGATCTGATGACGAAACGCAGCCCAGTAGTGATAATGACATGACGGGGGTGATGGTGGAGGCGATGAAACCCACGTTGGTACTAGTAGTGGAGGCGATGATGTTGATCTGTCTTATTCTTATGGAGGTATTGCCGCATGGGATGATGAACCGATAACAATGTTTGACACTCCTATATTTAGAGGTGAAGGGATTGAAGGAAGAGAAGCGTCAGAATCTTACCAATCGCCACCACTACCACAAGGTCCACAAGATGATTTGGGTTATATGACTTCTAGCTTCGGGAGATTTAGTTTGCAAAACACCGAAGATTCAGCAACCAGTAACCCATACTACCGGCCTCAACCAACCTACCCTAGGCCATATGACTTCGTTGGTTAAATTTTTGGAGGACCGACCTTTACCTATTACACTGAGCCATATTTGTCGCTACTGCCTCAGCTTCAAGGGGGGGCATATGATCATGGGTATCAATATGGCCAGCACTATAAGGAAAGCTCGCGCACTGATGATAATGATCACGAGGGACAAGAACCACCACGCCATTCAATGTGGCTTTAAAGTAAGTTTTACATGTACAATAGACCTTTTAATTTTTTGATCTATGGTTGACATAGCTTCTTTGACAAACAATATCCAATGAAATCTTTGGAAAATTACGCTTTATATTGTAGTAGGCTATAAGTAGTAGTGCTATTTAAGTGCACTTGCTAAGTTGGTGATTAAGTAGGGATTTAGGATAGTGAATGAGCCAACTGGAAGAATATCGGTTTTGCATGAATCAGTGGTCAGGGTTGTCATTGATCTGATATTCTGATCCACATGTTTTTTTTTTTAATTTTGAAAAAGCACAACGAAAACATAAGCATCAAATAAGCCTTAAATAAATTTTTATAATTTTGAAATAAATAGAAAACCATTAAATATAATTTTCTGGAATTTTAGTATTTTTTGGGATTTTTTTTTTTTTTAAATGTATCGGACGATACCCGATACGTATCGTCCTGGAGTGAATGACGATACGTATTGGAATTCCAGGATTTTGATCCATACATTTAGCTTGATTTCAATACCTACTTTTTGTACTAAACTTCATGCGTCTTGCAATTTGGAGGGGGGGAGAGGGGGTTGGATCCTGTAAAACTCATATTTCTACTGCCTTGAATTTCATAAAGTAGATGAGATACAGTGATTATTTGGCAGTGATATTTTATTGCGTATAAGATGCTCGGTACATCAAAGTAACCTCCTACAAGTTCCTACATAATATGACAATAGGGTCTTTTGTGGGAATGCACGATAATTTGTGCTTCGCTTTAGGGGGTCGTAATTCTCCATTATGGTAGTTTTTTTTACCATTTTTATATGTGTTGACTATGGTTGGCATGAGTTAACTTTGGCACGTGATGTCAAACATCGTGCTAACCACATGTGATAGATGTTAACTTTCGTAACACATCACCAAGAGTGACATGTTTTACCGGTCTAGCAGTGTGCACTAAGATGTGCAAGCATTTGCGCACCAATATAAAGAGATTGAGTTTGATGACCCTATTTCATTCGGCGAGCATATTTAAAGTGTACCTGGCGGCATTGAAGCATCTAGCACACAAGGTGTTCAGTGTCCAAGCACCCAAGGGAGTGTTGAAGGGTACAAAGTTAGTGCATGAAATTATTGGCAACTTGGGAATTATTTGTTAGAAATATGTAAACATTATAAGTGGTGTGTGGCTATGTATATGGGGTTTGTGTGTTGTGGACTAGCCACATAGGTAGTTTGATTATCTCTTGCTTCTTGATATCCATGAGATTTTACGTGGCCAATATAAATACTCATAGCAATGACGTCAGATTCCGAAGAAACTTAGTTTGCTGGAATCAGATTCTATTTCCAAAAACTTTTTTTGTTTTTGAGACGATAACAAAGCTATAATATATTAAAACAAAACAGAAAGGAGATACATACCTTGGTAGGTAGTAAGGAACTACCCAAACAAAGAGACCCCCCCAAAAATCTTTAACTCGGAGACCAGAGCAAGTCTGCGACATCTCGAACCCCCATCGCTACAAAATCAGCCCGCAGGAAGCTATGTACAGCCGCACTCCCACAACATCATGAAGTGCTGATATCCATCATTAAATTCAGTCATCTTGGCAGCATTTCAGCTAATCACCAAGTCTTGAATATCACGGATAACCATCATATATGGTTTGGCCCTTCGTCTAAACACTCAATTATTTCTCTCCACCCAAATAGCCCAGAAAACCGCATACACAGTGAGGGGCCATAACTCTTTCCTATGGTCATCGAAACCAATTTCCTTCCACATTTCCATCATTTGCCCCGGCCAGAACGGAAGGACCCATTTAACATTAAAGATTATGAAAATCTTATACCAAATCGTTCGCGCAAATGCACAGTGTAATAGGATATGTGCCATCGATTCCTTCCCCCCCATACAGAGGAGGCACTTGTTCCGAACATGAATGTTTCTCCTAATCAGCTGATCTCGAGTAAGAATCCTCGCCCTCACTACCGTCCAAGCAAAGAATTTTATCTTAGGAGGGATCTTAGTCCTCCAGAAATCGAACGACCACCTGGTATTACTATGGTTCTTCTCATGACTCAACAGTTGATTGTAGAATGATTTCACCGAGAAATTCCCTTTAATAGAATGCTTCCATATCATACGGTCTACATTGGTCGCATTTGAAGCCATCTCGGTAATGACCGCCATCAGACTCCGGAACTCGTCCATTTCCCAATCTCTAAGGTTTCACCGAGTGAGAACCTTCCAAACCCGAATCTCGTCTTCCATCTGCACAAAATTGCTAATGGTTGTCTCCTTGGAATCCAAGAGCATATAAATCGTAGGCAACGCAGCCTGAAGAGTTTGCTCTCCGACCCATCTGTCCTACCAAAATTTAATCCGCCGACCATTGCCCCAACTGTAAATGATCCCATTTTGTAGCTCCTGCCTGCATTCCCTCACTTCCTTCCACCAAGCCGAGTCATGGCTAGAAGTGTAATTATAATCCTAAGCGTCTTCCGGCACCCCATATTTGCTCAAAACTACTTGCCACCACATTTTATCTCTTTCTCTTTCTTCTCCTATCCTCCATAGCCACTTAGCGAGAAGTCACAAGTCGTAATCTTCTAATTCCAAGCCCCCCCCTCCTTTTCTTTATTCTCGCAACACTCAGCCCATTTGACAAGATGCAATCTCTTTCGATCCCCACTTCCTTCCAACAGAAAGTCTCTGACAATCTTCTCTAATTTCTTCGTGATACTAATTGGGGCCATAAAAATAGACATCATAAACACAGGAATAGACTCAAACATTGACTTTATGAGGGTTAAACTTCCCCCATTGCTGAGCAGCTTACTTTTCCACATAGCAAGCCTTTTTTGGAATCTTTGTACCACTATCCCCCAACTTCTCGCTCTGCACGTCCCGATTCCCAAAGGGATTCCGAAATATGTAATAGGCAAGTTTTATTTCCAGCTACTTTAATGCTAGCACTTTCCTGATTTGAAGGACGAATCACCAGTTAGGAGCATCATCTTCCTTGCGGCATCGGAGTTGCAGGTGGTGTTTCTCGGGAATCGGACCACCATTGGAGCTCGAAACAGGTGCAATAGGGTCGGATTCACCTATTTGGTAAGAATCTTAAAATCTTACCTCTCTTTTGAAATTTGTTTTCGTTAGAGGGGTTTTTAGGTTGGATCTTCTCATCTCAGCCGAGAGTATAGTCTCAGTTTCTTAGCATCTCCATTTCTAGTATGCAGTGATTTCGGGGCGAAACTGAGGTGAGTATTATCTGATTTGTGGATTGCTAGTTTCCAGCAAGTTTTTTTCAAATGGTATTGTATCAAAACTGATTTCCTGGTGTGGTTTGAGAATGGTATTGGGTAGTCGGTTGCCTGCAAAAACTTGCTTGAGAGGTCGTATGACCTTGATGGTGTGCTGGTTGTAAACTCAGTCGTGAAGTGTGACTGCAGCAGTGTTGTTTGTGATCTGTTTCTAGTGAGATTTTGTAAGTATGGATGATACAAAGGCACGTAGGGGTGGTAGTGGTGATGGACCTGATCAAAAAGTAGTGGTGATGGATTGAATGGGTTACAAATTACTACCGTGAAATTTGATGGAACCAACTACTTAGCTTGGTCTCGATCCGCAGAATTATTCATATGTGCTAAGCGCAAACTTGAATTTGTAGATGGATCTATTCTGGATCTCATCCCTTCTGATGAGAAGTATTAGGTGTGTTATATTAAGCAAATTAACTGCTTTTTGGATCATTATACAAGAAATAAGCCAAAAGCCGATAGAATTAGATAGACGTGCATGCATATTATCGAAAGATTTGGATTTAATATTCAACAAACGGCTTAAATATGTGATATTAACATGAATATTCGAGTGGGGATAGAAAAAGGATAAACATTCCTTAAAAGGCATAGATTGAAGTTAGATATAGTAAAAAATTACAAAATTATTGAGGAACAACTGTTATACCTAATGGGTCAAGTAGAAAAATCAAAAGTCGTAACTAAATAAATCTGACAAGAAAGAATTGTGTTCTTGGCATAATATCCACAAATCAGATTTCCTCTATACGAACAATTGGCCTTCCCTCTTATCCATATCCGTTTATCCTATTCTGAAGTTTTAACCTGCACCAATGGACATGCCAAACTCCCTCAAGCGAGATTCTGTAATATTTTCCTTCTTAGTGCCACTTTCGAATTTTCTCTCATGTTCTCATTTCCTATTTAATCCTTTCTTGTTACACCAGAGATCCATCTTAACATATGCATGTAAGCCCCATGTACTCTATCATGTTTTATTTTCATAGCCCAACATTTAGCACCATATAGTATAGCAGGTTTTTACATCCTCTTATAAGAACATCCCCTCCATTTGAAGTGGAACTCTTGGATTGCACAATCCTCCGCTTGCTTGTCGCCATTTCATCCAACTTGCTTTAATCTTATTTGAGAAGTCCATATAGTATAGCAGGTTTTTACATCTTCTTATAAGAACATCCCCTACATTTGAAGTGGAACTCTTGGATTGCACAATCCTCTGCTTGCTTGTCACCATTTCATCCAACTTGCTTTAATCTTATTTGAGAAGTCCTCTTCAAATTCAGCATCAGATTGTAAACTAGAACCTACACAACGAAATCTATGGCAATGTGGCACTAGATGGTTTTCTATTCAAACTATATCCTCCTCTAAGCTATCATGTTCACTAAACTTTCACTCGTATTCCGTCTTTGTGCTGCTACTTCTCAAACCTCTCGACTCTAAGACTGACAGGGGACGCCAAGATCGAGAGCCTTGGATTTGGGTCGCAATAGATTTTCCAGCGCAAGAAGAAACGAAAAGGGGAAGCAGAACAAGGAATAAAGAAGAATTGATGCATACATTAATCGATCGATCGATCCCAGTATTTGATCAATCGATTATGGGCAGGGGGCTCTTAACTTTTGGCGAACTTTTCTTCTCAGTCGATCGATCGGTTTCAAATTCTCAATCGATCGACTATGGACCGTGACTTCGAACGATTTTAGTATTTTACTCTTTAAAATCGATCAACTATCCGCGATAGTCAGGTCCATCAAAAGACGGAATTTCGATTTTTCTTTTATTTCGAATGCAATTACTTTAGGGTAGTTTCGTAAATTTTCTATTTTAGGGTTTTTCTGTTTTAAGGCCTCTTATATAAGGTCATTAAAAAACATTGTAAAGAATTGATTGATTATTGATGAATGAAAAGCTATTTGCTTCGGCTTGAGAAGAGCTATGTTGAAGAGTGATTTTTCTCTCTCCGTGAAGGGTTTAGTGTGAAGTCAAAGGGTGTGAATCCCACAATTTCCTAGCTTTTATCTTTATCTCTCTATTTATCTTTTCTCTGTATTATTTACCAATCTCATAAAACCTAATTCAGCCATTACTCTTTCGAATATTTAGAAAATCCTAAACCCCAAATTTTACCTGAGACATTAAACCAATTTGAATCATAAACCATGAGAGAACCTGTAATTCTACATTTGATCGAAGAACGACACCCTAATTTGAAAGCAGTTAGAGTTCTATCTCTAAGATCGCCCCTTCCGTGAATCTAAACATATCTCGCACATCGGATTGGACCCTAGCCGAAACAAGCATGATCACTTAAGCGGATATCCATGAAACCCTACGGTACCGCTTTAATTTGTATTTTATTGCTTAATTATTTAGTTTAATTTCGGCAAACTAACATTCCATCATCATTCATGTAGTCTAGGGTCGATGAAGCCCGTTAGTTTTGGTATCAAAGCATAGGTTCTAGGTTAGGGCATAATTGCATGTCATTTCAATCTTATTGCATTTTATTTCATTTGTGTTCATTAGTGTGCACACCTAGTGTTTGACAAAAGTCCTTATTCATTTTGGTTCACATGTGTATGCCATTTCGAAGTCATTTGTATGCACGTCTTGTGTTTGTTAAAATTTCTCAATTGTTGTATGGTCCATAGTGTATATTTATTATAGTATTGTGTCTGAGTTGTGTTTGTGTCAAACATCATGTATGAGTCACACATCACCGTGAATTCCTTACCCATCATGAAAAGGTACAAGCTGAACGAGGAACCCACTACACTCCAAATCCTAAGCAAAGTTCCGAAAGTAACGACGAGGTTAGAGTTAGGGGATACTCCCATCATTGTGAAACCTTAAGGTATCACTTTAATTTGGCTTTTATAGGTTAATTATTTAGTTTAATTTCAGCAAACTAGCATTCCATCATCATTCACGTAGTTTAGGGCTGTTGTCCTGCGTCAGTTTTGGATTTGGACCACAACAGATTTTCCAGCGCAAAAAGAAAAAAAAAAGGGAAACATAACCAGGAATAAAGAAGAATTGATGCATACATTAATATATATCGATCGATCGCAGTATTCGATTGATCGATTGTGGGCAGGGGGCTCTTAAATTTTGGCGAACGTTTCTTCTCAATTGATCGGTCGGTTCCAAACTCTCAATCGATCGACTGTGGACCGTGACTTCGAGTGATTGTACTATTTAAAATTGATCGATCGATTCTAGAATCGATTGATCGATTTTCCGCAAAAGTCAGGTCCGTCAAAAGACGAAATTTCGATTTTTCTTTTATTCGAATGTAATTACTTTAGGGTAGTTTCGTAAATTTTCTGTTTTAGGGTTTTTCTATTTTGAGGCCTCCTATATAAGGTCATTAAAAAACATTATTGATGAATGAAAAGTTATTTGCTTCGGCATGAGAAAAGCTATGTTGAAGAGTGAATCTTCTTTCCCGTGAAGGGTTTGGTGTGAAGCCCACAATTTCTTAGCTGTTATCTTTATCTCTCTGTTTATCTTTTCTCTGTTTTATTTACCGATCCCATAAAGCCTAATTCAACCATTACTCTTTTGAATATCCCAAAAATCCTAAACCCCAGATTTTACCTAAGGCATTAAACCAATCTGAATCATAAACCCGGAGAGAACCAGTGATTCTACTTTTGATCAAAGAATGATGCCCTAATCTGAAAGCAGCTAGAAATCTATCTCTAAGAGCGCCCCTTCCGCAAATCTAAACGGATCTCGCGCGTCGGATTGGACTCTAGCCGAAACAAGCATGATCACTTAAGCGGAAATCCACGAAACCCTAAGGTACCGCTTTAATTTGGATTTTATTGCTTAATTATTTAGTTTAATTTCGGCAAACTAACATTTCATCATCATTCACATAGTCTAGGGTCGTTGTCCCTCGTCAGTTTTGATATCAAAGCATAAGTTCTAGGTTAGGGCATAATTGCATGTCATTTCAATCTTATTGCATTTTATTTCATCAGTGTTCATTAGTGTGCATGCCTAGTGTTTGAAAAAAGTCCTTATTCATTTTGGTTCACATGTGTATGTCAATTCGAAGTCATTTGTATTCATTTGTGTGCACATCTTGTGTTTGTTAAAATTCCTCAATTGTTGTGTGGTCCATAGTGTGTGTTTATTATAGTATTGTATCTAAGTTGTATTTGTATCAAACATCATGTATGAGTCACTTACACGTCACTGAGAATCCCTTATCTATCACCATGAATTCCTTACCCGTCATGAAAGGGTACAAGTCGAACGAGGAACCCGCTACACTCCAAATCCTAGGCAAAGTCCCGAAAGTCGCGATGAGGTTAGAGTTAGGGGATACTCCTATCATTGTGAACCGGAATATGATCTTGATAGAAAATTTCTAAGGTCTATTCAAGTCAAAGTTCCAGATTTTAAGGGTACGGTGAGCCCTAGACCCTTCGTGGGATGGTTGTCTAGCATAGAAAAGGATTTTGACTCGTATGATTGTTGGATGAGTGTAAGGTTGAGTTAGCCAAGACGAGGTTGGTGAGCCATGCCAAAACCTATTGGGCTAATGTCGAGTTTCGAAACAAGTTAGTTCGAGTTAAGTCCATCACACAATGGGAGGACATGAGGGAGCGACTTATCGAGAAGTATGTTCCTTTCACGTAACACCACCCTCTACGGTGTTAGGAAGCTAAGGTGGATAAACATCATGAACACACCAAACTTGAGTCTAGGAGCACCTACACTAAGGAGGACTATGATTTCAGGGTTCAACCATCGAAACCTGTGATTACTCCTCTGAATCCCCAAATTGATCAGGAGAAATAATTGTCCATGAGACATACAATTTCGGAGTTCAACCATCGAAACTCGTGATTACTCCTCTGAATCCCCAAATCGATAATGGAAAAGGAGTGGTTAGGGACAGCCCCAAAACTAGTGGTCACATCAAATGCTATAAGTGCCAAGGAGGTGAGCACTTTGCTTACCAATGCCCCACAAAATTTTCCACTCCAAATTTATTAACTAAAAGAGAGTTCTAAGGAGCCGGAAAATATGAAAGTGGAAGAAATTGTGTATGACCCTAGTACCTTGATGAGTGAAGAGGAGATAGAAGAAGCTGAAGAAAGTCTAGTTCATGTTAAAGAACCTTCTATTTCCCTTGTGAGTAGTGATGTTGAGTCGCCCACACGTGAGTCAACCGAGTCACCTATGCACGATTTGACCGAGTCACGTACACACGATTTGTTAGTGTCTATAGAATCAGCTGTTCACGAGAACTTGTTGTTGGTAGAATCGAGTGCACTTGAGTCCTTGAAGTTGGTCGAACCAAGTACACGCGAACTAATCGAGTCACTTGCCTATGAGTCATTGGTATCCGTAGGGTTGGTTACACACGACTTGATGGTGCCTGTTGGATCGAGTACACGTGAATCCATCGAACTGAGTACACAAGAACCATTAGTGTCAATTGAATCGAGTACCCCAGAGTCTTTCATTTTGGTTAAAGCGAGTATGCACGAGTTAATCGAACAGAGTGTACTTAAGCCATTAGTGTCTCTTGATTCGATCACGCATGAGTTGATAGTGCCCACAGAGTAGGTCGCGCATAAATCGTTAATGTTAGTAAAGTCAAGACCACTTGAGTCTGTTACATGTGAGTCCTTTGCGCTGCATGCACATGAGAGTATCAAATCCATAGATATACACACATCATAATCTCGAGTTGCATACCGCTTCACATTCCGAGTCGTATTGTGAGTCAAGTTTTGAGTCTCATTCCGCATTGCATGCCGAAATTTCGCTTAAAATTAATTTGTGCAATGAAACTCTCAAATTATCGATGCATTTAACTAAGACTTTTATGGAATTCCAAATAAATAATCATGCGATGGTTCGGATTGAATATGAAGGATTCCCATCAAGACTCGCAAGGACGCTCCAAACTCGTCATGTCGAACCTCTTGGAATTTTGGAAAGGGGTGGACCTAAAGTATATGTGCTAGAGCTACCTCAAGGTTTGAGGGTTAGTTTGACACTCAATGTGGAAGACCTAGTTCCTCATCTAGGCTCAACTCCACTTCCTAGAACTCCTTTTCAAGCATCCTTTCTTTGTGCACCAATACCAATCCCACAACCCCTATCTTTTCCTCCTCCGAGCAAAATGAGTAGCGAGGTCATTGAGAAGATCTCAGATGATCCTATGGCATTCACCTGCGGCAGAGAATTTCTGGTTTATGAGATGAAGAGGGTTGGTGAGTCGACTATCGAAAGTGCATGGGCCAATTATGAGAGAGTTCGCCACTTGAGCTCCTATATTCCTGACCGATATCGCGATCACACTTCATCGGGGAAGAATTCCTTCGGGTCCAGAAGAGTTGATGAGAAACTTCAAAGATATTTGGTAGAGTGGGTTGGCGAGCTGGGTTATTTGGTTCGTCGAGGAGAGGTTTACAGTGTGCACTCCGATACAATCGACCGGGATGATACTCATATGTTACCAGATGCCAAGATTGTTTGGGTTAGTTGCAAGGAGTTTCACCGTTCAGGTCCTAATACACTTGATCAGTACTACATGCGTGTTTCATCGGTGATGAAACATTTTGGGTCTGGGAGAATGACGAGGGACGCCAAGATCAAGAGCCTTAGATTTGGGTCTCAACAAATTTTCCAGTGTAAGAAGAAACGAAAAGGGGAAACAGAACCAAGAATAAAGAAGAACTGATACATACGTTAATCGATCGATCGATCGCAGTATTCGATCAATCGATCGATCCCAGTATTCGATCGATCGATCAATCCCAGTATTTGATCGATCGATTGTGGGCAAGTGGCTCTTAACTTTTGGCGAACTTCTTCTCAGTCGATTGATCGAATCCAGACTCTCGATAGATCGACTGTGGACTGTGACTTCGAGCGATTTTATTATTTAAAATTGATCGATCAATTTTCTGCGAAAATCGGATTCGTCAAAAGATGGAATTTCGATTTTTCTTTTATTTCGAATGTAATTACTTTAGGGTAGTTTCAGAAATTTTATGTTTGAGGATTTTTTTATTTTGAGGCCTCCTATATAAGATCATTAAAAAACATTGTAAAGAATTGATTGATTATTGATGAATGAAAAGTTATCTGCTTCGGCTTGAGAAGAGCTATGTTGAAGAGTGAATCTTCTTTCCCGTGAAGGGTTTAGAAGCCAAGGGGTGCAAAGCCCACAATTTTCCAGCTTTTATCCATATCTCACTGTATATCTTTTCTCTGTTTTATTTACTGATCCCATAAAACCTAATTCAGCCATTACTCTTTTGAATATCCCGAATATCCTAAACCCCATATTTTACCTGAGACATTAAACCAATCTGAATCATAAACCCTGAGAGAACCAGTGATTCTACTTTTCATCGAAGAACGACGCCCTAATCTGGAAGTAGCTAGAGTTCTATCTCTAGGATCGCCCCTTCCGCAAATCTAAATGGATCTCGCACGTCGAAATGGACCTAGCCGAAACAAGCATGATCGCTAAAGTGAAAATCTACGAAACCCTAAGGTATTGCTTTAATTTGGATTTTATTGCTTTATTATTAGTTTAATTTCGGCAAACTAGCACTCCATCATCATTCATGTAGTCTAGGGTCGTTGTCCTGTCAAAGGCCTTCCTCCATAGTTCCAGCTTATTATTTATTTAGTTCCTCGTTTGGGTGATTATTACCACATCATCTGCAAATAACAAACACCATGGAATTTTTGCTTGTATTTTTATGGGTAATACATCCATGATAAGGGCAAACAAACAATGGCTCAAGCCAACCATTTGATGCAGCCCAACCCCGACAGAGAATTCACTCGTCGCTTCACATGTAGTTCTTATGCAAGTTATGACCCTTTCAAACATGTCTTGGATAATCTTAATACATATAAGATCGAGATGCAATTCTTCCTAAGCTTCCACCAGATTATCTTTCTCGAGCACCCTTATCATACACCTTTTCCAAATCAATAAAAAACACATGTACATTTTCCTTCCCTCTCCGAACTTCTACATAAGTTCCCTCAACAAGATGGCTTCAATTTATGATCTTCCTGGCATAAAGCTGAACAATTGTTCTTGAATATACTTGATTCCTATCTTATCCATTGTTTTACTATTCTCCCGCAGAGTTCATAGTTTAACTCATAAGTTTAAAGCCTCGCTAGTTCACACGGTTTTGGATGTCCCCTTCATTCTTATAAAAAGGGACCACAATGCTCTTTCCCCATTCTTCATACATTTTCCTTTTTTTAGTATTTTATTGACCATTTTAGTCAACCAATTCAGTTCACACTTTCCTATTACAATCTCCAACTTCTATAGGTATTCCATCAAGTCCTAATGTTTTTCTTTTATTCATCATTTCTAAGGCTACTTTTACTTCAACTTCGAATATTTTATTGATCATCCATTGATTTCTTGATCTACTTCCCTTGCATATTCAGTGTTCAATAGATCTTCAAAATATTCTTGGTATTTACTCTTTCTCTCATCCTCTTTTACCAAGACCATTTAATCTTCATCTCTAATGCATCTTACCTGGTCGAGATCTCTAGTTTTTTTGTCTCTAATTTTGGCAAGTTCGTAGATTTCCTTCTCTGCTTCTTTCACCCAGCCTAGTGTATAGATTGTCATATGCTTCATACATAACCTTGCCCACGGTTTTCTTAGCTTCTCTTGTGACGAGCTTATCTCTCAAGATCTTATGTGTTATTTGTTCTTCGTCATTTCTTCTTCTCGACTTTTGGGTATCTATACAATTATCATTTAGCATATTTATGTGCAAGAAACGCTTTTAGTCAGTGAAGTGTACATATGGGAATACCAAAAGTTTCATACAAGTAGAAAACATTGGATTTTAAAAATCAGTTTTCATGTGTGATGTCCCCAAAGTCGCACACCGGATCTATGTGCTCATCTGGAGACGTCGCACTACTTAACATACATAACTAAAGAGAAAAGATAAAATATAATAGTAACATAATGATCCGAACTATAGCACAACGGAATGTAAACAATAAAATAAATCGCCATTCATTCATAAGTAATATGAGCTATTAAAAGCTGAATTGAATTAAATTTAATCAATAATCCAAACTAACTCAACTAAAAAGGTCTCACAAATCTCAAATAAAGCTCTAATAAAATCTAAAATAAAGTTTAACTCTCAAAATAAATAAACTCCTAACGCTCGAAACCGTCTTCGTTCAAATCCCGATTTGCGTCATGGATCTCCACATCAGTATCCTCGTATCCTATGATCAACTCATCTCATTGTAAAAAATGAAGATGTGAGTCTAAAAGTACTCAATGTGGGTTAATCATAGGATCGTTCATACAAGAAATCCGTATGCAAGCCTTATAGGAATAAATAATGATAAATAGTCCAATGATAAACAATGTGGACAAAAGCACTGAGATCATAGCATGTATATGAGCAATATAAAGAAATAACTAAGAATAAGCATTGATATATAACATTGAAATGTTCACGTCTCTTCCTAGTTTTCCGTGTGGTAATTTTCATTATTAATATTAAATGCAATGCAACATGAATGTCATTCATGATCATTCTTCATCTTTGGTTCGTCATCCCAATCTTCACCCTTATCGTACATTAATTGGGTGCGGGGCTTTTACATGGTCATCTCTTCTTAGACACACATAGTCACCATCTCATATCTTAGATCACTTGTCCATTAGATTCAAGTTGGTTATGGCATGCAACGGTAATCTCTTAACATACTCATTAATGCTAGTATGCATTAAGTTTTCATTAAGTCATCTTTTTCATGTCTTTTTCATCGTATCATATTATTCACTTTAAATAGTAGATGTAAATCTACTCGTAACGTGGTAACGTGATATAATTCATTCATGGTATCGTGGTTTAGTCTTGTGAAAATTGTGAATCTTTTCACTTTCATATGCTATGAAATGTACAATAAAAATGATGCAAAAACATCGGTAAAACGTCATGCAACATTCCACTTTATTAGACCATAGCATAGTCTATTATCATGGTCTCAAATTTATTAAATTCACATGTGTAGGAATCAACTAAGTAATATGAACATTAACATAACTTTGATATGAGAGTAACATGGCATAAGCTTAGTAAATAACATGTAAAATTGCTAAGGAACAGTGGTATAAATCATGTGATTCTATAATTAATCATTAAGGCATATGGTAATAAAATAAAATCAACATGCTCTTTCAATATTTGAAAAGGAATTAGCCTCATCCTAGCATGATACATATTTCTAGCATTAAAAACCCTATGATTTTTCCATACCTTATGGTTTCTTGATTTTCTTGATTTGTATTCTCTACTTCTTGAAGGGCTTTAATAAATCTTGAAGATGCCTACTTGATAATCCTTTTGAAAAGCCTTGGGAAAATTAGAATTATTAAAAAAAAGTCTCAAAAAGATTCTTTTAAAAAAATAGCCTTAAAATAAAAAATTTAAAAACAAACTTTGAAATCTTGTTTCATGAAAGGAATTCTTGAAAAGGCCTTATTGAAAAAAAAAATTCTAGGGTATTGAAATTATTGATGCTTCTCAGTCCTATCTTGAAAAGGAAATCTTGAAAGGTCTTCTCAAAGTCTTGAAAGTCTCTTGAAAAAGCCTTAGAGACAAAGTTGTAAACCTTAAAATTAATAAAAAGGGTCTTCTTAAAGGTATATTAAAATTTGGAGAAGATTATTAAGGATGTTGAAGATCTATCAAATTTTAGATAATTTAAGAAACAAAGGAAAAAGCCCTTTTCTTTTTAAAATCGTGATTCTTGATATTTAAGAAATACAAAATTTATCTTTAATCTCTTTTTATCAATTTCTTTTCCCTTTCTTTCTTCTTCTTTCCTTCTTCTAAAACTCACTTTCTCTCTCTAGATCTCTCTCTCTCTCTCTCTCTCTCTCTCTCTCTCTCTAACACTCTAGGGTTCTCAAAAGTTCTGCAAATTTTGTAAATTAAACCTAATACCTATATTTATAATACTTTAAGGTTTCCTACTTAAAATCTAACTCTATTTAAAATTTCCTATATGTGTCTTAAGTGATTTTATGGGCCTTTAATTACTTATTGGATCTTAAATTAGTTAATGGGTCTTTAATTAGTTATTGGGATTTTAGTTAGTTTACTAACATATTTTAAAAGTCCATCAAGCATTACTAAATGCACCCAAAATTTACTAACATCTATTTAAAGGCTTATAAGGTCTATCAATTAGATTAATTAATCATTATAAGTCATATTTAAATAAAGTAAGCATATATTCATGTTATAACAACTAATTACATGCATCAAATCAATCTAACTAATCACAATCACAAATCTAAGCAAAACAATTACAGTCTAATAATGCATGAAAGTCTCAGTCGTTACATCACATTATGTGAATCCATATTGCAAAACTAAAGTGTATAATATATCACAGTTACACAATCAATCAAGAAAAACGTAGTTTTATGGCGATTCTTGAAGGAAAGGTTAATGTCTAGAACAAAGCTGACCAAATTTAAGTTAAAGTTAACACTAAAAGTGATGAAAGTTCTTTGATATAACAAACCTGGATCACCAACCAGAAGAAGGTGAGATTCTCCACGAATCTTTGTCCCAGAAGCATCAACATGTTGCACACCTCCGATCAATGTTAAAGCAACTGAAAGATTTAAGGAAGCAAGCAAGGACATTGTAAATACAATAATTATTCTGCAATCATTACAATGAGACGTGGAATGCTAAGTAGGTCTATAAAAGAGAAGTGGGGGGCCTAGAGCGAGAGAGAGATTTACACCCGTCTCATGCATCTTTCTTAAGTAACTGATTAAAAAAACTGATATTTTACTATACGCCATGTCCCATATACTTGGGGCCGGCTTTGAGCGACATAATCAGTGATTTTCACAGGAGAAGCCTAATGATTAATTTCATCTTAACAATATTCTACTTAGTAACCGCATATATCTTATAATGCTCTACCTGTCAATAATAAGAAACTTTAATTTTGTAAAACAATTACAAATAATGGGTGAATTTTCTTTGATCTATTTATATCTTTTTCAAAAGATAAAATATTTTAAAAAACTTGAATTGATTCGAGGGTTTTTAGGTAAAAAAAAAAGTCAAATTTTAATATAAATTTAGAGCTTTTGAAATTTCAAAGAGAGAGCGAGAGAGAGAGAGAGAGAGAGAGAGAGAGAGAGAGAGAGAGAGATGCAGCCATCTAATAGATTGCAAACTCATTTTCCCATTCACAAAATTCAAAAACAATTCTTGTAACTCTGGCATCATAGTGGAAGCACTGTTGTATCAATCTTCAGAACTTACCTGCAAGTTTCACTGTAAAGAGTCCAAACACTTGTGGGCATATTCCTCGCAAAATTATGTTTCTTCCTGCAGAAATTTCAAAGATAACAGTACTGGGGTTTATTCATAATAAAATTGTGACACAAAAGAAGGATAGAACAAGACCCAGAGGCAATATGCATAATTAAATTTTCCATTTCTCCATTAACATAAAATGGTGTTAATCGGTCTACATGTGATACTATACAAGCAACTGGCAGCACTAAGGAAACAATGATTTGAAAAGTAACACATTGGGAATCTCCCGAGTAGACTTAGACTGGGTAAGAACTGATTCACATAATACATTTACACGACTTAAACATTAAATCGCAGTGTTAGAGGCTCCTGCTTCAAGATCCAATGTTGGCTTTCAGCAAGAGCCTCCTGAATGCAGATTCAACTCACCTCAAGCAAGCATTATATACCATAAGCTTGTTAATTTAGCTCCAAATAACTTTCTCAAGAAGTTTCATGACAAATCCTATTACTTTTACTATAACCATCAATCTTGTTGGCTCACTCTATTCTTTACGGAAGGCAAGATGTACCATTGCTGTTTGGCTTTATGATCTGATGGATGATACGAAGAACTCATCCCTGCAACTCTTAGAAGACATTTGATAAGATCCGTTCTTGATAGGAACAAATTCAATAAAATAAAGATACATATTGATTGCCCCTTGGTTCAATATATGCAAACTTCGTATCAAGTCAAATGTCGCGTAGAAGGCCTAGCTCTAAAAGACTCAAATTGCACATGGTCAAGGTTGTTACCAACTATAACTAGGAAGCGGATAGATAAGTTTTAGCCAAATGGACAGAAAATAAAGTTAGGATCAAAGAGACCATACATGTCAAAATATTTCAGCACGCTACATATCCCTTCCTACCAATGGGGAAAATATCATTTCCTAGTAGTTTTATAGTTCTTAGATTTAAGAAGTAACAACCTAGATCTCTAACATGGTGACGCGGGACAAAACCTTAGGCTACGTGAATGATAATGAAATGAATATTTTGCCGAAATTAAACTAAATTAATTAAGCAATAAATCTGAAAATAATCATGGTACCCTAAGAGTTTCATGATTTTCCGCCTAGATGATCATGTTGGCTTAGATAGGGTCCAGTCCGTGTGCTAGATCCGTTAGCCTCGCGGAAGGAGGATCCTAGAGATAGGACTCTAGCCGCTTCCAGATTAGGGCACTCGCTCGTAGTTCAAGGATGGGATCACCAGTTCTATCAAGGGCTTGTTTAAACAATTCAATCTGACGATTCAGATTGGGCTAATGGTTGTGGTGAATATAGGGTTTATGGGTTTTTGTGAGAATCGCAGGGTAATAGTTGAAATGGGTTGATTAGGATTGGAATGGAATGCAAGCAGAGAAGATAAAACCAAATAGATAAATAAAAATAGATAGAGATCGTGGACTTCGCACCCTTGGCTTCACAGCATAAGCTCTTTTCATTAATAAAAAAACTAATTACATTGTTTATTGAGAGACCTTATATAGGAGGTCTCACAAAAGAAAACCCTAAAGCAAATAAACTCGAAGAAAAGACAAGTTTGCCCACAAAATTACAAGTTACGTGTTTTGGCGGAACCCACTTACGCGAAAAATCGACCGATCGATCGAGTGTATATATATATATAGAACTCTCGGGTCACAAATCGATCGATCAAAAGTTGGGCTCGATCGATCGATTTATATATATAAATCGCAAAAAGTTTTGGTTTCACATTCGACCGATCGAAAATTACCTTCGATCGATGGACTGAGAAATAGAATGTCGCCAAAATTTAAATCCAGCTGGACACAATCAATAGATCGAAGCCTGGGATCAATCGATCAATCGACTATGCATTTCTATGTGTCCTCCTTTATGCTTGGTTGCTCTTCCTCTGTGCCTTGTTCTAATTTCCATCGTTTCGTTTCTTCCGTCGCCAGTACATGCGATATGGTCCATAACCTATGTCCATGATGTCGGTGTCCCCGTCACACGGGGTGCAACCTAGGGGCCCTCAACAGGTCCCATCAGCCTGTTACCCGACCTGCCCGACTCGATTTTTTAACCAAGTTGGGCACATAAACTTGTGTCCTGTCAGGTCATTCCGGGCATGAAGTATCCAACCTCACCCGATATTTTATATATAAAGGGTTAGGGGATTTTGATCCGGAGCTGGCCCCAACCAGACCCAAACCATTTTTTCAGATCAGATTGGGCATATACCCTTGACCAATCGGGTCAGGTTGGTTCGGGAAGACCCAAAGGGTCGGGCAGACCTAAATTGTGGGCTACCCATTAACATCCCTAGCAGCACCAACATATCAAACGTAAGACTTCTACACTTAATACGGACATTATTGACATGGTATGACACCATTCCAAAGTGTCTGGCAATGAAGTGAGCAAAAAACTAATATACATATACCATTTATGTAAGAATCCTCAACGCATCATCAATTTGTCACTCAATGTCTTGATTGTAAAGGATCGATCGGTGATTTGGAAAAGAAATAACTTGAGGACAACATCAGTTGACCGTAACATCCAGCCTGATGGAGTCCATATTGTTGTAATTTGTTTTGTGATTAGGTATTTAGAAAATCAATTAGCATGCTAGACTAGGGCATGCCAATTTTGGAATTTGGAATTAGCAACTACCTTAGCAATATTTATCCTACCTTCTCGATGTTAGCACACTAATGCATTATATTCTAGGTGTGAGATAGCACAGCATCATGAGTCTCCATTTATATCTATCATTAAAGCCACAAAATTACATTTTAGATAATACAATCTTGTCTTTAAGGTCTCTTTCTTTCACATTCTCTGGAGTTAAGAATTTTTTTATTATGAAAAAATGCACCAAATTCCAGTGGAACTTTGGCGTTTGAAGCATAATATGGAAGTTCATAGTTTCTTAAGAGATTTAAATAGTTGAAAAATAATAATAATAATAATGTTTTAAAAAATTCATATGTACGTAGGCATTATTTTGCATCTTACTCTAGTTTTATGGACACTGTTGTCCAAAGTTCGTCAACAGATAATATAGATAGTTTAGTGAGTAATTTACTCCTTTTTGCACCTCTCTATCTATCTTCTTTTACCATAATGAAAATTATAAGTAATTTGCGATCTCCTAGACCTTTCATTCTAATACCTAAGCCAAGGAAAATCAAATTATTATCATGTTTGTTAATGGTTAATAAAGATACTTCCGGGGGTAATTTAGTCTTTTTTGCACCTTTCTCTTTATACATATCTTAGAGTTACCATAATAAGAATTATAGGTTACTTGCAGTCTTTGGACCCACTTGTTTCCTTCTGATATCAAAGCCAAGAAAAATCAAATTATTATCATGTTTGTGTCTACCGTTGTAGAATCAGATTCCAAAAAAATGGAACATGGAGATTTTTTTCTAAAAACTATTCTCAACACGATTTTTCAGCATGCTGACATCACTTTCCTGCATATCAACCCCATAATGATTGTTACCATCTTCGACCATTGTAAGAATTTACAAGTTTGGTCCTCTTTTTAACAGAGATTTTTTTTAGTCCATCTGATCTGATTTTCGATCAGCTTCCTCAATAGGTTCTTGACCATCTTCTTTTACCTTTTTCAAGATTTCCTCCAATCCAGAGCTCAAACACAATTTTCCCTTGTTTATCCTAGTTGAATTAATGATGATTAAGGTTAGTGAGGATTAAGGTTAGAAGAAGAGAGAAGCTAGAGGAAGGAAAAGAACAAGAGAGGAGAAATTAGGGTGGTAAGTCCATTACCCTTACACCCGTCATTTATTAGTATTTATATCACTTCTTGGGCATTCTTCAACAAAAGTAGGTATCAACAATTAACCTTAACTTGTGTATTGTTAACCTAAAATGCCAAAAACCCTCACATACATAAATATAAAAACCATCAACAAAAATAGGTATCGGTCAAATAACACCTTTCAATGGGTTATCTTTGAACTCTGACCAAAACTTCTCAAATTTCTTGACAACATCCTCAGGGATATCAATATCTGATTTTAGTTCGTTGGTTCTCCTGAAAAATGAAAAGAACGTAAGTAATGCATTCGTATGCAAATACAGGCAGATAAACTTGCAAGCCATTAATAATAGAACCAGGAAGTATTCATAAGGTTCGCAAACATCGCATTCACTTTTTCCAAGTTGCTGAAAATATTATTTGGTATGTTCAAAGCCATAAAAGTACAACTGTGAACAAGGCAGAGTGTTTCTAGTTGCCTCTAATTACACAAGTTAAATGTTTTTATTATTAAAAGAAAAAACAAAGGTTGGTTAGTGGACTAGAAATTAGAAATTACCAATGTTGAAATCAGCTTGACGAGATGAGAACCATAACGAAAAAAAAGAAGAGAGCTAAATCCAAGGGAGCAGCTCATCTGACTTCTTTTGATGGGTTCAATATGTAACTTTTTTTTATTATTATTCAAGATATACATAGATGTACTTGCTTTAATCCAAACTCACTCTGGACAAACTATTACTTCGATCTTATAATGGTGGGAAATTCACATCTCTAGATTTTTCTTCCTACCTCCAGAAGATGGGAATATTGCAGCCAATTTAGTGCCCCTATATCCTACAACATAATAAAGTTGTTGAGTGTAAGAACAGACATCTAATGGGGATCACTCCATCGTTATAGTGTGGTATGCATGTTCCTCAGCCTTACTAGTGTTAGAGGGGTAATGTAATATATAGTGAAAGATATGGTAGTGAGCAACACTGGATACACTAGTATGACAGGTGTGCATAATGGTTTTAATTCCACATTGAGGAAAAATGTAAGCGGCCTCCTTGTAGCCCTCTACATGAAGGGCCTCTATCTTGTAACCAGAAAAATGGGAATTGTAACAATGTAGTCCTTTATGGTATGACTTTGTCGCGCCCCCAGCCCCTAACCTCGTACACCTGCATAGCTTTAGTGTCTGAGTGTCCCGATCCACGAGCCGGACACGTGTGACGTGTGACGTGTGCCTCGATATCTGTTTCAGTAAGTGATGGAGAAAATATGTAATGCCCTTATTAGATAATTCTCCTTTTTCAAATTGCGAAAATTTCACAGAAAATTTTAACTTATTCATTTTCAAAATTCAATTATTACTTTTGATGGAAAATTTTGGAATCTTTTAAGATTTGTCAACCATCCTTATCGTTATCAAGATTCGCTAAGGACGCTTCAATATCATAATAATTAAAAAGTTTTAAAGATTATCAAAATCTTGTTAGTAAGTCAAACAAACTTTGCCATAAAACGAAAAGTACGCTGTCAATATTTAAAACAGAACCAGTCAAAAACTCGCAAAATAAAAGAAATCTAGTGTAAAAATATCATGTGGTCCACCCAAATGAGTGTTGGTAACTCCTAGGCAAAAAGAGTTGGCAAACTATCAACTTCTTTAAGATTCCTGGATCTATGCCCGGCCTTCTTTATCTAACTCTGGATAGGCGGTTGCATCTTTGTCTCCGAAATTTTTGAGTCATAAAAGGACCATAAGCGATGAAGCTTACTAAAGTCCTAGCATAGGTCTAAATATTGTTCCAATTTAAATTTTACCATTCCAATATCGTATCTCATCAATTATAATCAAAATTTCATAATCATGTTGCTGTTATAAAAGCAATGTCTACTTTTGTAACACCCCGACGCCACTCTTCGGATGGCTCCATTTGGTCCCACCAGCCTTCCCAGATCCCACCAGTAGCCCTTTCCCTTCAAAGTTTTGTTTTTGGTATGGGCCGACCTGTCGCATGGGCCGTTGTACCTACCCAAAACGCGTCTTGACAGGAGTGCGGAGGCCATTACTTATCTCCCAGGGTCAGGACCAGTCGTTACACGATGTGGTACTTTATAATCTCCCCATCTTGTAATCGAGTCATCCTCAGCTCTGATACCATTTTGTAACGTCCCAACGCCACATGTCAAGATATTGTCCTCTTTGGGAGGATCCACTTGGTCCGACCAGCCTTCCTTGGTCCTACCAGTAGCCCTTTCCCTTCAAGGTTTTCTTTTTTGTATGGACCGACCCGTCGCATAGGCCGCCGTACCCACCCAAAACGTGACTTGAGAGGAGTGCGGAGGCCATTACTTATCTCTGAGGGTCAGGACCAGTCATTACAGTATCTTAACATGTGACATCAGGACCAAGTGGAGCCACCCAAAGAGGACAATATCTTGACATGTGGCGTCGAGGTGTTACAAAATGGTATCAGAGACGAGGACGGCTCGATTACAAGATGGGGAGATTATAAAGTCCTACATCGTGTAATGTTGGTCCTGGCCCTCGGAGATAAGTAATGGCCTCCACACTCCTATTTGTTTTGGGCGGGTACAGCTGCCCATGCGACGGGTCGGCCCATACCAAAAACAAAACCATGAAGGGAAAGAGCTACTAGTAGGACTAGGGAAGGCTGGTGGGACCAACTGGGGGCACCCAAGGAGGACAATATCTTGACATGTGGTGTCAGGGCGCTACAAAATGGTATCAGAGCCAAGGACAACTCAATTACAAGATGGGGAGATTATAAAGTCCCACGTCATGTAACGACTGGTCTTAACCCTGGGAGATAGGTAATGGTCTCTGCACTCCTGTCAAGACGCATTTTGGGTGGGTACGGCAACCCATGCTTCGGGTCGGCCCATACCAAAAACAAAACCTTGAATAGAAAGGGCTACTAGTGGGACCAAGTGGAGCCACCCAAAGAGGACAATATCTTGACATGTGGCGTCGGGGCGTTACGACTTTCATGCATCAACAGTAATTTCATGCTAATAATACTTTCCAAGAATACGATTAATCAATCTACGATGCAATAGAAATTATTCAATCTTACTAATCAATTTCAGAAGATTCTTCAGTATTAAAAAGTGACTTTATAGTCTAACGATGTCAATTTCACAAATTTTTTCATCTTTGGAAATACCCAAATCATTTCAAAGTGTGTTAAAATAAAAGGAATATTATTTGTTTGCAATTCATTATTAAAGAACCTGTATTTGTCTTTCCATTTATTATTATTTTACATACCTAATGATTTAATTAGTGTCTTTTATTAATTCATTGCGATACCAACACCAACCATGGCCACCGGTTTCAATTTCACTTGTCAATGTCACACAGGCAAAGGCAGTGGGCTCTTCACCCATTTAGTCAATCAAGACAAGGATCAATATGACCTTGTTAGTCCATCTTGGACCCAAACTTCCACTGGCATTTCAAACCCTTTTCAATTTGTGCTGCTCATTTCGAGCTTGTTCGTAAGGACAGTGATCAATGTACGAGGTACGGTTTCGATAAGGGCATCATCTTTCTACTTGATTAATTTAATTTCAATTGCAAAGACTTATTTAAGATGAGTGTGTCCAGAAAATGAGGTTTGGTTCCATCATTCAATATTTGATATTCAATATTCAAGTCCCTTATCATTGACCATTTGTAAGTTAAAGGGTTCAGATCAATACAGGTCCCTTGGTCAGATTTCGACCATATCGGGATATTCATTCAATGTTCAATATCATTCGTTCCTTCAATAAGTTCTAGTTCAATGATCGAATAAATCAATTTGTTTCAATTTCGATATCAATCCAATCATTTCAATCAGTTTAGTTCAATATCAAATATCAATCATTATTTACACATTAAGGCATATTCCCTAATTTTTCTAGAATTTTCAAGCATTATTTACAGATAAGATAATAGCATCGATCTAAGCCAAAGTCCAAGTGCACCATTTCAGGCAGATCTGCACAGTTCTACCTCAGAATTTGTGCAAGTCAAACCACAGTGAACCAATGGCTTATATTTTGCAAGGGACATCTACATTGATGTGTGCCTGTACTTGAAGCTTTTTAGAATTTTTCAAGCCTTACCAGCGGGCCAAACAATGACCACAATCGGGTCAAAGTTACTGGTCAGTTTCAAGTTCACTAGCTTGGACAGATTTGCACACATTCACTTCGAAATTTGTGCTGGCCAAACCACTGTTTTTACTCTTCCCAGTAATCAGCGTCCCACCAAACAATGGTACTGTAACCAGACATTGACCTTCAATCATCTCATCTGTATATGCAACAAATTCCAGACATCTATGAGGGGCATAAAGAATATCACGTCCAAGAAAAGAACGATTTAACAATAAGATCTTATAAAGAGCTTTCACATGAGGAAGCCTCAAAGTATAAATAGACTCACTACAATTACAGGAAAAGAGAGACTGGGCAAGTGATGGGTAAATATATTAACTTTCTGACTAATTGCTGATATCTTCCATGATCTTTAAGGAGATCACTATCATAAGGTCTCAGACAGTGATTTTGGTCTATTTAAGAGTATGTTGACTTTGCTCCATGTTTTACAACTCCATGCAAAATATTGAGAGCATAATTGACGGGGACGCCACCAACAAAGACCCAGGGTTTAGGCCATACAAGGTGTATCAAAGGCGAAAGAAGCGACTAAAGGGTCAAGGAACGTCAAAAACCACTAAGGGAAGCCCCTAGAACTCAGTTTGGGAGCACCAGGCATCAACAGGCGACGGACGTCCATGGCTACAGGACGGACGTACGGATTTCGAGGTGCTTACTGCTTAGTGAGCACGGATGTTCGTAGTGTACCACGGACGTCCGTGAGTAGGCGACGGACGTCCATGGACCCCAGGTCGGACGTCCGTGAAAACCCGCGCATCAGCGTCATAAGTGACGTAATTGTCCCTTTTTATCCTTAGTTTTTGTCCTTTTTGTAAGTTACCACTTAGGGTAACTTAGTACTTTTCTATTATTAGGTTTATTCTCTTGTAATGGCTATAAAGCCTAATTTGTAAGCCATTTTTGGCACTTGATGAATTAATGAAATGATGCATTGCATTTTGAGCTTGAGAGAAGCTTTGAAGAGTGAGTCTTCTTCCCCAAGAGGGGTTTGGTGTGAGGCCAAGGGTGAGATGCCCATGTTACTTTGATCTTCTTTCTTCTATCTTCCTATTTTCCTGCTAATCTCTTGAATCCCAAATCTCTCTTTTAATTGATTGTTCAAATCTCAAACCCTAGATCTAGAGCTATATTGTCATCCATCCTTATGGATCAAATCCAATCCTAACCCATCAATCCATAACCGTTGTTGGACTCGAGTTTGCTCCTTTTGAGCAATTTAACAAATTCGATTCAAAAGCCTTAGTGAGGAACTACCTAGTCCATGAAAGAACTACGATCTAACGCCCCGACCTAGACGAAGCGAGAGTTCTATCTCTCGGATCGCCTCTTCCGCCATCCTAACGGATCCCGCGCATCGGATTGGACCCTACGTGAGCCAAAGCATGGTCACCTAAATGGAATCCCGAGAAACCCCAAGGTATCGCTTTAATTTGTGATTAATTACTTAATTAATTAGTTTAATTTCGGCAAATCATCACATCATGGGCATTCACGGATTTCAAGGTCGTCGTCCAGCGTCAGTTTTGGTATCAGAGTTTAGGTTCTAGGTTAGGGCATCTTTGCATGTCAATTTAATTTCTTTAAATTTCATTTCCATTTGTGTTTCATTGCATGCACGTCACGTGTTTGACAAAATCACTCACTCATTTGTGTGTCAATATTAGTGTGCTCACTTGTGCGCACACCGTGTGTTTGGTAAAATTCCTCACTCACTTGTGTTCATAGTTGTGTGTCATTTTAGAACCCATGTTAGTGTGTTGTGGTCACCATAGACCCGAACATGATTGTTGATGCTCTTAAAGGCATCCAAGCCGTGTTGATCACTATGAAGGATAGGATAGATGACATGGAGGAAGCCCAAACGGCTATAGTTGCCTCTAACGAGATGCTTCTCAATCGCTTGGATCGGTTGGAAGGTGATGAGGAGCATCATGACCGACGCAATGAGCGTAATGGTCTGCGCTTTGGGTGTGGTGAACAGCCCGGGGGGCGACATCGGAATCATAGGGAACTAGTTCATCGCGGAGATGACTACATCCCGGATGAGAAACTCCTCGAGAATGTTCGAGTTGAGTTTCTGACCTTCGATGGAAGAATGGACCCTAAAGTCTTCCTCGATTGGGTCTCCGATATGGATCACCATTTTGAGTGGTTTGGCATGGACAATAAGCGGTGCGTTAGGCTTGCGAAAATGGAGTTCATTGGTAAAGCTCGACTCTTTGGGGTCAACGTCGAGAGCATGCGTGCGAATGCGGGTCGTACTCCCATTACCCTTGGGAGGACATGAAGGAGCGTCTCACGGAGAAGTACGTTCCTTTATCATACTACCACCGCCTACTTGATCAATGGCAAAATCTGCGCCAAGGTAGTATGCCCGTAGCTAAGTACATTGGCAAGTTTGAGGAGTTCATGATGAGAGCCAATGTATCGGAAGATCCTCAAGTCACTCTTTCAAGGTTTCACACCGGGTTGCGATTGGACCTCCAAAAAGAGTTGATCTCCCATCCCATCGACACTCTTAAAGAGTGTTATGCCGTTGCGCAAGACCTTGAGAGGTACTTGAAAACGACGGTGGTGAGACGATTTAAGCCGCATGCCGGTAGCCATAGAGTTGGAGAAGGGAGGCCTAGTGCTGAAAATCCACCTCCCAAACCGCCACTCCTATAAATGTTCGGGTTGACAAAGGGAAAGGTGTGATAGGTGAGTCCTCAAAGGGTGGCACTCAAGCCAAGTGCTTTAAATGTCATGAGTTTGGCCACTTTGCCGCCCAATGCCCTACCCGAGACCCGCAAAGGACTCTCTTGGTTGAAGGAGAGGTTGATGAAGGTGAAGAAGAGGAAGTTTATGAACCGGAAGTCACGCCTAGTGATGAGGAGGGTGACGACGGTAACCAAGCACTAGTTTGTACCCAAGAGTGTTTGGTTGTGAGGTGTGCCCTTGCACAACCTCAACGTGAAGAGAAGGTTGATTGGCGTAGAGATAATATTTTCAATACTTTCGCCAAGTGTGGGGAGAAGAGTTGTAGAGTCATTGTGGATAGCGGGAGTTGCACAAATGTTGTGTCCACATACCATTACCCGCTTAGGGCTTACACCCGAGCCCCACTCGAGACCGTACAAGATCGCATGGGTCAACTCCTCTTCCATCCCCGTGTCCCAAAGGTGTCATGCGCCGATACAATTAGCCTCGTATTCGGACACCTTATGGTGTGATGTGATGCCGATGGATGTGGGCCATATCATCTTGGGGAGGCCATGGCTCTATGACATGGATGTGACCCTCCTTGGGCGGCCAAATGTGTGCACGTTCGTGCATGGGGGCAAGAAGATAAAATTAAACCCTTTACCTCCCAAGACACCATCGAACAAGAAAGTTGAGAAGAAGGGTAGTCAATCTAAGACCATCAATATCGTGAGCCCTTCGGAGTTTGAGAGAGCGTCGTTAGATGAGAGTGTGGTATATGTTGTCATCACCGTTGAACGTGCTCTCGAGTCTATGGGTAACTACCCCAAGGAGGTTGGGCCAGTTTTGAAAGAGTTTGTGGATGTCTTCCCAGAAGACTTACCCAATGAGCTCCCTCCCATGCGTGACATTCAACACGCAATAGACTTGGTTCCCGGATCCACCCTACCGAACTTACCTCATTATAGGTTGAATCCGGTGGAACATGCCGAGTTATCGCGACAAGTTGATGAGCTCCTTCGGAAGGGGTTCATCCAAGAGAGCCTGAGCCCATGTGTCGTTCCCGTACTACTCACACCCAAGAAAGATGGCACGTGGCGGATGTGTGTGGATAGTCGGGCTATCAACAAAATTACGGTCAAATATCGGTTTCCATTACCGAGGCTCGATGATATGTTGGATATGATGGTTGGGGCCACTATCTTCTCTAAGATAGACCTCAAGAGTGGCTACCACCAAGTTCGAATCCGCCCCGGTGATGAATGGAAAACCGCTTTCAAGACCAAGGATGGTCTTTATGAGTGGATAGTCATGCCTTATGGGCTCTCAAATGCCCCAAGCACCTTCATGAGGCTCATGACCCAAGTGTTGCGACCATTTATCGGGAAGTTCCTTGTGGTGTATTTTGATGACATTTTGATCTATAGTTACGACAAGGAGCAACACTTGATCCACCATCGGTTAGTTTCTGAAACATTAAGAGGAGAGAAATTGTATGCAAACTGCAAGAAGTGTACATTCATGCAACGATCCGTTGTCTTCTTGGGGTATGGTTGCGGACCCGGAAAAGGTAAAGGCTATTGTAGAGTGGCCCTAGCCTAGGAACATACATGAGGCCCGTAGCTTCCATGGGTTGGCCACCTTCTATCGTCGCTTCATTTGAAGCTTTAGCACCATTATGGCTCCCATCACCGATTGTATGAAGAAAGGGGAGTTTCAATGGAGCAAAGCCGCGACGAATGCTTTTGCCGAGATCAAAGGGAAAATGTCTAGTGCACCCGTCATGCGCCTATCGGACTTTTCAAAGGTCTTTGAAGTCGCTTGTGACGCTTCGGGTGTAGGAATAGGCGGAGTGCTTAGCCAAGAGGGCCACCCCATGGCCTACTTTAGTGAGAAGCTCAACGAAGCAAAGCAAAAATACTCCACCTATGATAAGGAGTTCTATGCGGTCGTCCGATCCCTTTGGTATTGGAAACATTACCTTAGACCGCAGGAATTTGTCCTATTTTCCGATCATGAAGCCTTACGCTTCCTTGCTTCCCAAAAGAGGTTGAACCCAAGGCACGCGACGTGGGTCGAGTACCTTCAAGGGTTCACATTTGTATTAAAGCACAAGGCCGGTGCTGAAAACAAAGCGGCGGATACTCTAAGTCGTCGGGTATCGACTTTGCAAGTCATGAGCACCAAGGTTGTAGGATTTGAGCAATTGATCCAAGATTATCCCGAGTGCCCAGATTTTGGGCAGAATACATTGCTCTATGGGGCAATCCTCCCAATGCCAACTCCAAGTATACCCTCCAAGATGGGTATTTGTTTATGGGAAATCATCTATGCATCCCTCGCACGCCATTACGTGACTTCCTCACTTGGGAGTTACATGCCGAAGGGATTGCCAGTCATTTTGGGCATAACAAGACCATCGCACTCGTTGAAGATCGATTCTTTTGGCCGGGTCTTACGCGTGATGTCGCCCGAATTTTGCGCCTATGTCGTACTTGTCAAGTTTCCAAACAACAAAGGCAAAATACCGGCGTGTACACCCCTTTGCCGGTACCACACACGCCTTGGCAAGACGTCTCTATGGACTTTGTGTTAGGTCTTCCTAAGACCCCCCGCAAGCATGACTCTATTTTTGTTGTCGTGGACCGCTTCTCCAAGATGGCCCACTTCATACCGTGCCACAAGTCCACGGATGCAACCCATGTGGCGAAGTTATTTTTCAATGAGGTAGTGCGCCTCCACGGGTTACCCAAGACCATTGTGTCGGATAGGGATGTCAAGTTTACAAGTTACTTTTGGAAAACCCTATGGCACATGATGGGTACGATGCTCCAGTTTTCTTCGGTATATCACCCGCAAACCGATGGTCAAACGAAAGCCACCAATAGGAGCCTAGGCAATCTACTTCGTTGTCTTGTCGGTGACCACATTAGGACTTGGGACTCCACTTTACCATTAGCCGAGTTTGCATATAATAACTCCGTCAATAGGTCCACGGGTAAGAGTCCGTTTGAAGTGGTACATGGTCATAAGCCAAGGACACCCCTAGATTGATTCCGATGTCTGCATCTCACCGCACATCTGAGTCCGCGGATACATTTGCACAACATATTCATAACTTGCATGCCGAACTTAGACGTAAAATTAATTCGAGCAATGATAATTACAAGTTATCAGCGGATTCCCACAAACGTTTCAAATAATTCCAAATCGGTGAGCACGTGATGGTTCAGGTTAGGCCGAAACGATTTCCATCGGGAATCGCGAAGAAGCTTCAAGCCCTCGGTGCCGGACCTTATAGGATTGTGGCAAGGAGTGGTCCGAATGCATATGTTCTTGAGCTTCCTCAAGACGTGGGGGTTAGTTCAACCTTCAATGTGGAAGACCTAGTTCCTTACCTAGGCTCAACCCCACCCCTTGCAATCCTTTCCAAACATCCTCCACTCATGCACCAACCCAAACCTTGCAACCTATTCCACCACCTCCTCCAAAAGAACCTAAAAGAGATGTGATCGAGAAGATCTTGGGCAATCATGTGGTCTCCACCCATGATGGGGGGTTTCAAAGGTACTTGGTGAAGTGGATCCAAAAGCCGGAATCCGAAAATACATGGATCACTGAAGAAGAAGTCTGCCGCCTAGATTCCGACTTACTTGATCGCTACCATGACCGTTCTTCATCGGTGATGAAGCCTTTTCGGTCTGGGGGAATTGATGGGGACGCCACCAACAAAGACCCAAGGTTCAGGCCATACAAGGTGTATCAACGGCGAAATAAGCGACTAAAGGGCCAAGGAACGTCAAGAACCACCCATCAGGCGTCCGTGGCTATAGGCGGGACGTCCAGTTTGAGTGCTTCGCTTAGTGAGCACGGACGTCCGTAGTGTACCACAAACGTCCGTGAGTAGGCGACGGACGTCCGTGGACCCCAGGTCGGACATCCGTGAAAACCCGCACATCAGCGTCATAAGTGACGTAATTGTCCTTTTTTATCCTTAGTTTTTGTCCTTTTTGTAAGTTACCACTTAGGGTAACTTAATACTTTTCTATTATTAGGTTTGTTCTCTTGTAATGGCTATAAAGCCTAATTTGTAAGCCATTTTTGGCACTTGATGAATTAATGAAATGATGCATTGCATTTTGAGCTTGAGAGAAGCTTTGAAGAGTGAGTCTTCTTCCCCGAGAGGGGTTTGGTGTGAGGCCAAGGGTGAGATGCCCATGTTACTTTGATCTTATTTCTTTTATCTTACTATTTTCTTGCTAATCTCTTGAATCCCAAATCTCTCTTTTAATTGATTGTTCAAATCTCAAACCCTAGATCTAGAATAATATTGACGTCCATCCTTATGGATCGAATCCAATCCTAACCCATCGATCCATAACCGTTGTTGGACTCGAGCTTGCTCGATTTGAGCCATTTAACCAATTCGATTCAAAAGCCTTAGTGAGGAACTACCTAGTCCACGAAAGAACTACGATCTAACGCCCCGACCTAGACGAAGCGAGTGTTCTATCTCTCGGATCGCCTCTTCTGCCATCCTAACGGATCCCGCGCATCGGATTGGACCCTACGTGAGCCAAAGCATGGTCACCTAAATGGAATCCCGAGAAACCCCAAGGTATCGCTTTAATTTGTGATTAATTACTTAATTAATTAGTTTAATTTCGGCAAATCATCACATCATGGGCATTCACGGATTTCAAGGTCGTCGTCCCGCGTCAATAATTCTTTGGATATATAACTTAGCAAAAATAATAACAATAACAATAATTCTTTGGATATATAAAACTCCCTCCCTCTGATTGAACAATACATAAACATATAACAAACAAGTCTTTTATCTGAAATTCTCGACTCAGACAAGAATTTGGGCCCTTGATAATAGCAATGCAATCTCATTATAATAATATCATCAATGCATACCAGAAAATCTGTAGTCTTTCAGTTCATTTTCTTTGAACAATGTGCTTGGCATTGTATGAACACTAAACGTGGCATGCTCTTCGCGGCAACACTTCTCTAATTATCAATATTTCTCATCATAAGACCTGCTGAGAATCTACCGAGGTCCTCAAAACAAAGCAAGGATGCAGCAGGTCTCACCACCCCATTTCCTAGGTAAGTGTCATGATTTCAGCATTTAGGCTCTAGTGCTCTACCATACAACTTGGTGTTGGGTTTGTGGAGAACATCTCACACACGATCAATATAAGATGGGCTAACTGAAGACAAGCAAGTAGTGTGCCATGTGATCAACAAGTGTCACTTCGATTGAAATGACATATTCATCAAAAAGTCGTAAGACCTAAGTTATTGTATAGAGTAGGCTGCAGAGTGTTCTTCTAAGAAGCAACAAGGAAAAAAAGTTCATGTGGCTGAGATGTGTATACTAAGGTTATGCATGGAGTAACATGGAAGGATAAAATTAGGAAAGAGTACATAGAGGTAGTATAGTGGTGACCCAAATAAAAGAAATAATTATAGAGAATGGGTCCTCATGGGATTAATAGCATTTCGAATGTTTCTTAAGATGGTTTAGGCATGGTATCAGAGACCTGAACTAAACTCTGTACAAAGGATTGAATGATAGAAGCAAAAGGAATGAGAAGAGAAAGTGATGGGGACATCATACGAAGCAAGGCAGATGAAAGCATAAAGAGGAAACAAAAGGGAAAGCAACATTATCAAGAGGAAAAGGGAGGCAGGAAAACGTCATCCAATGATGGACGTCCGTGGGCTCAGGACGGACGTCGGTGAAATCATAGTCTCATTGTTTCCACGGACGTCCGTGAAATCATAGTCTCACTGTTTTTTTGTGGGACGGACGTCCGTGAAATCATAGTCTCATTGTTTCCACGGACGTCTGTGAAATCATAGTCTCACTGTTTTTTTGTGGGACGGACGTCCGTAGTGCCCCACGGACGTTCGTGACATTCAATGTCCGTAGGTGACGGACGTCCATGGTCCCAGTACGGACATCCGTGGACGTCGTACCGCCAGTGACGGAATTTCTATTTTTGTTACAAAATTGGCCTTTTTAGTCTTTTATTAATTTAGGACTCTTTTATTTCGAGTTTAGGTTTTCTTAGCATATATAAAAGCAGTGTAAATACTTTTATTATAAGTTGATTGATTATTGAATGAAAAGAGAGTTGCTTTTGTGCAAACCCTAGAAAGCTTGAAAAGAGTTTTCAACCGAGGGAGTGAATCCTTCAGACCTTGAGTGAGCAATCGTTTCTCGTGCGACTTAGTGTGAAGCCGACGTACAACCGTGGTATGAAGCTTCGGAAAACCTTGGTGTGAAGCCTTGGAAGCTATCCCTTTATTTTGTCTTTTCTCTAGTTATTGTCAAGTATTATCTTTCTTTAATTTCGTTGATAAAAGTCAAAATCCCAAATTGTTCCCTGTTTACTTAATTATTTTAAGCCTTACTTCATTTAAAATCCCCGAGAAGTCGAGAGACGATATTGCGATTGTCAATTGATGCCCTAAACTAGAACAAAACTCGAGTTCCCTCATCCGAGCCGTTTTCTAGATTGGGAAATTTTCACACATGCGAACACTAAAATGGATTAATCTAATTGCTTTATTAATATCATTGTATGATTTTGAATATTTCCGCTATTCAATTCATTCTAAATTTAATCCCAAATTCGCATATTAGTGTTTTAACTTGTCGTCCCACGTCAGTTTTGGTATCAAAGCACAGTCTTAGTTTAGGGTTGTCCGTGTCATATAGATTTTAGGGTTCACTTGGTTTTAGTATACTTTGTCTTACACCCTCTAGTCTCGCATTATTCCGTCATGGATACCAATAGCTTAGAAGCCCTGATTAGAGATTTCGCATCTAAAGTGACCGCTAGTCAAACCCGGATGGATGAGCACATCACTGATCAACAAGCCCGGCATGAGGCTTTAGAGACCCGTTTCAAAGAGATCAAGATCACAATAGAGTCAACAACCGTGACTGTAGGAGAGATGTTCCTCTCCGACGTGAGGTCCAAACCAATCTGAACGATAAAGCCATGAAATCAGTGAAAATGGATGCCCCTACTTTTGACGGGAAAAGACAACCCAAGGTCTTTCTCGAATAGGTTGCCAGCATAGAAAACTACTTCGACTGGTATGCCATGTCCGAAAGCCGCAAGGTCAGATTTGCCAAAATCAAGCTTGTGGGGCAAGCTAGACTTTATTGGTTGGGAGTAGGGCGTCGTAGGCAAATCCAGGGTCTCCGTGCTATTTCCACGTGGGCTGAAATGAAAGTCCAACTGTACGAAAAATACGTTCCCGTATCATATGATGAACGTATTCTTGATCAGTGGCAGTCATTGCATCAAGGAGATTCCCTGGTCACAGAGTACATTGATCGGTTTGAAGACTTGATGACCCAGGCCAATGTAGATGAGCCAGCAAAAGTTACCCTCTCCCGATTCCGAATGGGTTTTCGACCAAAGTTACAGAGGGAACTCATTCCGTATCCCGTTGCGGATCTCGAGGAATGTTTTGCTAGGGTTGAAGAATTAGAACGGTATCTCAACACCCCCAGTAATGGCCGATCTAAGTCTTCCACACTTGAGTATCAATCTAATCCTATAGAAAAGGGAAATAATTCCTCTAGTCAATCTTCAAAATCCGTGATTCCTTAAGTTGACAAAGGAAAGGGAACCAATGATCGAGATTTCTAGACATGCTTCGCAACAATGTTATAAGGGTCAAGGTTTTGGTCACTTTGCATCCCAATGTCCCAGTGAGGGTCAAACCTTGATTATTCAAAAGCATGCCGAGAAAGAGAGCAAGGAGTTGCAGGAAGAAGTGTATGAACCGTGTGACACGCCAAGTGATGACGAAGGTGAAGTTCCCCAAACCGTAGGTTGCATCAGGACAGTTCCTATTACCGGAAACAGCGTTGATAGTGTATCCATACCAAGTGCATCATTAGAGTTGGTAGAAGCATATCCTCATTCTAAATTGTATGGGATTAACAATCAGAATTTATGGAGCATTAGAAATATGCCTAATCGCACTAACACGTTGAATATGTTTAATGATTTTGCTACTAACAGTTTTATATTAATTTTTGATAGTCTCGAGCATGTGGAATCTTTCCAATCTCAGAAAAGGGCAATGACGAAGGTCTAAATTTTCCTCTAGACATGGGCAACCATCCGATAGTTGCCGTAATGGATCTTACGCCTCTTCTCGATCCCACAACCCCGCCCTTTGATCCATTCTTTATTGAGCACCCACTCGAACTACACCCATTTACCCAGTTTCTATCCCATACCTTACCTGTGCAATATGAGAAAGGGTCGAATGAAAAGGTCATAGAATTTCCGAGCTTCCAAGCCATTGAAGGTAAAACTCGAAAGTATCTCACAGCGTGGAAAGGTAAGCCAGGAGTCGAGCTTTTGAAGTATGCCATCCATGGGTTCCCTAACTCATCGGAGATGAGTTTTTCCCACCCGGGGAATATTGATGGGGACATCAGACGAAGCAAAGCAGATGAAAGCATAAAGAGGAAACAAAAGGGAAAGCAACATCATCAAGAGGAAAAGGGAGGCAGGAAAACGTCATCCAATGAAAAACGTCTGTGGGCTTAGGACGGACGTCCGTGAAATCATAGTCTCACTTTTTTTTGTGGGATGGACGTCCGTAGTGCCCCACAGACGTCCGTGACATTCAGTGTCCGTAGGTGACGGACGTCCATGGATGTCATGCCGCCAACGACAGAATTTCTATTTTTGTTACAAAATTGACCTTTTTAGTCTTTTATTAATTCAGGACTCTTTTATTTCAAGTTTAGGTTTTCTTAGCCTATATAAAGGCAGTATAAACACTTTTATTATAAGTTGATTGATTATTGAATGAAAAGAGAGTTGCTTTTGTACAAACCCTAGAAAGCTTGAGAAGAGTTTTCAACCGAGGGAGTGAATCCTTCAAACCTTGAGAAGTGAGCAATCGTTTCTCGTGCGACTTAGTGCGAAGCCGACGTACAGCCGTAGTGTGAAGCTTCGGAAAACCCTTAGTGTGAAGCCTTGGAATCTATCCCTTTATTTTGTCTTTTCTCTAGTTGTTGTCAGGTATTATCTTTCTTTAATTTCGTTGATAAAAGTTTAAATCCCAAATTGTTCCCCGTTTACTGAATTATTTTAAGCCTTATTTCATTTAAAATCCCCGAGGAGTCGAGAGACGATATTGCAATTGTCGATTGATACCCTAAACTAGAACGAAACTCGAGTTCCCTCATTGGAGCCGTTTTTCTAGATCGAGAAATTTTCACACATGCGAACGCTAAAATGGATTAATCTAATTGTTTTATTAATTTCATTGAATTAATTTCATGTGTTGTATGATTTTGAATATTTTCGCTATTCAATTCATTCTAAATTTAATTCCAAATTCGCATATTAGTGTTTTAGCATGTCGTCCTGCGTCAGAAAGACCAACAAAGACTTGGAGAGAAGTAGTGAGAAACAAGATGAAGGATTGTGGAGTAGATAAAGGTATACATCAAACAAAAATGAGTGGAGAAATAAGACTTGCAAAGTGGTGATCATCATCATCATCATAATCATCATGAAAATCTAAGAACCCCATCCCTCCTCTTTACTCTCCTTTTTTTTCTAATTTCATGAACAACAAAAAATATCATCTCCAACCCCTTAAAGATCTATGGGCATCTTAGAAAAAGCCAAGTAAAAATATTACGTAAGAAAAGTTAACTTAATGGAGGTTATTGGATGAATGTATAAGCCTTGAGGCTTCCCCTCATTCGTATAGACATTGTGAAGATCATACGTATTGCAGGAAAAATCTATAAACTCAGTTGATGAGTCATAGCAAAGCAGGAGTATACCAACCAGCATATGGTGACCTATAGTGCATCAGTTCCTCCTCTAATAGTCCTAGCTACTTATACTTAAAGACCATCCTCTTGTCAATCTTTTAGCTGATCTAGAGTGTGTTCTTGTTCATCATCATGTATAATGCTTGTGAATCGTTCCAAAATTGTTTTTGTTTTTAAGTAGTGCAGAATATTCATATAGGTTTGTGACATGCAAAAAAAAATACCAAAAACATCAAAGAGATAGACCTCGCTCCAGATTTTTTGAATGTCAAAAATTTGGCTTGTAATACTTCTACAAGCGCTCAAAGAACATTACTACATGCATTCCACTTAGTTCTAGTAGTAAATTTTCATTTACCTTGCATGATTAGCAATCAAAATAGGATCCAAGTCACAGCGGACATTCTTTAGATCTGATGACCATTTTGCCGTCAAAATCCCCGTAGCAATTATGTCATCTGGAGCCACCAGCTATCAGTGAAACTTAAGCAAAAGGATTGAAAAGCATACGAGCAAAGACTGTGAAATGTCATTTTCAATATAAGCAGAATAGTCGAACAAAATAAAACATAATGTCATGCATTATAACAAAAGCATCACCAGCTTCCAAGTTACAGCCAACTCTAATGGGAGTATCAGACAACTTCATGCAAACAAGCAAAGTTAAAGCTCAACTCTCAACAAGAAAATGCAAATCTAAACATGGATTGTGACATATGTAGAAATAAATGGGTTACTAATAATAATAACCTAAAGAGGAGAAAATTATGGTTTATGATCTAAAGAGATGAAAAAGAAGAGAGAAGAGAGAGAGACGGACAGAGAGAACAATAACCACAAAGGACTACATTGTTAATTTCAAGATATTCAAGTTACAATAGATGGGATCTCTATATAGAGGACTTACAAGACTCGACGCATATTCCATACCCACAACACAACTAAACTTACCTATACACAGGCACATTATCTCCAACACTCCCCTTCAAGTTGGAGCATCTAAGACATAGATGTCCAACTTACCAACAAAACATAGAAAAGGTACATGTTTACACCATCATCTCCCTTTAACTTGATACGGTCACAACACAACTTGTGCTTACGTGTCCCAGAACAATAAACAACCACGTGGTGCAAACACTTGCACTTACCCACAACTTGGTGCAACACTGCACTCAAGTGCTCATGGTACACACCATGATCCAACCAATTGGCTAAAATTAAATACTTAGCCTATAAAACGTTCTTGGCACCAACAACATGGCCTTAAGGTGTAAACAGTGACTCATAACAATATCCAGGAGGGCATAACTTTATACAACAATGATATAATCTCATACATCATCTCCACCATCTATTGTCACAACATCGAAAGAAACAAGAAGCAGGATTTCATCATTTCATGCAAATTCAAAGTTTCCATGACAAAGAAAACCATGTAGTAACAATTGAAACCAAAAAGACTACTTAAGTACTTGAACAGAAGAAATTAAAAAGGTCATTTACATCCTTTTGGTTACTTCGTTGAGTAGACCGTAGACGACAGGCATAAGATCCTTTCAAACAACTAACATAAACCATCGGAACCAACATACATGTCAGCCCAAAAAACCGCCAAAATTTATCCAATGTGATACAAGCACCTCTGGTAGGACATCTAATCAGAGAATATAAAAATAAAACTGAAATCCAAAGAATGAAGTTCGAAGATTAGTACCTCCAGCTTTAACAATGTCAACAAGGTCATCCTTCAGAATAATTGGTATTGAACGAGGTATAGACCCCACGCCCAGAACCTGTGTGCTCTCTTGGATTTTGATCTCCTGGTAATCATGGCACACTATACTGTCTTCTACAAACTGGAAATTCGTGCCTTCGCACGATTTAGCCCTCTGCCACAGACAAAAAAACAGCGTCTTACATCAGATTCCTGGAGATTGGGAAAAAGTAATGCTGTAAATCAAAATCACAACGAAAATAAATATAAGAGTCTGCTTGAGTTGAATCATAAATCAGCTTATAGATCGTGAGAAATAATAATAACAATTGAAATTAAATTTAAAATTCTAAAAACACATTAAAAAATTCAAATTTTTGATATTTTAATAACCAAAAGAAATAACTTAAAAATTAACCTTTTTTCTCAAACCCAGAAGAATGATGCATCGGACGATGGACGAAGAAAAGAAGAAAGAATAAGGTATACGCTCAAGTCCTGGACAAGGTATGAAAGCACTACGCCCCATGTGTTCGCTTAAGTCCTAGACAGGGTATACATTTCTTTCCTAGAAGCATCTTGAACTTGGGCGCATACCTAGGTGTGCCTTTGACCACTTTGTAAATTATACTTGAAGAAAAAATACAAAATATCTAAGGTAGTATTTGGCAATGCTCCCACAGGCCAGATTCCCGTTTTAGCTTTGAAAACCAAGACCTACTAAAAAAAGCAAAAACACCATTAAGATTAGTGTTTGGTAATGTTGGCTTTAGGAACTGATCTCCATTCTCCGCCCCAAAAACTGAAACAGCCTTTTCAAAATCAGTTTTTAGTAAAATCCTGGTCGAACTCTGGAAGTGGCAAACCCACTTGAGGATTCCACTTTTGCAGAAATCAGTACTAAGTGAAATCAGCTCCAATGAAGTGTTAACAAACAAGCCCTACATATCATACAGGAAATAGTGTCAAGGTTTCTGACCTTCTCTAATTTGTCTCTAAAATCACTGAACTTGGAAAAACATAAGATAAAATATATAGATGGGAAAGGAAAAAAGAACAAACCTTAGAAGGGCAAGAAGTTGGAAGTCTTATAGAGTTTCCAGTTTCCAGCTCTGGATAAACTTTAAATCTAATAACAAAGATTATGAACAAAGGGATGATTAGCAAGCAATTTCAAGCAAATGAAAAGACACAATCCCATATAAATTCCCCACTCAATTTATATATATATATATATATATATATATATATATATATATATATATATATATATATATATATATAATGTAAAAAAAATTATGTCAATGGCTCAACCTAACAGCATAAAATCAACTATTCAACTGTAGAGATTGTAGGAAATACATGGCAACATAATGTATCAGAGCAAGAGAAGTAGCATTAGAAAGATGAAGGCAAGATGGTCATGACTAAAACCTCAAGTGGTTAGGCCAGGTACCTGCTTTCAAAAGCAGGAGACCTGAGTTCGAATCCCCTCTCCCCCTGAGGCCACCCTAGGGATTTATATCATGTGCTGACCAGGCATGTGCTGAATTGGGGGTGCGCATGTGCCCCTGGGATTAGGCAGGTGCTCTAAGAGACCTGGATACCCAGGTTATCAAAAAAAAAAAAAAAAAAAGTTATGACTCATGCTGATTTTACACGGCACAGAATTTTACACGTATTGTATGCATTTTCTATTAAACTCTTTTCAAAAACAATAAGCCCGACCAGTGAGAAGCAGACAAGTGGAAAGTGTCTTTGGCACTAACCAGGGTTAGCCACAGCAGAGATATCTCTGTGATATCTTTCTGACAGAGGTTACAAGGTGGGTAATTCAAACAACACCTGACAACCATGAGCAAAAGGGATGTCAAGTCTAAAAGCGACAATTTTTAGGGCGGAAAAGGAATTCAAAAACATCTCTCTCTCTCTCTCTCTCTCTCTCTCTCTCTCTCTCTCTCTCTTCCTTCATTAATGTTCTCAATCTCTCCATAGGGTAAAGAGCAATGACAATGAATAATTAGAGGTAAGCAATGAGTCAATATCGAAGATATACTTATGCTTTATGCGATACAACTTTACTTGTAATTTTATGATCTATACTGTGAAAAGTTGTTACCTATATTTGGTGATGAAACAAGTCATTTTATATAAGCTCTAAATATATAGAAGCAGCATAGGCGCAGACACTTCGTTGGAGATGCGATTGCGCCTCAACATCGCCTCAGCATAGGTGCACCATCACTTCTTTTGTGAAGCAATTGCGCTTCATTATTGTTGCACCATCACTTCTTTTGTAAAGCGAATGCGCCTCAATTTAGAAGCGACGTCGCTTTTGAATTGAGGCGCAATCGCTTCACAAATGAGGCGATGGCGAAGCTATACTGAGGCGATTGCGCGGTAATGTCGAAACGCCAACGGCGCCATATTTGCCCGTTGTTGATTGATCTTTTCTTCTATTGCAGAGGCTGTAATGGACTTGTTTGGAGAATTTTATTTAGGTAGTGTTGATTTAAATCTTTTGTGAAGCGATTACGCCTCAATTTAGAAGCGATGTCTCTTTTGAATTGAAGCGCAATCGCTTCACAAACGAAGCAATGGCGCAGCTATACTGAGGCGCTTGTGCGGTAATGCCGAAGCGCCATCGGCGCCTTATTTGCCCGTTGTTGATCGATCTTTTCTTCTATTGCAGGGGCTATAATGGACTTGTTGGAGAATTTAATTAGGTGGAATTGATTTAAACCTCACTCCTAACATTGTTTCTTTAGAAGGAGATTCACTTGGTTGTGAGAGGGATATCGAAATGCAAGATTGTTGTGGGGTCGAAGTGTCTGGCGGGGGGGGGTGGGTTTAAGAATATTCGTGAGGAATGGAAACCACATATCGGCTTGAAATTTCAAACTAAAGACGACGCATATAACTTTTAAAATTTATACGCAAAGAAAGTTAGTTTTAGTGTTAGGAAAAGTAGCACTTACAAATCGGCAAAAGGGGGAAATTATAAAGAGAAAATTTGTATGTTCATTCAAAGGCTTCAAGCAGCAAGACAAGCAAAAATTACATGCCGATATAAAGTGTTGAAGAGACAGCAAATGCGGATATGAGGCAAGGTTAAAGTTTAGGATTGACGAGCAAAAGTTGTGGGAGGTAATGAAATTTAGAGAGTCGCATAATCATCAGTTGTTTACACCTACGAAGGTGGAGGAATTACAATCTCATAATAAGAAGAGTGGGGCAAATAAATCATTGATAAGAGCATTTGATGGCATCATTCCTCCTTCAAAGCTTTCTACTTTTTTCGAGTTTGGATAGAGAGGCTAGAGTGACGATAAGCCCTCAACAAATTCAAGATTACCTAAAGAAGATAAGAAAGGAGAGTAACATCGATCTGATGTGTATGACCGTCATCAAAACCTTTATTGATAGGCAAAACAAAAAAGATGGTTTCTTCTTTGAAGCCGAACTAGGCAAAGAATATCGTATGCGAAGTATATTTTGGATTGATCACAGATCACGAATTGCGTATCAACAGTTCGGTGATGTGGTGGTATTCGATATCACTTACAAAACAAACAAAATGCTGCTACCTTTCGCCCCATTAACGGGGATCAACCATCATTAACAGACAACACTTTTTGGATGTGTGTCGCTCGCGGATGAGATGGAGGTTCATTTGGTTGTTTAAAACGTGACTGAAGTGCATGGGTGATAAGCACCCTAACGCAATTATCATCGATCAATGCAATGAGATGAGCAAGGCCATCTCCGAAGTCCTTCCGGAAACCACATTTTGCCCCTGCATATGACACACTGGGAGGAATGAACTGAACCATCATTGATTGGTTTCATGCAATGGTGCTTACAGATTAGATTGTTAAAGATTAGATGGATTATATTATCCCAACTAGTCCATGACTATGAATAGAATCTGATTATTTTACCTAGCTTTAGTTTGTAGCCAAAAGAAGGTTATTACCCAGAATTCAAATTAGATTAAGAGTAGAATTGCAAATTATTACGAATTTGCAAGCAAGACGGATCCTAGACTGTTTTCTCTATTTCTTTCCAAATCTGATTTTATTGATTGTCCTAGATAATCATAATTAGATTTACTTCTAAAACCCTTTTTCTAGTCGAGACTTTAGTTTAGATAAACAGTTAGTCCCTATGACTCGACACCCTCAATACTTGCCCTAGTTCCACAAACTTGTGCACTTGCAAGGTTTACATTATTTAATGATCAAATTTTTGGGGACGCTGCCGAAGACTATGGCTTTATTTGAATTTTATTTTTTTTTATCAGTAAAGAGAATTATATTGATATACAGCAAGGTGCTGACATTACAACACAAAAGAGTGATAAAAAAAAGAACTAGAAAAAATATACACCAAGAAAACACACATAGCCCAGCTTCCTGACCCCAACTTAACCCGGGTCCCAAAGTAAGGTCTCCTCATCAGGCACAGAACCCCCTCTAGCTACCCAGAACCACATGAGGCCCCTGACCGACTTCATAATCATCCCCGCTGGTCTACTTTTTCCCTCGAAAATCTTAGTGTTCCTCTCGCACTAAATACTCCAGAATACAACGTAAGGGGCAGCCCTCCAGTATTCCCCAAGCTGACCCACCATGTGCACACCCGACCAAATCAGAAAATGCAGGTACGGCGGCATAACCCAGCTCATCCTAAAAGATTTTAACACAATGCTCCAGATTTCTTGCGTCACCTCGCAATGGAGCAGTAGGTGCGAGGCAGACTCCTCCCCTCTGCTGCACATAACGCAACAATTAGGAATGTCCATCCCCCTACGGATTAGCTGGTCCATCATAAGAATCTTTTATTTGAAGAGGGTACAGACGAAGAACTTAATTTTCTGAAGGATGTTGGCCTTCCACAACTTGGTGCCTTGAAACCTGATCAACGGTCTTCTAGAAATCAACCTATAATAGGATTTGACGCTGAAAATGTCGTCCCTGCAAGGGGCGCAAGTGATCAGGTCATGACCCTAGTTGTGTCGCTGAGACTCGTATAGCTTCTGGATCAAAGCTACGAATGACGCAACCTCTTAGTCCCGCAGCAGCCTTCTAGTGGTCACCTCCCACCCTCTGCCCCCTTGGTGTTCCGAAACAAACTCCTCAGTCATCCCCTGCTGGTTCATTGATATGGCGTAGATGTCGGGGAAGGACTCTTTGAGCGGCCTGCCATCCACCCGAGTCATCCCAAAAACGAATCCGAGTGTCGCAGCCCCTATTAAACATAGGCCAAGTGCTGGAGATACTTTCCACCACGCGGACGTCCGTCTATGTGTCGACGTGTGGATGCCCCAGTTATTTGAATTATTGTCTTTAATTAGGTTTATATTAGTAATTTTCTAATCATTGTTTTCTGTTTTTCCAGATTTGGAGACCGAGGTTCACAAGGATAACCGCGAGAGGCTAAGGTACGTATCTCTATGTCCAGATTTTATTTTAGTTGTGTTCTTTATTTGTTTAATAGTCAAGGTTGAGATTGACGTTTTCATCTCTAGAGCAACTTGACCTTGAGATTGAGAGGACTTGTCGGCATAATCGTGCTTCTTCACGTTCCTCTCAACAGTCTATTAGTTTTATCCATACTAACCGCCTGACTCTTCCTCCACTTAGATTTAATATGGCAGGAGAAGATCAGCATGCGGCTAGAACATTGAGGGAGTATTATACTCCTTCCGCTCTTTTATCTCCCTCATGTATCCAGCTTCCCGCAGCCACCAATAATGGGACCTTCGAGATCAAGCCCAACTTCATTCAAATAGTTCCTAATCATGAAGATCCCTATAAACACTTGCGCTACTTTATGGAAGTATGCATTGATTTTAAAATCACTACACTCACGGAAGATGTCACTGGATTGAGGTTGTTCCCTTTTTCACTCAAGGATAGGGTAAAACAATGGTTGAATTCTTTGTCTAAAGATTCGATTACTAGTTGGGAAGCATTATAAAGTAAGTTCCTTACTAAATGCTTCCCGATCGGTAAGACAAACCAAATCCAAATAGTTATTACTACTTTCCATCAAATTTTGGATGACCAATTCCATGAGAGTTGGGAACGACTCAGTGAGCTATTACATAAGTGTCCTCATCACGTGGTACCTAATTGGAAAATAGTGAAAAGCTTTTACAAAGGCTTGACCAAGCATAACCGGCATATGATTGATGCTTCTTGTGGGGGTACATTCCTTACAAAGATGGCAGAAAATTCTTGGGAATTATTTGAGAACTTAAGAGAGAACTCGATGCAATATGTCGCGTTGAGTAAGACTGATCCGAGGTTGCACGGAATACACCTCCTAAGCGAGGAGGTTTATATGAGGTGAAACCGACGACAGATAAGTTGAGGCTTTGGAGAAGAAATTCGAGTCTATGTTGGGAGCGAAATCGCACCTAATTTCTCAAATAAGTGAGGCTTGTGGTATATGTGAAAGCCCATCTCACATGCTACTCGAATGTCCAGTTGCCCCTCTCTACCCCAAGTACGTACAAGAGCACATCAACATGGGTAACTCCTACCAACGTTCTGAAAACAATTTCGGCAATACATACAATCCAGGTTGGAGGAATCACCCAAATTTATCTTGGAGGAATAATACGGGACAAGGTACAAATCAGTCTTTCTGACCGACATATACATCACAACCAGGTTTTTCACAACCTCCAATGCAGCCCTATGGGCAGCAGCAGTTCAGACCTCAAAGGAGTAATAATATTGAAGAGACTATGTTGACAACCATTCAAGGTTGGCAACAACTGTCCTAGCAACAAACGCAATTACACCACTCTCATACGCAATCAATTTCTAAGCTAGAAACCCAGATTGGGCAACTAGCTACTGCATTAAACAAGAGGAATGAGGGCCAGTTACCATCACAACCAGTGAACAATCCTAAAGGTCACGTTATGATGGGGGAAATTTCTTCTTCCCTTGAGCAAGCCCAAGCTGTTACGACCTTAGGGAGTGAAAAGGTTGTAGACAATAAAGTGGTAATGCCACCAATGTCGGAAGAGGTTAGGCAACCGAGCAATCGAGTTGCAATTGAGGTGGAGCATGAACAGGAGGATTTATCCTAAAAAGTCTCTCCCAAGGAACTTTTTCCTCAAAGGAATGAAACATCCAAGGCTTCAACGGAGATATCATATGTGCCTAGAGCCCCATTTCCACAAGCCTTGGGTGGATCTTCTCCTTTCGATAAAAGCAAAGTGAGGATGGAAGAGATGAACGATACCTTTAAACAGGTGAAGATCAATCTCCAGCTTTTGGATGTCATTAAACAAGTCTCTGCTTATGCTAAATTTTAAAAAAATCTTTGCACCATAAAAAGGAGATCCGGATCTCACCTTTCTAAAAAGGTCTTTTAACCGAGAAAATGAGTTCCGTTTTAAACAACACCACCCCACTAAAACGAAAAGATCCGAGAGCACACACTATTCCTTGTGTTATTGGTGACCACACCATCTACAAGGCGCTTCTAGATCTAGGAGCAAGTGTAAACTTACTGCCTTACTCTGTTTACTTGGAGCTCGGATTGGGGGAATTAAAACCGTCATCGGTAACTCTTCAATTAGCCGATCGGTTAGAGAGGCAACCGGTAGGAGTCATCGAAGATGTTTTGGTTGGAGTTGATAAATTTTTCTTTCCCGTTGATTTCTTATTTCTTGATATGCAGCAAAACCGTAACGCTACTAACAAAATACCCGTCAATCTTGGTCCTCCTTTCTTGGCTACCGCCAATCCTTGCATTAATTGCCAAACCGGAGTGATGGAGGTATCGTTTGGTAACATGAGGGCTAAGCTCAATGTTTTTAATGTTGCCCAACAGTTGCCCTCTGAGTTGGATGAGGAGTGTCTCCTCCTGGATTGTATTGATGAGTGTGTTGAGGAAGCACTACTGACCAGTATGACTAAGGACCCCTAAGAAGAAGCCATGTTTTATTTGGGGCTGGATGAGCTGAATATTGAGTCATCTATTGAGGAAGTCATTGTCGCCTTGGATTCCAAGGTTCGAAGCATTTTCGCCTTCTAGTGGTCGCATAGTCAAACCATCGGTCGAAGAGCCTCCATCTTTAGAGCTTAAAAAACTGCCCGTTTCACTCAAATATGCATTTTTGGGACCGAATGACTCTCTCCCAGTTATTATTTCTGCTACCCTCACGGGTGCCCAAGAAGAGAAACTCATTCAAGTTTTGAAAACACATAAGCAAGCAATCGCGTGGTTGGTTGCTGATTTAAGGGGTATAGACCCATCTGTTTGCATGCATTATATTCATTTAGAGGACTCTCGCCCTTCTCGGGAGATGCAACGGAAGCTTAACCCCACCATGAGAGAGGTAGTCATGAAAGAGGTTGTAAAACTCTTAGATGCTGGAATTATATACCCGATATCGGATAGCAAATGTGTCAATCTCACTCAAGTGGTACCAAAGAAAGCTAGTATTACTATGAAGGTTAGTTCTGATGGGGATATGGTTGTTATACGCGAGACCACGGGTTGGAGAGTTTGCATTGATTCCCGCAAGCTTAACACCATGACCCACCAGGACCATTTTCCACTTCCTTTTATCGATGAGATCCTTGAGAACTTGGCGGGGCAAGATTACTATTGTTTTCTTGATGGATACTCGGGATATAACCAAATCCCCTTGTTTCCCGCTGATCAAAAGAATACTACTTTCACATGCCCTTTCGGCACCTTTGCCTACCGAAGGATGCCCTTTGGACTATGCAATGCACACCCGCAACTTTTCAATGGTGCATGATGTCGATCTTCTCCGACATGGTAGACCAATTTTTAAAGGTGTTTATAGACGATTTCTCCGTCTTTGGCACTTCCTTTGATAGATGTCTCCATAACTTGGAAATCATCCTTGAAGGTGTGAAGAAACCAACTTAGTGTTAAGTTGGGAGAAAAGAAACTTTATGGTCTGTGAGGGTATCGTGTAGGGGAATGTGGTTTCCAATCTGAGGGATATGTGTAGACAAGGCCAATATTAATTTGATAGCGAATCTGCCTCCCCCTTCATCGATGAAGCAAATTTGCTCCTTTTTTGGGTCATGCAGGTTTCTATAGATGGTTCATTAAAGACTTTAGCAAAATTGTCCGACCCTTGTGCCATATTTTAGTGCAAGACGCTCCTTTTGTCTTTGATAAACCATATCTAAAGGCTTTCTTGAAGCTTAAGGAACTTCTGTCCACCACACCTATCATCAAGGTCCCCCGATCACTCTTTACCTTTTGAGGTCATGTTATGCATTAGATTATGCTATTGGTGCAATTTTGGGACAAAGAGTAGACTAGGTTCCGCATGTCATTTATTATGCAAGCAAAATCCTTTCTGATGCTCAATTGAATTATACTACCGCGGAAAAGGAGTTGCTTGTTGTGGTTTATGCATTGGACAAGTTTCGGTCAATCTCTTAGGTTCCAAGATTGTGATTTTTTTCGATCATTCCGCGTTAAAATACTTTCTCTCCAAAAAGGACACCAAGCCAAGATTGATTCGGTTTATTCTTCTCCTCCAGAGTTTAACTTTAAAATCCGTGATAAGAAAGGAGTTGAGAATGTCGTCGCAGATCACCTCTTGAAGATTGTTGTAGAGGAAGCGATTGATGAAACATCAATCAAAGAATCGTTCCCCGATGAGCAACTTTGTGTCATCACTACTAAATCAGCACCATGGTATGTTTACATTGTGAATTATTTAGCTACTGGCCAGATTCCTTCCCATTGGGATAAGAACTCTAAGGATCTTTTCTTTTCAAAAATTTGATTTACTTTTGGGAGGATCCGGAACTTTTCAAAGTGTTTGGATCAGATTATCCGATGATGTGTGCCCGAGGATGAGTTTCAAAGCATCCTCACGTTTTGCCACTCTCATGCATGTGGCGGGCATTTGGAGGTAAGAAAACCGCTGCCAAGGTATTATAATCTGATTTCTATTAGCTATCCTTATTCAAGGATGCACGTGAACTTTGCAAGACTTGTACACGGTGTCAACATACTGAGGCAATGTCTCGTCGAGACATGATGCCACTAAACCCGATTTTAATTGTGGAATTGTTTGACGTATGGGAATTGACTTCATGGGGCCTTTTCCACAATCTTGTGGTAATTTGTTCATATTGGTAGCAGTTGATTACATTTCTAAATGGTTTGAAGTCATTGCTACTAGGACGAATGATCATAAAGTTGTAAATTTCCTCAAGGATAATATTTTTTCCCGATTTGGAACTCCATGAACCATTATAGGTGATGGTGGTAGCCATTTTTGCAATCGGTACTTTGAGAGCTTGCTCAAATAGTATTCCGTTACTCATCATATTGCTGCACGCTACCACCCACAAACTAGTGGCCAAGTTGAGGTTTCAAACCGAGAAATTAAAAAAAGCCTTGAGAAAACAGTGCGGTCTGATCATAAAGATTGGTCTTTGCATTTAAATGATGCCCTTTGGGCATACCGTACGGCTTACAAAACTCCTATAGGGATGTCCCCTTATCGTTTGGTATTCTGGAAAGCTTGTCATCTACCAGTCGAGTTGGAACATCGCGCCTATTAGGGTGTGAAGGCCTTTAATTTTGATATGTTAAAGGTCGGATCTCAACGTCATCTTCAACTTGACGAGTTAGACGAGTTTCGGAATGAGGCTTATAAAAATGCCAAGTTGTACAAGGCAAAGACGAAGGTTTTCCATGATAAACACATTTTGAGAAAGACCTTTGTGCCCGGACATGTGTGGCTCTTTAATTTCAAATTACGCCTCTTTCCGACCAAATTACGTAACCGATGGGATGGCCCTTATGTTGTCACTAATATCTCTTCGCATGGCACGGTTACTATTCTTGACCCTAAAGATAATAAGGTTCTGAAGGTCAATGGTCAAAACCTATGATTGAACTCGAGATTCCTAGTGAGATTGAGTGCATTACTTTTGATGCACTACCGCTTTCATTTGAAGTTCTTTTGACCTCTTGTCGAGCTACCAACTCATCCATAGCGCTTCTTGGGAGGCATCCCAAGGTTGTTCTTTAATTATTTCGTTGTGTTCCGTTCGCTTTTGTTTTTGTGATTTAATGTGTTTGTTCAATTTGCAAGGTTGAGTTTTTCGCGCATCTCGCCTTTCGGTGGATGTTTAAAAATATATATAAAAAAATAAAGAGAGAAAAAGCACAAAAAGGATGAGAGAGGACAGAGAGTACATTGCTCTTTGTCCAATCTCTCGACCGGTCGAGTTGTTTTTTTTAAAGAAAGGAAGAGAGAGGACAAAGAGCACATTGCTCTCTGTCTAATTTCGACCAGTCAAGATTGGAACTCAACCGGTCGAGTTCTTTTTGGTGTTTCAGAAGGGAGACTGGGCAAAGAGTTGTTATTCTCTGCCCACTCTCGCCCGATCAAGATTGGTTCTCGACCGTTCGAAAAAAAAAATAAGAAAAAATCAAATATATATATATATATATATATATATATATATATATATATAATTCGACAAGTCGAGATTAGAACTCGACCTGTCGAGTTCTATGAAGACCTCCACGCGCAAGAGGGCAGAGAGCTCTTTTTGCTCTGCCTATCTCGACCAGTCGAGATTTGATCTCGACCTGTCGAGTTTCATAAATTTCAAAGAGTACTGAGTGGACAGAGAGCAATGTAAGAGCACATTGCTCTCTGTCCAATCTCGACAAGTCGAGTTTGGATGTCGACCTATGAAATTCATAGTAAAAAAAAAAAGAGTTTTTGAATCTCGGCAGGTCGGAGGATTACCCCATTCTCCTCCTTCACCTCGGCCCCCATCTCCATTCACCTACACGAAGTCCACGCCTATCTGCACCACCACTTCACTTCCACCAGTCACTATGCTCTTCACCGACCCTATCATCAAATCAGAGTGAGTCACTTATGCATCAACTTCCACTCCCATTTCACCCAACACTTTTGACATCGGTGTCGGAGGTTTTAGAGGCTTGATGGAGGATGCCATCCATGATAGCGCTGCCCTTACTGTGGACATGCATTTTTCGCCTATTCTTTCTTCCACAATGGAGCAGCACCTCAGTGCTATAGAGGGAGGACCAGACGGAGATATGTGCTCAGCTCGCCTCTATGATGAGCTTGCTAGTCGACGTGGTGAGAGGAGTTTCTACTCTATTAGAGAGGGCAGGTCTGAGTGGTTCATCCCACGATGATCAATCTGAGCCACCTTCTAGCCCTCCACCACCATCAATTAGTGAGCCTATCATGGAAGAGATGTCGAGAATGGCTTCTTCTGTTGCCCTGATAATGGAGGCTACTGACCCCACTGCCACTACTTTACCGAAGGGAGGGTCAATCATTTTGTTGATGAGATAGATACTGAGGATACTACCACCTCCTCCCAGTAGTTGAGGGGGACATTCTAGAGGAGCCCACTGATGGGCTCTCTATGGTTGTAGTTGGGAGGAGTGAGGGTCCTCTTGACCTCGTTTCTTCCGACTCCTCAACCTGGGCCATTGTGCCTTATACTGGACCATCCCTTAGGTCCCGAGTCGTTGTAGATGAGGCCTTGTTTCATGCGATGGGCGTTTATGCTGCTACGCTGAAGGAGTTCATTCAATCCAACGCCACCTTGGCGGTCGAACAAACTGAGTTGATGATCCTTCGGGCTGATTGGCAAAAGCTACGTCGCGCCTATGATTCCCTAACCCTCTGATGGGCACATGAGGGATCTTATTGGGAGGAGGATGTTAGGAGGCATGCAGAGGAGAAGGATTGGTGGGAGGCTGAGCTGAATGCATTATGAGCAAGATTACCACCCATTGATCTGGATTCCAATGATGATGCCAGACATCGAGGTGTTCCTCATTCTACTCGAGGGAAAGGGGTGGTAGGTGATTCTTTCGCGTCTTCCCTTACTCGTTCTCATACGCGGGGAGACATTGATTGTACTTTTTGCATGCTTTATTTGTTGCCACCCTATTATCATGCTTTAGTGCTTGATTTTTGTACAATTAGGGCATTGTATCATTCAGGTTTGGGGGTATTTTGTGGTTATTTTTACAGACTTTATTTTGTATATATTCATCTTTTGTCGGTCATTGCTTTATTGTGATTAGTCTGTGGTTTTTTATACCCTTAAAACCAATCTTTTTGATATTTTTGAGTCATTGCATGCTATTTTGTCGTAGTTTTCAAACTTTAATTGATGATGCATGTGTGTTTGATTTTGATAATATTTATGTCAAATCTTGAATGCTTGTATCTAGGATAATAAAATTTAATGTGATAGTTTTCTGATAATTTTGATATTCATGCTTAGATTCTTTTGCACTTATACCAAGCTAGGATTTAGAAATTCAAGCACTATTTTGAACTTTGAATCTTATGTTCTTAATGGAGACTAAACTCGGTGAGGTTTAGAGTCCATTTCCGCCTTCAATGAGTATTCACATAAATTCGGAGTTTCTTTGAATACGAAATAATTCTTCTATAATCTCATACATTTTTGCTTTGACTTGTGACTTTAAGTGAAATCAAATTCATATTATTGTGCTAAAACATGTTTGTATATTTGCTCAAGATAAATAGGCAAGATTACCATCATTAGAAGATATGATTGAAGGCCATCATTGGATCATTTGTGCCTAAAATGCCCCACCGCATATAATTTTATCTTTCTAATACCCCTTTTGACCCTATTGAAATATTTGTCTTTATATATTTTTTGATAAGCCACGTTAACCTTTACCCCTATACAATTTCTAAAATTTAGCCTTATCCTTCTTATTTCTGAAAAATTAGGAACGAGTGATGGGATGAATGAAAAGAGAGTAAGTGGAAAGATATTGAGTTGTGGTGTTTACATAAGAGTATATGGTGAAAAATTAGATATAGAAGGGAGAAAAGAAAAGAAAATTTGAAAAAGAATGAAAAAGAAATAAAAAATAAGATATCTCAAGAGAATGGAATTCAAAAAAAGAAAAAGGTGCGACAAAAGAAAAGAAGTTGAGAAAAAGAAAAACATATTGAGAAAAATAAAGAGAGAAATTAAAAAAGAAAATCAAAAGTTAGTTCATTTTCCAATTTCTCAGAAGCTTTGAATCCCAACTTCCTTTCTTTCATACCCTTTACCTAACCCCCATTACAACCCAAGAAAGACCTGCATGATCTAATTTTGCTTTGGTAATTGCCTTGTGGAGAATGAATGTATTGCATCTATGGTACTTGCTTGGGATAGACAAGTATCATTCCTATGAGATTTTCATTTATTCATTTATTGCATCATATTTCCTTTATCATGTGAGACCTTATTTATTTGCTTTGTATTGATTTCTTATGTGTGTGAAAACTTACCCTTCATCAGAATGCTTTTATTGAGAGAGTATATCTATGGTAAGAGGATTGAGTCAAAACATGAGATCTGGCGATTTATTTTTTGGATTAGTTCCTAGATAGATGGATCCTAACTTTGGTATGCACACACAACACGTTTAGGCATGAATAGATAAGTCATTTGAAAATTGGAGCATTAGGCTAATTTGAATAGATGTGAGTATGATTGGTATGGCATTGATGTTTGAAATTAATAATTTACATGTTGAATCAATTAATGGTTTTGTGCTTTAAAGATAAATATGTTTTATGAAAACCTTGTTTTGAGAACTTAATTTTATCGATAGTTTGAAATTTTGGGAAGTTTGTGGATGTGCAACCATAGGCCTTGAGGGCTCGTCGCGGTCATGGGTTAAAATATGGAGTTGCCACCCAGAGCTTTTAGTGTTCCGGAAAACCAAAATCAAATATAATAAACACCGAAGTGCTGGACTTGACTCTAATCGCTGGTCTACGCCAAAGGCTCTAGGCAAGAACTTCAGTTATTGATTAGAAAGGTATTAGGCACCTAACTGGCCCACTCATAAGTGGTCTCTACTATAGCCCAAGTATTAAAAAAAAAGAGAACTGGGCGGCACTTCCCCTTCCCCGAAGGCACGTAGACCTGTATTAAGCTCTCTAAGCTATCCGAATTTTGGCGACGTAACGACTTAAATCATAGGGTGAGAGAAAAGCCTTAAAGAAAAAAATAGAGTAGAAGGGGAGAGCTAAAGATGAAATATCGGGCTCTTGTAGCACCACCGTCGGATCTTCGCGTAGAACTATTCCAACGAGCTTCCGATTGCAAGTATGGGTAATGAAAACCTAAGACTTGAATTAAGGTTGGGAGATGGAAAGCTTAGAGGTATGAAGATATGAGATGGATTGGCTAGGGTTTTACCTTGGTAAAATTAGTGTGTCCTAAATGAGGGGGTGGGGTCTCTATTTATAGAGAAAGAAGTGATTAAGGGGCTCCTAATTGGGTTTTAGTCCTAATGGAAGGTTAGATTTTAGGTAATGGGTTCATCTAAGGATTCGGGGATTTCGGGGTTTGGAGAAGATGAAGATGGGTTTTAATGGTGGATGATGATTAAATGACTTAAAGGGTAAAATGGGGGTTCTAATGGCTTATGGGGGTATCAAGGTAGTTTAAAACCTACCCTCAAAGTCTGAGATAATCCACAAGTCAAAACACAACAAGGGGATCCATGAATCCTCGGATTTGCAGGATTTAAGGCATGCGTGCATATTATGCACGCATGCATTAAAACCAAGAAAATGAAACTGGGAAGTCAGGGTCCCAGCCGAGAGCTGTTTTTGTAAAAAATAGAACTTAAGTTATGCGTGCATAATATGCACGCATGAGTAAATTTTCTAATTTATAGTCCATTGGATGTATCGTCTCGAGCTACCCCAAAACAATATATTATATTAAATAATCGAATTTTCTTGTTAAAAGTTATGGCCATCGGAAGTTCGCTCACCGTCAAGGGTTGCAAAACATCATGAATCCGTGAAACACTATTTCTTGGGCTTCAAGCCTCCATTGATCTGACTTTGGGATCATCCGGGGATCGAGGGTCTTTCTCTAAGATTTTTCTAAGTTTCCTAAGGGTGTCCAGGGTTTCAAGGGTTACGGGGGATGCTTTCAGAAGCTTGGAAGTGTGTTCTTATCGAAGAATGGGTCGATCATGTGTTGGGCCACATTTGGGTGTCTACAAATGCCCCTTTTGGCATTCGATCACTAGTGAACGTATGCCAAAGAGGAGACGACCAAGGTTCAATTGCTTTAGAATTTGCTATAATCAACACAAGTCACCCATCATTTAGCAAAGACAAAGAGAGTAGCGGTAGCTCAACCATTGGGTAATCATCTGTTCCTCAAGATTAGTGATCCCCAAATGCTTAGCGACCATACTGGGCATGACGAGTGATGATACCATCAACGTCAGATGATGTTTGAGTTCTGCCTTGAACTAGGGCTCTGTGAGCGAGAGGGTGATCGACCCATTTCTTCAATAACTATCATGAAAAGCGACAATGCGAAGATCCAACGGTCGTGTTCAATCTTATAAGGCGTTGATTGCCCCACTTTGACTGGTACGGGTGCACCTACTCGAGGTAGGGTCCAAGATCTTTGAGCGTACTCATCGACCTCGACTATTTATTTTAGCACAAATTCCCATGCTGAGAGAATATTGATATCAAACCGCTTTTCGGGAGACGTGCAAGCAAAATATATTTTCTATCATTCTTTTTTTTTTCTATATATATATATATTTTTTTTTCTTTCATTTTTTTCCCCTTTTTTTGCATTTTTGGCAAGAGTGCCTTGAGAAAGAGCAAGAGCCAGTTGTGCCTTTCAAACGCAAGAACCTTCGTCTGGAAGGAGTTTTGAATAAGGTCTTTGAGTCTACTAATGCTTCTCGAAAACGCTACAAGGACCTTCACGGTCGATGGATGAATGACCGCAATGCTCGTGAAGACACACTTCTCCAGAGGATCCATGACTTAGAATGTGAATTGGGTCGTTGATCTGACCTGCACATACTTCAAAATGGATCAAATACAAAAGGAAAGGGGTATAAAACCCCCTAACAGATTTTTTTATTATTATTATATGTATAACTTGTTCTTTTTCAAGTGTAATGGCTAAGACCATAGAGTCATATGAATATGTTTTGTGATGTGGTTTACACAGAGTACAGAAATGAAATCAAGACCTTTTTTTGTATTTTTTTTATGCCTTAACAATGAGAGGGGGTCTTTGGATTCATCTTGGAATAGCCAAACCCATTTATTCGTGGTTGGGTATGGAGGAGGTCCAAAGTTTTAAGAAGATGGGAGCGTCCATCCCTTTAGATCGAATCGGCATTCTATCCTTACCTTTAGTCATGCGTTTGACGGTGTGGTCCGAAGATCTCCTTGATTAGGACCCGAATTAGGCTAACATAAGCGACCAGCTAAGATGTAAAAATCAAAAGTAAAAGCGTAACCAAGAGAGTAACTGATTTTATTTTTTTTAACATTCTAAATCACAGCGCCTAGAATGGGTTTTCGCCATGCCTGTTATTGCCCTCTGTTTTACCCACAGTGCCCTTTTCAGTTTTCACTACGTCCGTGAGTATTTTGATCTTGCTTGTCCCTTAACAGCTATGTTTTTATACCTCAAGCGTCTTTTCAAGTTTTCACTTGGTCTGCACAAGCTCGCTTTTTTTACCCGTGGCGCCCTTTGCAGGTTTTCACCACGCCCGTTTTGCTTTGAGCTTGTAATTTTTATTTTTATTTTAATACCGAAGGCTGATCAATGTTAGGGACACTGATTCCGTCATAGCTGGTTTGGACGCAGTTTACTATCTCTTGGATTGTGCTGACTTAAACGGATGTCATGACTGCTTGTAAACCTTAAAGAGAGCTTTCCCGGGACGAAATGTGGCCATCGGTTGAGAGGGAGGGGTTAGGAATTTTTAAAGATATTCTTGGGTTAAAAAAGCCTAATGAATGGATTTTTGCTGTTGTGATAAACTTCTTCTTAAGGAGTTTGCTATGTATTGCCCATGATTCCTTCTTTCTCTTTTTTTTTGTTTTTTTTTTGGGAATCTTCTTTTGTATGGCGCAAAACTCCTTACAACTGGTATGACAGGTGAATTCTCGTTTCTGTGATGCTGGCCTCTTTTTTTTTCAAATATTTTCTTTTTGGGATATACTTTCTAATTTATTTATTTTTATAACCTTCTCATTTCCTCTGTTTGGGTTTCATTCTTTTTTTCTTTTTTTTTTGTATGGCGCAAAACTCCTTACAACTGGTATGACAGGTGAATTCTCGTTTCTGTGATGCTGGCCTCTCTTTTTTTCAAATATTTTCTTTTTGGGATATACTTTCTAATTTATTTTTTTTTATAACCTTCTCATTTCCTCTGTTTGGGTTTCATTCTTTTTTCTTTTTTTTTTTTTTTTTTTTGGGGGGGGGGGGAAGAAAAGGCTATTAGCTCAAATTGTGTCAAAGGATGCGAGCGTTCAGGGACGAGATTTTGGCTAATTGGTTTGAAATAATGACCTCCTTTTAAGGGGCCCTTAAGCAATCACGTATCCATTTTTATCAACACTTACCTTGTCATGAGAGACTAGGTGTAGAATCGACGTACGTACTCAGTGTTGATTGGCTCAGGAAAATGGTCTCCCTCCATTGTAGTGAGACGGAGCGCGTATCTAGGGAGCACCTCTTTGATGACGTAAAGTCCTTCCCAGTTGAGCTTGAATTTCCCTCGATGATCCGGGTGGAGATAAGGGAAGATTTTCTAGAGTACGGTAACAACCACTTTCAATGCTTGAACGCATACACGCCTGTTGTAAGCACGTACAATTCTTCTCTGATAGATCTGGGTATGGCACAAAGCTTGGAGTCTCTTCTCATCAATCAAATTCAATTGTTCAAAACGGGCTCTCTGTTTCGGCCTCCAGCAGATTGGATTCGATGAAGATCGGAGGGAGGGTACTTCGACCTCGATTAGTAGCACAGCCTCAGTTCCGTATACGAGGAAAATGGGGTTGCACCTGTAGCTGTACGGATTGATGTTTGGTAAGCTCACAGTGCGAATGGTAATATTTCACTCCAGTTTCGGTAGGTAACAACCATCTTTTCAAGGATGCGAACGATTGGTTTGTTGGCTGCTTCTACGACCCTGTTAGTTTGTGGCCGATATAGCAACGAGTGATATGCTTGATCTTGTACTGCTCGCACAACGCTCTGATTCGCTTGTTTGCAAAGTTGGTGCCGTTATTTGTGATGATATCCTTAGGCATGCCAAACCGACAGACGTTATTGATGAATTTCTCGACGTGACTGGCAGTGATGCTGGTGTAGGATGCTGCTTCTACCCACTTTGTGAAATACTCGATAGCGGCGAGGATAAATTGATGCCCATTAGATGCTTTTGGGTTGATCTTTCCAACGATGTCGAGGCCCCAAGTGGCAAATGGCCATAGGTTAGTCATGTTGTGGAGATTTATAGCAGAAGCGTGTATCGGGCTAGAGTGTTCTTAGCATTTATAACACTTTTTAAGATGCTTGTAACAATCAGTATCCATAGTGGTCCAGATGTAGCATTCACGTAGGATCTTCTTAGCGAACATGTGTCCATTAACGTAGGCCCCGCACACCCCCCCCCCCTCTCATGGATTTCTTTTACGATGTTTGTTGCTTCACTTTCAGTCAGGCATTGGAGCAAGTTATTGTTGTGTGATCGTTTGTAGAGGCACTCGCCACAAATGATGTAATTCGATGTTGGGCGTTGGATGGTCTACCTGTCCACCTTGGACATGCCTTCAGGGAATGCTCGCCTTTCTAGGAAATTCTTAAAGTATGAGAACCATGGAAGCCCATCAACTGGATTTGTTGATCCTTCAACCAGAAGGCAGAAAGTCGGCTCGTTCCTCTGTCCAATTATGATTGGTTTCATTTCGACGCCATAAGGAATCTCGATCATTGATGCCAAAGTTGTCAGTGCATCAGCAAAACGATTTCGTGCTCGTGGGACATAAGAGAAAGTAGCATCGTCAAAGCATGCGATCAAATCTTCAAAGTGCTCATGGTACGGGATTAATTTTTCGTCCTTTACTTTTCAATCTCCGTTTGTTTAGCATATGACTAACTATAAATCGTCGAATACCTTGAGGTGGGTCACCTTTAGGTCAAGAGCTGCTTACAGGCCAGCTACACAGGCTTCATATTCGGCCATGTTGTTGGTGCAGGGGAAATTAAGCCTAATGGAGATTGGTTTATAAGATCCTTTAGGTGAAATCAAAACAACGCCAACCCTTGACCTTCAGAGTTCGATGTCCGATCAAAGTGCATTACCTAAGACTCATTTGCCTCTTCAATGTCGTCATCTGCCACGAACAAAATGTCCTCATCAGGAAATTTGGTTCTCATGGGTTCATAATCGAGTAAGGAGTGTTCAACAAGTGCTTGCCCTTTGATCGTCTTCTGGGTGACATATGTGATGTCAAATTCAAATAAAAGAAGCTGTCAGCATGCGGTCCACCCAGTGAGTGCCGGCTTTTCAAACAAGTATTTCAACGGATCCATTTGTGCAAGAAGGAGAACTGCGTGAGATAACAGGTAGTGGTGAAGCCTCTGCGTTGTCCAAACGAGAGCAAGACATGTTTTCTCCAAGTAAGAATAGTGTGTTTCATAATCAGTGAATTTTTTGCTCTAGTAAATGGCTTGCTCTTTTCTTCCGGTTTCATCGTGTTGCCCTAGAACACATCCCATTGAAAATTCCGTTGTGGAGAGGTACATCAGGAGTGGTCTTCCAGAGACTAGTCACACCAAAACAAGGGGGTTAAGAAGATAGCTCTTGATTTTATCAAATGTTGCCTGACAATCATCATTCCATTTGACGGTCGAATCTTTTATCAGCAACTTGAAAATCGGGGTGCAGATAGGAGTTAGTTGTGCGCTGAACCGACTGATATACCGAATTCTTCCCAAGAAACCTCTGACCTCCCTCTCTATAGACGGTGGAGGCATTTCTACAATAGCTTTTACTTTCACTGGGTCAACCTCGATGCCCCTCCTGCTAACGATAAAACCCAGTAACTTTCCAAACATGGCACCGAATGAGCATTTCTGAGGGTTCAGACGTAACCTATACTTTCTCAATCTTTCAAACAATTTATGGAGGTTCACCAGATGATCACCCCTATCTTGTGACTTAACAATCATGTCGTCGGCGTACACCTCAATTTCCTTGTGCATTATGTCATGGAATAGTGTTGTCATCGCCCTCTGATATGTCGCTCCGACATTTTTTAAACCGAAAGGCATGACTCGATAACAAAAAGTTTTCCAGGGCATGATGAAAGTTGTCTTTTCTCGGTTCTCCTCCAACATTCTAATCTGATTATAACCGAAAAAACCATCCATAAATGAAAGCATCACATGTCTGGCAGTGTTATCAACCAAAATATCGATGTGCAGTAAAGGAAAGTAGTCCTTCGGGCTTTCCTTGTTAAGATGTCTGAAATCGATGCATATGCGAGCCTTTCTGTCTTTCTTTAGCACCGGCACGATGTTGGCCAACCACTCTTGGTATTTGGAGACCATGAAACCTACACTGTATTGCTTGATGACCTCGTCTTTTACCTTCAACATCCATTCGGACCTGAGATGTATTAATTTCTGCTTGGCAGGCTTCACATCGGGATACAGTGGCAACTCATGCTCAACTAAAGCAGTATCCAAACCTAGCATATCCTCGTATGACCATGCAAACGCGTCTCAATATGACCAAAGGAAATCAATCATGCTTTGATAATCATAATCGCCTTGTAGGAATTAAGATTAGATTTAATAGAATATTCACCTTCGAATTAGTACTTGTAGTCTAGTTTGATTGGTTTTATGCAATGGTGCTTACGGATTAGATCGCTAGAAATTAGACGGATTATATCGTCCTGACTAGTCCATAACTATGCGTAAGATTTGATTATTTTACCTAGCTTTAGCTTGTAGTGAAAAGAAGGTTATTATCCATAATTCAAATTAGATTAGGAGTAGAATTGCGAATTATTACGAATTTGTGATCAAGAGGGATCTTAAAATGTTTTCTCTATTGCTTTCCAAATCTGATTTTATTGCTTTTCCTAGATAATCATAATTAGATTTACTTTTAAAACCCTTTTTCTAGTCAAGACTTTAGTTTAGATAAACAGTTAATCCTTGTGGTTCGACACCCTTAGTACTTAGTTCCACGAACTTGTGTACTTGCAAGGTTTACATTATTTAACGATCATTGACGCTTCAGCATCGAAGCGATTCCGCTTTTAAGACGAAGTGTTAGCGCACTTCTAGTCTAGCATATTAAACAAATAGCATACCTCGGGCAACGCCCCCAGGATTTTGGTCAAGGCCACCTTCAGAGGCTCCTGATTTTTCAAGATCAAGTTATTTTGCCGCCTCAGAGAGTTCTGCTCCTTCAAGATCAGGGTGTTCTGTTCCTTTAGCTTATGGTTTTCCTATTCCATCTTGAGAACCTGTAGTATGAGGTCGTCGAAGCTCATGTTTCACTAGCTGACTAACTTCTCACAATCTGCAATTCTTGCATCGACAGACTGCATCCATATTTCATCAATCCGAGTCCCTGGCACGTGTTTAACGGCAACTGTGGCAGCTTTACCGGACTTATGGGCTTTCAGAGCCTCACCATCTTCCTCATCTTCCTCTTCCTCTTCCTCTTCCTCTTCCTCTTCTTAGAGGCCAATGACGTCAATGCCTGACCTCTTCCTCCGCACGATAACGGGAGCGACCGTAGGTCCTTCACCTGCTTCCTGTTCGCCGAAATTCTTCTATCACAGGCTGGCTCTCCTCGTAAGGCGTGCACACGAGTTCCCGAAAGGCTTACAAGAAGATAAATTTTCATTATTATTGACAATATATAAAGAATTAAGAAAATCGGCATCGCTTCATTAGAAAAGCGGCATCGCCTCGTTTGGAAGGCGACATCGCCTCATTTGGAACGCGACATCGCTTCTTCTGGAAAGCGACATCGCCTCATTATGAAAGCAATGTCGTTTCGTTAGAGAGACGACATCACCTCGTTAAAGAGGCGGATCATGTAAATTACCATATTATGGAAATCCTTTAGGTAGAGCTTCTTCATACTGAGATTCGCCTCCCATTTCAATGGCCTTGGGACGTGGCGATTGCTTTCAGTCCTTGTTGGGGCGCTCTTTGAGTTAATTTCGTTTGCCCAAATCTAAGAAAGAACATATTGATGAGGTTTTTATGGACTTCATAAATGAAGAATATAAGAAAGGAAACCCAAAATTAAAGCACAATGTTACTTGTAGGGTAATCGTGCAGCAGTAAATATTATATTCTTGCACAACATTGCCCTCTCTGTTATATCTCGGATCCTCTTTGCCTTATCGAGACACTGCAACAGGTGCTTGTGCGCCAAATCACCCCATGGATATTCATTAAAATTTTGGAGATTATCAACGTGAATGAGGTAGGAGTCATCAAGAATGTATTTTATGTTTAAGAAGATGACGGTGGTGACAACGAACAACAAACTGAGCTTGAGGAAATCATCGTCACCACCCTCAGCTATGCCATTAATGGCATTGAGGATATCTCCCCTCTTTACAGAGTTAATGCCCTTTAAATACTTCATTTTGATCGTATGGTCTTCGGGAAGGGTTTAGAGGAAGGGTAAAGGTGAGGGTTAGTCATTCGAAGACCAGTGATTAAGCACATATCAAGCGGGTGAAATCTAATAGGGTCATTCCCAAAATTCTAGACATTTTTCCCAACCCAGAACTTATTGATGCAATCCAGGAGGCCATTGACGATTTGCAAGTCCTTCGGTGCCAAAAAGAATTGTATGAAGACTGATTCCGAAAGCAAAGTTTTCCTATGTTTCGTTGTCTTCTCGTAGATCAACTGGAACTTCACAATGGTGCACTTAGCTGTTGGAGTCTTGAGAACCATCTTGGCAATCTATGAATCATAAAAAGAATCTGTTTAAAAAAGAAATCATTCAAATAAGAGCGTCGTCGCTTCCATGTCGTAGCGCTAGTGCCTCTCCATAGAAGTGATAACACTTCATTAACGAAGCGTTAGCACTTTGCTCAAAGAAGCGCAAGTGCTCCGTCAAGGAAGGGACGGCGCCTCTATATAGCGGCACTAGCGCTTCATAATTGAACCAAACAGAAAATAAAAGAAACTCACCTTAATTCGGAAAAAAGGAAAAGGAGGTCATCGCTTCGCTGTGTCTCCTTACTGCGCTCTGAGAAGTGTAAAATTAAGGGAAAGATGAAAAGTAATTTGTAAATTTTTAATTGACAAATTTGCCGCCTCAAATACAATTTTCGAATGGTAATAATGGCCATTGCAATACCCAATGTCAGGTGTCGTATCCCCTGCCTCTTCGCACCGCTTTACGCTTCAAATTCTAACAGCGATAACTCTGGTTAAAGCGAGGTTAAATGAGTAAAACGTAATACGTCTATTCGCACGAAAAGGTGCTATGTGTCATGCCCAAATTAATGGGCGCAGAGATATCTCTACGCCCAGGCGCATAGCCCCGGGCCTCATATATATATATATATATATATATATATATATATATATATATAAAAGAGAGAGAGAGAGAGAGCTACCATTGGTTGAATGTCACATCAAGTTGACTTTTTAACTACCTAATGTAGCATGCAGCCAATAGGAGCTCGAGTCACGGGCTTATGACCCATGATTCAAGTCATATGATCATTTCCATATATATATATATATATATATATACACGCTGTGGGGGGAGGTAGAGAATGGCTTCTCTTACTGAACATAGATTTGCTATATCCACAAATCTATTATCATCAATGGACAGTTGGGCTCATTGACTGACGTAGTACAACAATAAACTTGCAATGAATGAGGCACTGTTTGTACTATAGTTCGAAGATAGGTATGGTTAGAGTTAGGTGAGGAAGAAGAAAGAGAAGATAGAGATGGAGAAGAATTAGGATTAGGTTATGTTACCTCAACCCTTTCTATTATTAGTATCTATAGGTATTACAATCTCACGTATCTCAGATATGATATACGGGTAAACATTTAAGTGGCTAGTCCACTACTTACACACCCAATGATCCTAGTAGCACCCATACAATGAATATACAATCTAAATCCTAACATCCTAGCAGGGGAGTTATCGAGTAACCCAGTTGAGTTACTCAATGAGCCGGGATTTTGAGTTGAGAGTTCGGTACGATGGTGCCACTAGGGCTCATAAACTACCCTTAATCCATAATATTTTCATGGGATAAGGTTCTAGAAATCTTACTTTTAAAAAAGAATTGAACTACGAATTGTATAGACATATCTTTGCATCTTTTTCTATGTAAAACAATATTTTATTTTTTAATAATATGTACTAAATTATCAAGTCAGAGCAAGTCGAGTTTATCCGAGTCTTCAAGTTAACTCGACCCAGCTAATTTTTGACTTGAGTCGGGTTTTCAAACCATGGTTTGTACTCCATCACTCAATGGGTGCCCACGTGGACGGACGGACACATGCACACAAAAAATAAGACTTTTAGGGCTTGGGGATTTGTGGTTTATGTTGGTGGTATCAGGGTTAGTGAGGTGGTTTTGGGGTTAGGATGGTGGTTTAAGGTTTAGGGTCAGAAGACGAGAGACGTAGAGAAAGAGAGATAGGAATAATGAGAAGGCTTTGTGAGTTAGGAGTCCTTCACGAGCATTTATATTAAGTTGGAACAATTGTACATACACGTCCATACATGTCCGAAGGTTCTATACGCACTTAACGCTACACGCTTGAGGCCATCAGCAGTGTGGAAAAGATCCAATAACAGTTTCCTCTCACATATTACTGCACTCGCATTTCGGATTTCATACTTTTACATAATTACTATAATAAAATCAGTAAAATGAAACGTTTGTCCTCACATCCATCCTCTCAGTGAAATATCCAGCAATTTTAACACTGTTGAACCTAAATTAAAAGTTCTCCATTGTAATTAGGGACGCAGATTCCGTTTAACGAACTGAAACTGAACCCACAAATTTCAGTTTTCAGTTGGGTTCAGTCTGAACCGAAACCTAACCGGACGAATAAGTTCAGTTTTTTGTCAATTTCCCAAACCGAAACCGGAAAAACCTAATACGTTCGGTTAGGTTTCTGTTTTTTTTAAGAAAAACGTTTTCCAGTTTTCTAATCCTACCCAACCGGATTTTGGTTTCCCCCACCCAAAACCAAAATCGAACGAAACTTATTTTGGTCCGGTTCGGTGTGTGGCCGGGTCGGTTTAAAACTTGCATCCCTAATTGTAATGTCTCTTAAATATTAAATTGATTATAAAATCAAATTAACTAAAGAGAAAAACAGAATACTTGTGCTTGCATTTCCTGCAAATATATCAGGGTTAGTGAGGTGGTTTTGGGGTTAGGATGGTGGTTTAAGGTTTAGGGTCAGAAGAAGAGAGTAGAGAAAGAGAGATGGGAATAATGAGAAGGCTTTGTGAGCTAGGAGTCCTTCACGAGCATTTATATTAAGTTGGAACAACCGTACATACATGTCCAAAAGTTCTATATGCACTTAATGCCACACGCTTGAGGCCATCACCACTGTGGCAAAGATCCAATAACAGTTTCCACTCACATATTACTGCACTCGCATTTCAGATTTCATACCTTTACATAATTACTATAATAAAATCTGTAAAATGAAACGTTTGTCCTCACATCCGTCCTCTCAGTGAAATATCCAGAAATTTTAACACTGTTGAACCTAAATTAAAAGTTCTCCATTGAAATTAGGGACGCAGATTCCGTTTATCGAACTGAAACCGAACCCGTAAATTTCAGTTTTCGGTTGGGTTCAGTCTGAACCGAAACCTAACCAAATGAATAAGTTCAGTTTTGGTTCAGTTATTTTGTCAATTTCCCAAACTGAAACCAGAAAAACCTAATAAGTTCGGTTAGGTTTCAGTTTTGTTTTTTTAAAACCATTTTCCAGTTTTCTAATCCTACCCAATAGGATTTTGGTTTACGCCACCCAAAACCAAAATCGAACCAAACTGGTTTTGGACCGGTTCGGTGTGGCCGGTTCGGTTTAAAACTTGCATCCCTAATTGTAATGTCTCTTAAATATTAAATTGATTATAAAATCAAATTAACTAAAGAGAAAACAGAATACTTGTGCTTGCATTTCCTGCACTCGTACTCCCGTTCTCCTTCGATCATCTTGATGGATCCAGACCTGATCACAGTCCCCTTTAGAGTCAGAAGAATTCCTCGGTGCCTCACCCTAACTCGCCCGATGCTCGGAAAAGTCTCTAAAGCACATCAAAAAGTTCCAAAAAAATCCTGAATAATTTGTTATAGAAACAATAATTAAAAAATAAATAAAATAAAATAAAATAAACCTGGAGATTCCAAAGGAGAACCGCAAATATTAATCCGAATGTGCACGAATTCCTTCAGATTCGCATTTTCTTGAGCCTTATAATCCACCAAAACGATGCCCTAAACAATTCGTTTGAATTTTATTTTATTTTATTTTTAAAAAACAGCTTATCTGATGTGAAGATCTCCCAGTCATTACAGAAATGATCAGAGATTACAGAGGGTAGAGACCTGAGCAAGGCGAGCTCCATCGTCGAAGAGAGGTAAAAAATCGGAGGGTCGGGAGAAGAGAAGGTGAGCTAGGGGAGGGTCTTCTTCCATGAGATCTGCAAAACTAACTCACAAAACGAAAGCAAGATCAGAGAGAGCCAAATATCGAATATATATATAGAGAGAGAGAGAGAGAGAGAGAGAGAGAGAATAATGGTAGTACTCGATGAAGAGAGGGTAGTGAAGAATGGGGTCGTCAGAGAGGATAATGGAGCGGAGGTTCTGCGGATGGTGGCGGAGGAGGAAGCGTGCGAACCGTTGGATGGGATCGGAGGTGGAGGCCATCGATGAAGCGAGCGATGGTTCTTTTGGAGGGAAATGGAGCGAGAAGCGCTGCTGTAAATGGATGAATAAAAGAACCCCTCCTTCTTTGCAACCTCAGGTTCTTTCTTCGCAACCAAGGTTTTATCGGTGACTGCTCTGAAATTTTGACGATGGAGATCGTTTTTCAATCCATTCATACCCACAAGAGATATCATCGGACTATCATCAGGCCCTAAGATGTTGATCTCACCTGGAAGATTTGGAGACAAAAAAGCCCCTGGTTGCCAAGAACGAATCCCAGCGGTACCGCATAAGTACCCATCGCTGTTTATATGTGACCTTTCCGATTCATCGCTGCGATTTTATTTTTTAAGCGATCTGATTCCCCTCCATTCCAATAATCAATTTAGGCCTCATTTAGCGGGTTCGTCTCACTGTAGTGCCAATTTAATGTTATAATGAAAATAATGCAGCTCAACGGTAACTTTTTTTTAATAGACGGTCGCTCGATTCACAAGTAATCGAATGTTGCATCCTATGTTTCAAATTGCAGGTATTATTTTAGTGTTATAAAGCTAAACTCTCATAGGTGTAAAAAATACTGGAGCTCTTTACTGCATCAGGCTTAGACTACCGTCTTCTACCGTCTTCTACAAGCCGATCAATGCAAACAAGGAGTAATTAATCTCAGACCATTAATAGTAACTCAACGATGCTAGGATCTTGGTTTCTTCTTACTGTGGATTGAATCGAGGTATCTAAAACACTCTATTAAACCTTTAGGGTTTTAAATCCGAGGGTCGGCGATGGATATGATGATGGGTTTTGATTGGTATTGGTTTAGATTTTAATTTGCTGAACAAGGCAAAACTTTGAGGGTTTAGGGTTTTAATAGGATGTTAACCTATTGGAGTGGTGAGGTTTTACGGCTTTAGGGTTTAAATGTGACGTTATTTGGGCTAAAAATGGTTAAAGTTTGTCCCTTTTCGAGTTTGAAACAGATGTTTATTTGCAAAAATTAGAATATTTAAGGGATTTGGGGGGTTTCTAATGGGACGCTTGTTTAGGGTTTTAGTCTGATGTTAATCTGTTGAAGTGGTATAGTATTATGGCTTTATGGATTGAGTGTGATGTGTTTTTGCTAATTAAAATAACAAAATGTGGTCAATTTAGAGTTTGAATTGGATTTTTTTTTGTTAAGAATAGCAAAGTTCTGGGTTTTGTAGAGTTTAATTCAGATGCTGGCTTGCTTTTATGATAGATTGAATACGGGTATATTGCAATTGAATTCAAAATATGATGTGATTGGATTTTTTTATTTTAGTTTCTTGCAATCTAAGATTTTTTTTGTGCTAAAAATGACAATTTTTTTTTAAAAAAAAGGGGTTTGGCGTTAGTCGTTTTGATCGATTGGTTGAAAGAGATCTTTAGCAAGTAATTATTAAGGGAAGTGTTACTACCATACCTTTTTGTTACAGCCACATCATCTAAGCATAGCAAAATCCGTTGATTGTTTTGGATTCGATGATGGGGATCGTTTTAATTCGAATCTTCCACACAATAGATCTAGAGATCATGGGCCTACCATTCGATTATGGTAGTAACGATCTTCCAAATTGTCAATGATGACTTATGAGTAAGCGCGATGGAAAAAAACTTTATAGTGCCATTTAACGCCACAGAAGACTGCATCACCATAATTTCATGTTATATCAACATGTCCATCATTAGTAGTAGAGCCATGTTATCTTATGGGGGGGTGGGGTCTAGGACCCTCTATCGTTAAATAAAGTACGTTAAGGATTGAACAGTTGGGCCCAACTGATCTTTATAAGATACTCCATCAGAAAAATCATGATTTCACCACTGCCCGTCATGCCCGATGAAGTCGGATATTAGCAACGATGAATAGGGAATGTCAATTTTCACATGAATTTAAATATATTACACAAGTTATTCTTTTAGCTGTAATGTTAAAAAAACATCAAAAAGTAAATTTTACAATGAAATTTTGTTGTTAAAAGAACAACCATTTTACACTCAAATTTTACATACAAAATGAATTTTGCACGTAATCCAATCATCAAAAAATTATATGCATTTTCTATTTTACAGGGTGCATATTATAACGAAACAAGCGTGCCCTTGGCGTAATCATAGTAACAAAGTTCGGATTCGACAATTATTCTCAAGGGTCAAATTGGATCCATTTTTATAAATTTGCGAATTGATTCGAGATAAATTCGATAGAATTTGATATGAGTGTATTTAATTGCCAATTGGCTATTTAGGAGATTAATTATTTGAAATGTATAGATAATTAAATAAATATCCCGTAGGACCCAAGAGATAGATCTAAAAATTATTTTATTTGTATAACTAAAAAACATAGAAAGCCTTTAAAATGAATGGCCGTTATATAATATGAGAAATGAAGAAATAAAATCAGTGGTAGCAAAAAATGCTACCATCAGATCTAGGGGTGTATTTAGTTTGGTTTGGTCGGTTTTGGACCAAAATCATAAACTAAACCGGTCCTAATGGGTTTTTAGATTTTCAAACCATCCAACTCTTAAACCAAACCAACCTGATTCAATTCGGTTCAGTTTGGTTCAGTCGGTTTCGATTTTCCTATAAGCTCTACTTGCACATCAAAATTTTCTCAACTTCTCAACCGATTTTCCTTTAAGTACTACTTTACCGCTTTTGGATTCAGGAATAGGCTAAAGACAAGGGTAGAGTTTTATATAAAAATATATATTTTACTTAAATGCCCTTTAACATTAATCAAAATCCTTGCCTATATATATATAAAAACTACATTCTGTTCGGTTCGGTTTCAGCTTGGGGAGTGTTGGAACCGAAACCAAACGAAACTTTTCAGTTTTCCTTTTTTCCGAACCAAACCCAAACCGATGCCCATCCAAACCGGACCAAACCCAACGGTTCAGTTTGGTTTGGTCGGTTTGGTCTGTTCGGTCCAAAAAATGCACAGCCCTAATCAGATCACATGCTAGGTGACATTGATGAACCTAAAACAACCGTTTTTGGTTGATCAGCCATGAGAAATGTGATTTAAAAAAATATTTATTTATTTTTACTTCTTTCCTCTGTTTTATAGGTCAAAGATAAGGTAACACCCAACCAACTCGGTGTATTGATTTTAATCATCTTTGACCATATGTTTAACGGTAGATATGTATTGGATAGAGCCCAATTTTTTTGGGTGGTACTTGATTATTATTTTCCAAGTTGTTGTCGCACCTGATCCTCATGATTGATATCACATGATGCCCAAATGATTTGGTGGTAGCTCTGTTTACTATCACCGATTGTATAATCCTGTGCCTCATATAATATATACACAATAATATATAGGCTTTACACCATATATTATACTATATAGCCTATAGTTGTATTTGACATGGGTTCCCGGCGTGGCTATCTGAGTTAGCCGTTGGGCCACTGGTGCTCTACATTGGGGCATGGTGGGTTGAAATTGGAGCTTCATAGGCGCATCACCAAGCCATGAGTACTTCGCCATAAAGATTTCGAGTGTGTTTGTCGTGGGCCTTGAGGGCTTGCGATACGGTGACATGGGGAAAGATGTGGAGCATTATGGTCATGTTGGTGTGGATGAGAGCTCTGTGGGCCATGGACTGGGGCATGTGTCATGCGCAGTATGTCAAACAAATACCTTTGAGATTCTCCCAGATGGGTTTTAACCCTTATATATAATGGTTGTAGCTCAGTAACTACTGGTCGTACTACTGGACGGATTTCTAGCCTGAGTGTACTGGAATACCAACACGTACGCCTCGCACTAGTCGGCTTGAGTACGTGCATCCAGGCCTTGCATTCGCGTGGCATTTCTTGGTCGCTTTAGGGCACATCCGTGCAACCTAGGGCCATTGTGTTTGGGTTGGTTGCGACCAGCCCCATGATGCAGGTCAACTCCGAAAGGAGGTCGGGCCTTTGCGTGTCACTACTCATTGCATTCTCAATTGCCTACGAGATCTCATATTGCTTCACTTGGTTGTGAGTTAGTTAGGCTAACCTAGCTTTGAAAGTTAAAAGTCGCATGTGAGTGCACATCGAAAGGAGTGACTCTATGACAGTTGGTATCAAACCCATCGAGATGACCGAGATAGAGGGGACCAGTGAAGAAACGAGAAGATGCACGAGGGATGGTATAGATGACCTGGAAGCTTAGATTGAGCAAATAGACCCATTGTTGTTGCTTATGACGGAACAAGGGCAACGTGCATTGGCTGGGAACATGAAAATCCTAACAGAGGACACGAGGGGCACCATCGAAGTCCTTCGTGCACAAATCAAAGATCTGACCGCTAAGGTGAATGTCCTTACAAGGGCGTTAGGCTCTGGGGCTGCCCCGCAGCTAGAGGCCCCGAGGCGGGTAAAAGTACCTGAGTTGTGATCCTGTGAGGGTGCTCGCTACACAAAAGAATTGGAGAATTTCTTGTGGGACATGGAGCAATACTTACATGTCTTGCCACCTGCCACAGAAGACATAAAAGTGATCACTGAGACCATGTACCTTGAGGTGACCAAATTGTGGTGGCATATGCCCTCTGAAGATATTCAGTGTGGATGTTACATCGTCAACATCTGGGAAGATCTCAAAAGAGAATTAAAGTTTCAATTCTTTTCAGAAAATGTCAAGTTCATTGCTAGACATAAGCTATGGAAGCTACAACATACAGGCACAGTGAGGGAGTATGTGAAGCAATTCTCCACCTTGATGTTAGATATCAAAGACATGTCTGAGAACAACAAGTTATTCTACTTCCTCGAAGGTCTCAAGTCGTGGGCGTAGACAAAATTACAGTGGAGAGGGATAAAAGATCTTGCGGCCGCGCAGGCTGCTGCTGAATGGTTAACTAATTTTAGGTCGAGTGACTGAAACAAGAAAAAACCCTCAAGAGAATAAGGGTGTTGCGAAGAACCAAACGAAAGCCAACAAAGGATGCAAGAGTGGCACGTATGACAAGAAGTCACATGGGAAAGAGTCTCACGTCACGTCTGTTGGTATGCGCTTTTTTGGGTTCCGTTCGGTCCTCAAAATAAGTGGCCCAATTAGGTCCGAGTGGACTTTGGCTAGGGGCGGTGGAATAATAAACTAAGAAATATTAAATTACTGAAATTAAAGAGGCTAATATTAAATGGGGAGTACCTGAATGATGCGATCGCCAGCTGTAGATATCTATCGACACTGCAACACGTCACTGATCATACTTTAAGAAGTGTGGGGGCTTGCAGGTTGAAGTTTTTACTTAACGTCGGCTGGCCAACTTCAGCAACTTTGGGTTGCCTTGAATCTAACTAGTTTGACATTCTTAGTTCTGTTAGGATTCTAATGAATATAATCTCCTAATCCTACTAGAAGTCTAATTGACCTGGTCTTCTTATTCTAGTCGGAGTTTAATTGATCTAGTCTCCTAATCCTACCGAGAGTCTAATTAACCTAGTCTCATAATCCTACTAGGAGTCTAATTAACCTAGTCTCTTAATCTTACTAGGAGCCTAATTAAAAAAAAAAAGGTTGTGGCCCGTTATGCTAAGGAGGATCGGCTCCGTTCTCGGGTACCCTCTGTAAGCTCCCTTGGACAAATCGGGTGGCTAAGGTTTTTTTAGAAATATAGGGAATTGAAAATTAAATTTGAATTACAAGCTAAGAAGTGGGATTCAAAAACTAAGATCGAGATTTAAGAATTTAGAACTAGAACGAAGAATTCGGATTAGCATTAAGAATTAGAAGGAGAATTAAAAACTAGAAAGAAAATTAAGAACTAGAACTAGAACTAGAGATTAAGATCTAAAACTAGAAGTTAAGAACTAGAACTTAAGAGATTACCTGAAGATTATTACTTTCTCCCTCGCTTCAGGCGTTGCAGAGAGAGAGAACATCGAAATCTCCATAAGGAAGAAGCTTGAGAATGAGGATTGTGTAGTCGCTAGGGGGTAGAAGTCTATTTATAGGCTTTTACTAAAAATCCTAGTGTAACTCTAATTCCTAATAAAGTCCTAAAGAAATAAGGAAACTAATTCTATTTCTAATAAAAGAAACAAATCTTATGAAATAATAAAAGAGATTAATCCTAATTCAATTAGGAGTCGTGAAATTCATCACTTTTTGTGTAGCTTTCGAAAACTGATTATAACTTCTTCAATACTTATGAGAACTGCGTGTTTTTTAACTTGTTGGAAAGCTATTTCGATAAGTTTTCAAATGTGATAAATTTCACATTAATTTAACTTTATTTGATATTTTAAAATAGGCCAAACATAAAAGTCACGGGATTGACAATTGGGAAAGGTTGGGGAGACCTACTTGGCTCTAAGCTAGGCACTTCCTCCTTTAATACTACTTGGAGAGTCAAGACCTAATGGGTTAGTGCCGCTAGCTTGATTGCCTGGGTCTCCCAGAGAAGAGTCTGCGATTCTACAAGTCTAGAAGGCAGCTCGATCCTTTTTGGGAAGCCCCAAAGAGAACCTCAAATTTTCTCAAAGGGAGAAGCTTAAGGGAAAGAAGAATAGAATAGTAAATTATTTTTATGGCTAAGGATAATTTTGAAAAGACTAAGTTTAGATTGATGATTAAAGCCTAAGGATTAAAAATTAAGAATTTGAGATTTTAAGGATTAGAGATCGAGAACTAAAAATTAAAATTTAGAACTTAAGAATTAAGAACTAGAACTAAGAACTAGAATCAGAAGTAAGAACTAGAATAAAAATTAGAGACTAGGACAAAATTAAGAACTAGAATCAGAATTAAGAATTGGAACTTAGAAGCCAAGAACTAGAACATAAAAATTAAGTACTAGAAACTAGAAATTAAAAGCTAGAGACTAGAACCCAAAAGATTACCTGAAGCCGAGTGCTTCTTCCTCCCTGTTGTAAAAAGAACTTCGAAACTCCTAGTAAGGCCAAAGCTCGAAAGGAGAGAGATTGCTATCAAAATTAGTGTTATTGATCGAGGTAAGAGGGACCTTTTATAGGTATCGGAGGAATTTCGCGCCCTTGGGCAGGTGCGCAATTGGTCGGTCGGATTCAATTGCCCGCCTTGTCTAGCGTGTGTAATTGGATTGCCACCTTGTCCGGGGTGCTTAATCCAGTTTGAGTCAGCCGCGGACTCAGTGAGTGACAGGTTGACTGGCTCAGTCAAGTATTCTAGTTCCAACTCACTTGGAACTAATTATGCGTCCAGTTCAGAACGTACAATCCAATTAAGCGCCTGCTCGTGTGCGCTTGATTGGGGAGTTTGGGCAGTCTAAGGATTTAGAGATAAGGTCTAACTGGGGACCAATTGTACGCTGGTGGTGGAGCGTGCAATCAATTGCGCACCCTACGTGAGGCATGTAATCAGGTCTTGTGGCAGCCCATGGGAGGTGGAAGTCGGGTCTAAGTGGGACCCATTGCGTGCCAGTGGTTGGGCGTGCAATCGGATTGTGCTGCTTCTGTAGGGCACGTAATCAGGTCTTGTGGCAGTCCATGGGAGGTGGAAGTCGGGTTTAAGTGGGACCCATTGCGTGCCAGTGGTTGGGCGTGCAATCGGATTGCGCTGCTTCTGTAGGGCACGTAATCAGGTCCAAAGGCAGTCCATAGGAAGAATGAACCTGGTCCAAGTGGGACTAATTGCATGCATGTATCCATGCATGTAATCAAATTGCGCGCCTCTATGAGGGCGCGAAATTCAGGGTCTTCACGGGTCAGGGCGGGTCCGAGTCACAGAGATATTGTTTTAACCTGGGTCTCATCCATATACTATTGTTTCAGTACGTGGTCATTGTATTCAGAGTTTTAAGGTCTTCGGAGAAGGTCAGTCCTTCTCTAGAGATCGTAGGCAAGGTCAAAGGTTGATTGAACAAGTTTGTATACTTCGAGAGGGCAAAATTGGGGTGTCTATAGATGCCCCTCTTCGACGCGTTCTTGTAGAATAAGAATGCGTCGAAGAAGTAGACACCCCTCTTCTGATGTGCCTTCTCATTTATTTGAGAAATCACAAGTGTGAATTGGGGTGCTGACATAAAGTGCTTGACTTTCTTATCTATCGGTGCAAGCTAAAAGGGAGCATTCAGGAGCCTAGTGGTAGCTGTCGAGAGGTGTATCCCCAACCGCGGGTGCAAGTGGCATCCCATCGCATGTTGTGACCTACTGCAAGCAGCAGTCAAATGGGGGAAATCGGCATATCCTGATCTGCGGGTGCAAGTGGCATCCCGTCGCATGTGACTGACTTCTTTGCAAAGGCGGTCAGACGGAAGAAGTATTATACTGATACGTGGGTGTAAGTGGCATCACATGCATGTCGCAACCCTCAGAAGCGGCGAGCAGAGAATTAGCGAATCGAGGTACCCAGAGGTGTCATACGAATGTCCAGAGATGAGGTCATTGGCTTGACCAGATAATGTGAAGTAATTTAATGGTGAAGGCTTTCGCAACTCATGTCAGACCGAGCGAATCATTACTCCTCACACCAATGGCGCGTCAGGGGTCCCTTTCCAGTGGACATTTGTGGTTTCTCAGAGTTTAGCATATTCAGTGTTTCATTTCCCAGGGGAAGGAGCATATCAGAGTGGTGAGAGGTGAGGTTCGATGGATAGGGGGTTTATTTATTATCATTTTTTATAAGTTTGGGATTTTTAACTTAAGATCAATTCGGTGGTAAAACGGCCAAAAACGTGGCTTCCGAGACATCGCTGAGCAGATCCATTGAAACGGGATTTGTGGACCCGACTGTCTAACCTTCCCCGTGAATACTAATAATTATCTCTAATGGGAGGACTACAGTGATTCACGTGTTTAGAGAGACAGGTTTTGAAAATATTTGACTTAATATTAGCTACTTATATTTTACAAGAAATATCGAGTGATGGAGAGGGTGATACTTACCTGGTTTGTCTTGCGATGGGCCGTTGGTGTTGTTTGGTGGTGGTCACGCGTTGGGGTATCAGGGCGTGTGATGAGAGGCTCGCGATGGGACGTGGTATTTGTTGGGTGCGATGGGATGTCGGAGGGTTTCCCTTTCTCTTATGTTGGTGAGTGTATGTTTCTATTGCGGTGGAGTCTGGTGACTGTCGTGCTATGGGACGACGTCGATTGTCGCGATGGGCTGTTTGGGAGGTTTAGCTCTTTCCTTTTGGCGATGGGACATTGGTGGAGCCTTCCTTCTTGTTCGATCTGCGATGTCACATGGTGGGAATTGGTGGTTATGCAATGGGATGGCTATGTTAATTTTTTTCTTTGGCAGATGATGAGATTGGGTTATAACTATGTCACAACGGGACTTGTTTTTTAATGTTATGGTGCATCTGAATTTCGCTGATGGTGCGCCTATGGGTGCATGGTGGATGTGTGCGAGGGGACATAGTGGGGTAGTGTCGCAATGAGACTGCAAGGGGGGTGATTTTTGAAACTTTGAGTTGTGAAGGGTCGCCATGGGACCAGTTATGAGTGCGTGATGGGACGAGGGAGTGATTCCGGTCTCAGTAGGACATTATTTGTCGTAGGACATCAAGGGGTGATTTAGTCACGATGGGACTATGGGGGATAATTTCTCCTTCTGGTATAATCCTCGGGGCGAAAGTAATCGCGTGGTGGATTGTGTTATAGTTTCTTGTGTTTCATTGTGGTGAGGATTGGACATTTCAATTTTATACATATTTGTTTTGTTTAAGGTCTTCGTTGAGGGCGCGCGTTTGTTTTGTCCGAAGGACATGTCGTGTTTGAGGAGTGCGTTATGGCTGGTGAATTGCGCGCTCTAGTCTGGGCACTTAAATCAATTACGCGCATGGGAGGGTGTGTGTATTTGAAGGATCGGCGTGTCGAATGCGCGCATATACAGTGGCGTATAATCCAATTACGCGCGAGGTGAAGTGCGCACAATCGATGCATCGGCGGGTTTGTAAGGCGGAGGTGTTCGAGCGACTCTTCGGATCCTGCGCAGTGGTGTGAGGGCGCGATGTATATTACGCGAGGGTTCCTTGACTCGTTTTCGGTTTGTTGCTTATTCGTGCTGACGGAAAGTGAGTTGCGCGAGTTATGTGTGGTGCTCAATCTGGAATGCATGCGATTGTGCCAGTGCTGAATTGGATTGCGCGCTGTATTTCTGGAGCTTAATTAGGCGAGCACCTATATATATCTGAGCTTCCTTTGTTTTTCTTCATTCTCTCTTTTTATCTGAGCAAGCTTGCATTTAGAGTGTCTCTATTTTTGTGTCTTGGCAATATTGTGTGATTTGACTGTACAATTTCGATGTAGTTTCTTCCAATCTTCATTGTTTATGCGCGTTCTACGTCCCGAAGTGGCTTCTGATGAAGGTGTAGCTATGTCTTGGGGGGTGTTGGGTTTGAGGTGCAGCATACATCCATCATTATTGTTAGGAGGTGAACACGATGGGGGGGAAGCACTACAAATGGATAGAAAGGGTGTTACCTAACCAATCCTCCCCTTGCTTTTCTGTTGCTTCTGATTGGATGTTCGACGCATCGTGTTTTGAGTTTATGTCCGTTTCAGGTTTCATGTTTGTTTTAAGTTGTATGTTTAGGTTCTAGGTCTTCGTTTTGGGTTGTATGTTCAGGAGGTATGCCATCGGTGATACCTGTAAAATTTTTGTCATAAATAAAGCGGTGTTTTATTTATTGTGTTCGTTTTATTTACTTTTGTTTATGTTTATTGTTATATGTTTCTTGTTTATCTTATTTTTGATGTTTTAGATCTCATGGCAAAAACATAAGGGACAACCTGAAAATAAAAAAATACCCCAGTTTGGTGTGCCGGTCTCGTGACCTGAGTATCGCTACCAAGGTGCTAACGCTCTTAAAAAAATTACCCCAGTGTCAAGTAATGCTAGGGATTTTTATCGGCCTCACTGATGTCCTGGAGTGTATTTGTAATGGTTCTATGTGGGGAAGTAGTTTGATTATTTCGGTCACGTGCCAGGCTCGATTTTGAAAGTGTTGAACTATCATCATGTATCGTAGGTTTTTAGCGGGATTGAGGTAAATGGTAGGTAATTGGTTATTGCATCGCTTATCATTTGAAAGTTTTTGGTTTTATTCTGAAAGAGATTTTGAAAGTCATTTGACTCATTGTCCGAAGAGATAATAAAGGGTGAAGAAGAGATAAGGTTTATTGATCTGAGGGTAGCTTCTTTTTTAACTAATTTTGAAATAGTAGTCAACTACTTTCTTCTTAGGTGGGTAATGCGGTGCCATAATTGAACTCTCTGTTATGGTTCAGCACCATGAAATCATCAAATTCTATAGTTAGCAGGAGTTTGTCCTTCTCCCTCTACCTTACGACGATATCTAGTAGTGTGAAGATGTCAAAGATGCCCTCGTGGCTTGCTTATACTTCCCTAATAAAATTACTATGAATGCCCTCAGAATTTACTTATGCTTCCCTGAATTCATTGACTATTCATTCGCTGTATTACTCTCGCTCAGTTGTATTTCTTTTCTATGTGTATATAGAAACAACCTGCTAACGCAAGAATTGTGAGGTTTGATGGAACCTTACATTTTCATTTTTCTACTCTAATATCGACTCCAATGGCTGAAGAGGGCGTATGAGAATTCAGAGTTTTCTATATTTTAAAAAGGTTTCATGATTTATTGGTCCTTTCAATCAACTTGCCCGAATAGGAGGGGTGGTTAATGAGTCAGATGATTTTCAAAATGGTTTAAAAGAATAATGACCTACGGCTAGCGAATGTCTTGCGATGACTACGAGGATGATAAGTATATAAGTATGATTGTTTAGGCTATGAGATATGATGTTCTTGTTAGGGGTAACATTCTGGGGTTTAGGAAATCCTTCCCCTTTTACTGTTTCCTGGGCATGTTGCCGAGATAATATAAGCATTTCTCACATGGGCTTTGATTTCCTTTAGGTGAGGTGATTGTGTATGCATTGTTTCTTAGCACTAGCTTCTCAACTTAGAATTTTTGGTCAAAGTAAATTTTAGGTTTGGACACAAAATCTGGGGTCATTGATGTTGCTGGGTATAAGAATATTTTTTGTGCTTTTAAGTATATATATATATATATTATTTTCTTTTGAAAAGTTTATGTTATTTATTTAGTTTTTTAGTATATATTTTTTTGTTTTGTATATATTATTATTATTATTTTTTAACATACATCATCAGTTCCTGAAGTAAGGGATTGACTCAGGAAGTCCGCTTGGTGGGACATGTTGAATGGTCAGAGTGACCGTTCGATTAGATGATATTATTTTGGGGTCCTCGATCCCTTTCGATCTGATTGTTCTGGGATAAGAGAGATGTTATGTTTAGGTTTGTATTTTAGATGATATGAAATTTGTCGAAAGAGGTGTGATGTCTTTTAACTTCTGTTTTTGATAAATCTTTTATGGTTGGGAGGGATCTTCTTTAATTTTTCAATAGGGTGAGGCATCTCTTAGAGTTTGAGCATAGAGTTGTTAGAGTATTTTTCGGGGTGATTTACGGGTTGTTGGAAAGTTTTTTACGGGCAAGGTTGGAGTGGAAACTGTTGAGAGGGATGGTAGTGTTGTAAAGGTAATGAAAGGATAAGGCAGAGGTAGAGTAGGAGGAGAAGACGTGAGGGCGTAGGCCAAGGTGGACCTTTCCTCCGTGTGGGGCGGTTTTGTCTTCCCTTATTTTATTTGATGCATATTTTGGATTTATCGTGAGGTTGTTTTAAAGTTTTGTTTGCAATTTTTGGAAGAGGTTTAGTGTCGAGAGTTTGGTATAGTAGTTTTGTTGGTTGGGGTTCCGTAGGAGTGTTGGTCGTGAGATCTATAGAGATTTGGATCTGGGGGTCAGAAGCGATTTTAGTTGTGACATGGATTTCCTATTTTGTTGGGATTTGAGGATCAGGTGGCATGTTGATTTGGATGTTAATCGGGGTCATAAGATTTAAGCTTGGTTTAGTTTTGAGAGTGAGAGGAGTGATGGATTTTTGGATTGGTTCATCAATAGGTTCAATGGTCGATATTGATGTTGTAGAGGTAGATTTGATGATATGTTCGGATTTGATCAGTTCCGATTCAGGGTCAAGTGTGGGTTTAGGTTGGATAGTGGGTTCCTGTTTGATAATAGTTTCAAGTTTAAGTTTGATGATAGGTTCATGTTAGGTTCATGTTTGGATTCGATGCTAGGTTCAAGCTTGATGATAGGTTTTGGTATGATGGTAAGTTTGGGTTCGATGCCTGGTTTAGGTTCAATGATGGGTTCAAGTTTGATGATGGGCTTAGATTTGGTGACAAGTATATATTCAATGGTGGATTTAAGTTTGACGACAATGTCGGGTCTGATGACAGGTTTAGGTTTGATGATAGGTTTAGTGACAATTTTATGTTCGACAGTAGATTGAGGTTTGATGTCAGGTTTGTATTCAGTGATCGGTTTAGGCTTGATGGTAGGTTTGGGTTTGAGGTTCGGTTTCATATTCGATGGAATGGTAAGTTCGATAGTGGGTCCTTGTTTCGGAGTTGGGGGGATGATAAGTTTAGTGGTGAGTTATGTAGGAGTTGATTCATGAGTTGGTTATGAAATTAGCCCAACGAGCGATTCTAAAGTGGGTGGTTCGGAGGTTTGTTTGGCGACAGAGCTAGATTTGGGGTTTTGTTTTGAAGTTGGTGAAGTGACGAGTTCGGTAGTGAGTTTAGGTTTTGAAATGGGTTTTGGTTCCAGAGCTGGTTTCGAGGCTGGTGGGGTGAAGTGTTTGTTGTTGAGTTCAAGTTTTAAAGCAGGTGTAGGGATTGATTCATGGACTGGTTTTGAGATTGGTGGCGCAATGTATTTGACAATGTGTTCGGGTTTAGGGGTTAGTTTCAGAGTTGATTCGATTAGGGGTTTTAATTGGATTACGGGTTCATGTTCAGAGTTTATCTTTGTGATTGGTTTAAGTATGAATGGTGTTATAGAATATGGATAGATTAATTCGGGAATTGTTTCCAAAACAGGTAAGGGAGTTTGTTTAGGGAATGGTCATGGAGTTGGTTTTCGGTGTCGGTTGAGGTAGCGTGGAGATTGGTATGCTTGTCGATAGGCTGTCTAGTTCAAGGGTAGGTTAAGTCAATTCAGGGATAAGTGCGTTGAGCTTGGCGATGAGTTTGGTGATGGGTTGAGTTAGTTTGGGGTGAATCCGATGATAGTTTGGATTTTAGTGATCACGGTGACCGGTTCAGGGCGAAAGGTAATTTCACATTTATAGGTTCGTGGGATAAGGTTAGTTGGTTGTGAGTGAATGGTATGGACGTGATCATGATGTAGGTTAAATTATGCGAATCAGGCTAGCTGGGTGGAATGGGGCAGGAGTGAATGAGTGTACGACATCGTACGCAAGTTGAGGGTTTGATGGAGTTTGGTCAAATAACGGGTTGTAATACGTGACTTTGGTTTACGTGGAGTTGGGGTATTGGTTTTGATCCTGGTTGGGATATAGAGATTAGTCATGGTCAGGGTATAGGTTTGTATTGATCTTGAGCTTGGTCATATGGGTGGCATGGTTGAGGGTTTGTTTGGTTTTGTTCTTGGTTTAGGGTGTTTGTTCTAGGGTTGTTGGACATCACTGTGGAGAGATTAAGGTCTCCATTCTTCAGTTGACATTCTATGCGTGATGCACATTCATGGAGGCTAGATAAAGCAGAGTAGTTGCTTAGGATGAGGACGCCCAAAAGAGGCTCTCGGGTATTGTCGTTCACGATTTTCATCGCATCACTTTCTTTATTAGATTTCCCATTCGGCCGGTGAGCCTTCTCCAGCGGTTGGCGAACGTCGAGAAGTCTTCGTCGTCCTCTTGTCTTGTGTGTATCAAGTCAGCGAGACCGACCTTTTCATAAGTCAGGTGCTGGTACTAGTCTAGGAATCTGTTGGCTAAGTTTTCGAAGGTCTCAATTTTGGCTAGAGGCAGAGTAGCGAACCAGTTAAGGGCTTCTCCTTTTAAAGATCGTTGGAAGTAGTGGATGAGGAGCCCATGACTGGTGTGAATCAGATGACAGTCGTTGCAGAACAATGTCAGGTGATGTTTCGAATTTTTTGTACAATTGTATTTGTTGAACTTTGGGGGTTTAAAGCCCGTGGGTACAGTGAAGTCAAGGTCTCGACAGAGTTTGTCGAATCCGAAGGTGTGTCTTGAGCTTCTCTCTTAACCATGTAGTCATCTAGAAGTCGAGGGAGGTCGTCTATGTTTATGGTGGTATCGTCTTTTGAGGTCTCGGGGGAGGGTTGTCTTTGGTGGTAGTCGTTATAAGGGATGTGAGGGGTACGTGTGTTATGTGTCGGAGGAGTCAGAGCATATGGAGAAGTTGACGTCCTTTCCTCTTGTTGACTTCTCGGGGTAACTCGTCATTCATCCCTCAGCTTATGATCTATCGCGGCTTCGTATAGCTCGACCAGGGATTGTCGTAGGGCATCAGCTTCTTCTCCTCCCTTCCTTAGCTTATTGGCAGTGAGGTCCAGAATTTGGCTGACGATGTGTCTATGCTCGCTATCATCTCCGTTGTTGCTGCTGTGATTTGTATTCTGTAGAGCAAAGGGCTATTTTTCGTTCTTACTAATCATGTTTACCCGGGCACGACGCTGGGTTGTCCATACAGATGGCCTAACGTTATACTTGGGGTCGTTAATATTATTAAAGTTTGATATTTTAAAATAGTTTTATTTTTTATTTTTTATTTATTGTTATTATTTTATTATATATTTTTTTTCTTTTCGAAAAGCTAGGTATACAGTGTGACTGTGTAAAAAGTGATAGAATAAAGTAGAAATAAAAACCAAATTAAATAAGGAGAAAAAAATGAAAATCAAATTAATTAAACCGGGGCAACCTTAGCGAAAGATGTCCCATCGCGATTGCTAGTCTGTTGGTATGCACTTTTATTGGGTTCCGTTCGGTCCCCGGAATAAGTGGCCCAATTCGGTATGAGTGAACTCTACCTAAGAGTGGTGGAATAATAAACTAATAAATATTAAATTTCTAAAATTAAAGAGACGAATATTAAATGGGGAGTACCTGGATGATGCAGTTGTCAGCTGTAGATATTTATCAACGCTGCAACACGTCACTTATCAGGCTTTAAGAAGAGCGGGGGCTTACAGGTTGAACTCCTTTACTGAATATCGGCTGGCCAACTTGAGCAGCTTTGGGTTGCCTTTAATCTAACTAGTTTAGCCTTCTTGCTTCTATTAGGATTCTAATGAATCTAATCTCCTAATCCTACTAGAAGTCTAATTGACCTGGTCTCCTGATCCTAGCCGGAGTCTAAATGATCTAGTCTCCTATTCCTATCGGGAGTCTAATTAACCTAGTCTCCTACTCCTACTAGGAGTCTAATTAACCTAGTCTCCTAATCCTACTAGGAGTCTAATAAAAAAAAGGGGGATGTGGCTCGTTATTCTAAGGAGGATCGACCCTGTTCCCGGGTACCCTCCGTAAGCTCCATTGGGCAAGTTAGTGGCTAAGATTTATTTTAGAAATATAGGGAATTGAAAACTGAATTTCAATTACGAGCTAAGAAGTGGGAATAAAAAACTGAGATCGAGATTTAAGAATTTAGAACTAGAACGAAGAATTCGGATTAACATTAAGAATTAGAAGGAGAATTAAGAACTTGAAAGAAAATTAAGAACTAGAACTAGAACCTAGGAACTAGAACTAGAGATTAAATCTAGAACTAGTAAGTTAAGAACTAGAACTTCAGAGATTACCTGAAGACTATCGCTTCCTCTCTCGCTTATGGCGCTGCAGAGAGAGAGAACCTCAAAATCTCCATAAGGAAGAAGCTCGAGAATGAGGATTGTGTAGAGTGGCTAGGGGGTAGAGTTCTATTTATAGGCTTTTACTAGAAATCCTAGTGTAACTCTAATTCTTAATAAAGTCCTAAAGAAATAAGGAAACTAATCCTATTTCTAATAAAAAAAACAAATCCTATGAAATAATAAAAGTGACTAATCCTAATTCGATTAGAAGTCTTGAAATTCGTTACTTTTTGTGCAGCTTCCGAAAACTGATCATAACTTCTTCAATACGTGTTGGAATTACACATTTTTTGGCTCGTTGGGAAGCTATTTAGATAAGCTTTCAAATGTGACCAATTTCATATCAATCTGCCTTTGTTTGTTATTTAAAAATAGGCCAAGCATAAAAGTGACGAGATTGACAATTAGGAAAGGTTGGGGAGACCTATTTGGCTCTAAGCTAGGCGTTTCCTCCTTTAATACTATTTCGAGAGTTAAGACTAATAGGTTAGTGTCGCTAGCTTTACTACTTGGGGCTCCCAGAGAAGTGTCTATGATTCTACAAGTCTAGAAGGCAACTCGATCCCTTTTGGGAAGCCCCAGAGAGAACCTCGAATTTTCTCAAAGGGCAAAGCTCGAGGGAAAGAAGAATAGAATAGTAAATTATTTTTATGGCTAAGGATAATTTTGAAAGGTATAAGTTTGGATTGATGATTAAAGGCCTAAGGATTAAAAACTGAGAATTCGAGCTTTTAAGGATTAGGGATTGCGAACTAAGAACTGAGATCTAGAACTTAAGAATGAAGAACTAGAACTAAGAACTAGAATTAGAAGTAAGAACTAGAATAAAAATTAGAGACTAGGAAGAAAATTAAGAACTAGAATCATAATTAAGAATTAGAACTTAGAAGCCAAGAACTAGAACATAAAAATTAAGAACTAGAAGCTAGAAATTAGAAGCTAGAGATCAGATCCTAAAAGATTACCGGAAGCCGAGCGCTTCTTCTTCCCTGCTGCAGAGAGAACTTTGAAACTCCTAGGAAGGCCTAAGATTGAAAGGAGAAAGATTGCTATCAAAATTGGTGTTGTTGACCGAGGTAAGGGGGTCATTTTATAGGTATCGGGGTAATTTCGCGTCCTTAGGCAAGTGCAAAATTGGTCGGTCGGATTCAATTGCGCGCCCTGTCCAGCGCATGTAATTAGATTGCGCGCCCTATCTGGGGTGCTTAATCCAATTTGAGCCGAACGCAGACTCAGTGAGTGACTGGCTGACCCGGTCGGGTATCCTAGTTCTAACTCACTTGGAACTAATTGTGCGTTCAGTTTGAAATGTGCATTCCAATTAAGCGTATGCTCGTGTGCGCTTGATTGAGGAGTTTGAGCAGTCTAAGACCAGGTTCAACTGTAGACCAATTGCGCGCTAGTGATGGAGCATGCAATCGATTGTGTGCCCTGTGTGACGCATGTAATCGGGTCTTGTGGTGGTCCATGGGAGGTTGAAGTCAGGTCCAAGTGGGACCCATTGCGCGCTAGTGGTTGGGCATGCAATCAGATTGCACGGCTTATGTAGAGCGTGTAATCAGGTCCAAAGGCGGTCCACAGGAAGAACAAACCTGGTCCAAGTGGGACCAATTGCGTGTATGTATCCATGCATGCAATCGAATTGCACGCCTTTGTGAGGGCACGAAATTCGAGGTCTTCCTGGGTCGGGTCGGGTCCGAGCCACAGAGCTATTGTTTCAGCTCGGGTCTCAACCATATATTATTATTTTTATATGTAGTCCCTGTATTTAGGGTTTTAAGGTCTTCGGAGAAGGTCAGTCATTCTCTAGAGATCGTAGGTAAGGTCAAAGGTTGACTGAACAGGTTTGTATATTCCGAGAGGGCAAATTTGGGGTGTCTACAATGTCGACCAAGTCAACCAACTGTGATAGCCCGAATTTTCCCAACACAATTTTCTGAGATATATATATATATATATATATATATATTCTCTTTGACTAAATGGGAAGACTCAGACCGCTAGATCGCAAAACATAATCTGATTACAGAACACTTGGTACATCCACAAAGATGCGAAAATCAAAGCAAATAAAAGATAACATATGGCAGAACTAAAAATTTCCATCTCTATACAGAGCATATCTACAACAGAACTAAAATAAATCACCGGTAATGGCCGACCATCATCTAAACAGTGGTATACAAAAGTATGTATAAAAGTACTATAGAGTCTCTAAGGTGTACCAAGCTCAAAAGCTAAGGAGATTGACTGAAAACTATACCAAGTCCCAAATCTGTAGCAACCACTATGCTTCTTTCTTCAGTACGTAATCCGAATTCTCCTCAAGTCCTGAATCTTGATCAACAACTACACCTGTGATGTAAAGTCGGGGTGAGCTAACAGTCTAAGCTCAATAGAGGATGCTCAATACAAAAATCATATCTTATCAATTCGATGCATATATTTGATGATTGAATTTCAAAAGCAGTTTTCACACCAAATACAGAATTTAAACTATACCGAGTTCAAAATTACAATTAAAACGTGTCATATAAGAAAATGGAACATATCATGTCAAAATGCAAAACATATCATTTCGGAAAACGAAAATGTGTCATCTCAGAGAATAAAAACGTATTGTATCAGAATGCAAAACAGAATGGAAACGGAGTCATATCAGAAAGCGAAAATAGAACGAACCTGATAGCATCCTATAGTAGGAACATATAATATAACAAAGACACGGCAAATAACGAAAACAAGCAAAACAAAGTAGATAGCAGAACAAAGTAAATAGCATAACAACGCGGATGACGAAACAAAGCATATAACGAAACAATGCAAATATAAGCAAATAACGAAAATAAAATAGATAACGGAACAAGGCAAATACCGTGCGGAAACAAAGCGGAACATAACTAAATTTCCAACAAAGCTGAATCAAAGTATCCCATAAATAGGAACAATCGGAATAAAGCAGATGACAGAAACAATCAGATAATGAAAACAAGAGGTAATGGAAACATCTCAGAGAATGGAACAAATTAGATAACGAAAATAAACAGATATTGGAAACACATCAGACAATGGAAATAAAGCAGGAATAGAGCATAAACCATGCAGAAACAATGCGAAAATGAAGCAGACATGATGCAGAAATAGAGCTGAACAGACAAAAATAGAACGGAAATGGAGTAATGTCAAAAACAGAAACAAGTACAAAGAACATACAAAACATTAGACAAAAACATCCCATGAGAGGGAACATAGCAATTCAGAGTTCAAGACGGATTCAAAATTCAAAGTTCAGAGTGCGGTGATAGAAGTTCAAAGTTCAGAGTTTAGAGCGTTCAAATTCAAATTTCACAGTGTTCAGAGTTCAGAATTCAGAATGTTTAGTGTGTACGGATAACCTGCCGTACTGGTCCAGTATGTCCAGTGTATGCAGTGTGTACGGATAACCTACCATATTGGTCCAATATGCTTAGTGTATGCAGTGTGTACGGATAACCCATCGTACCGGTCCAGTATTCAAATGATTCACATTCATTTACAGTATTCAGAGTTCAATTCATAAATTCTAAAACATGTCATATCAGAAGGGTAATAAGTCGGAATAGAACAAATCAGATCAAACAGAACGAACAGATAAGCTGGAACAAAATAGATCGATTATAACTAAACAGAATAAGTCGGATCATATGTAGAAACAGAATGAAAATAGAGTAGATCATAACGAAAATAGAATCATATCAGAATAGAAACATAGCATATTAGAAATAGAATAAATCAGAACATCAGAATATTAGAACATCAGAACATCAGAGCAAAGCATATGATTCAAAGTCAAAAATATAACCGTGTATTGAAATTCCCCTACCTTAGGTTTCGAAGTCACACAAAAGAGAGCAATGAAAAAGGTCTCTATGTACGGCCTCTGGTTTTCAATCTGCATCACATATACTATGATTTATTAAGGATTGATCTCAATTACTAACAACTCCGACGTAGTATTATCTCAAAATCGAGGTGGAAATGGGCAATTTTGTGCTAACTCAGAACCTGAACCAGCTTGTCTCTTAATATTGACCTTTAAAACTTTTGATTAATGCATTTGTTATTTCATGCAGGTTATAGAGCCCGTTGTCCTCTTTCTAACACCATAAGAATCACGTCAATCCGAGTTCGGAGTAAGGAGTTATGGCTAAAAGACCAGGGCTATATTCGACCGATCGATTTTTCAAGGCAGAGAAAACCGATCGATCAGTTTCTCCAAAATTTTAACAATTCTCTGTTTTGTCAATTCCAATCGATCGGTTTCAAATTCGATCAATCAGTTTTGATAGACTCAGATCCCTTCGGGTTTTCTTTCTTCTTGCTCCGAATCACCCAAAACTCATTTACTGGCATCCTAAACACATAAATCAATTCAAACTTATCCTGCACCATTAAAACATAAATCTTACCTTCTAATTTCATGCGTGCAACTTCCACGGTGATCAAATTGATGGATTTGACGCCAAACCCTCATGCTCCTCCAACGTTCCAATCGTAACGGTGTCAACTTTGAAGATCAATTCCTTCAACGCACACGACGACTATGGATTCAAGCCCGAAGGCGATCTTGAGATCTCATGCACATGGAGCATCAAAATTAAGTAAAAGAGGACAAATCTTTCACGCTCTTCACAGATTGAAACCACACACACAATTGTTGCTCCTTGTGTCAACAATCAAAGAGAAGGGAAGATTTGAGGGGAGATGGACAATCAACGAAAATTGGAACGGATCTCTCTTCCTCAAGCTCTTTCTCTCTCTCTCTCTCTCTCTTTCTCTCCTCAAATAAACTCAACCAAGTTTTGCAAATGAGATTTTGGGTATTTGTTTCCCTTTTAACTTGTGGTCTGGACTTGGTAAGCCGGCACACTATGAGTCGGTGCATGGCTCCTTATTGACGACCACAAATGGTCTAGTGTTAGCAGCTTATATTGGCATCTAATTTAGTCTTAACCTATTGTAAGTGCACAATGAAAATTATAGCATAGCATAGGATCGTTCCCACGAGGATATATTATTGCTTTTCTAATATATATTTATTAAATTTTGAATACTTATACTTATCTTTTAAGTTACTAACCTTCTTGAGAAATATGAATAAAGAATGGTTTTTTAAACTAAATTTTACAGAAAATAAATCTTAAATCCTCCTACTTCAGATTATGGTCGTCAATCACAATCTTCAGCTATCGGATGTTTATAATTTTAAAATATCGTTACACTATATCTCAGTCTTCTAGGATTTGGGCGTCAATAAAAAACTAGCATCATTCAATATAGATTAATACTAATCTTTAATCTACCAAAAATTTGGGTGACAATCAAAAGCTAGAAAATTAAAGATGAAAAATAAAACCATTACACTAATCTGTAAATCTCAACCTGAGTCGTCAATTTAAATTAAAATTCAAAGATGTTTATAAAACAGTAAATTATAATAAAATAAACCTAAACTAGAAAGCAATAAAATTATATCTTTCACCCCTCAGCTGCTGTCGTCAATTGCTTATAAGAAACTACAGATATCTACTCTAATCTTCTAGCTCTCAATTCCAGTCGTTAATTGTGATCGAGGAACCTTGGATATCTAAACTAAACAACTCTAATTTTGATCGAAAGAAAACCCAACCTCAGGTGTCAATTGATGCTGAAGATTTCCTTGATGATTATTCCTATATCAGGCCCTCTTATTTATAGATTATAAGGGGTCGATTTATAAAACTCCTAGTTCTAATAAAAGAAACTACGAAAGCAAAACTATCCTATTATTACTCTACTTCTAATCTTATTTTTCCTCGCTTTCATTCAGTTTGTGTACTTTCAGAGATTTTTTTTTTATTTCAGTAGCAGAGTCCTTTGAAAGTCTCCATCAATCTCCTCAAATCCGTGATTGGCCAGACTTCTAAGTCAAGAATTCTTCTTATTTTATGTATGACGGTGTTGATTCTCATGTGATCAGCAGCTTCGAAAGGTGTTTTTTCTAGAAAATCATAAATCATGATTTTCTATTCTTTTTTATCTGGACGATTCTTCATTTATGATTGTTCGTCTTTTCTTTCTCAACACAGCTTCCTATTGAACGATTCTTTATTTACGATTCATCATTTTCTCTTATATTCTACTTTAGCTTTGAATGACTTTCTCTAAAGAATCATAAATTATGATTTTCTACTCTCCTTTTGTATCGTTTTGCAAAATCTTGAAACACAATTTTTTGTCTTTTAGTAGGCGATGATTCGTCTTTTTGGTTCAATCGTCTTTTTATTACTTTATGAGCTCATTTTGATGAATATCATCATTTTGGTTCTCTTTTTTTATTTTTCTTTAATATTTGCACATCAGTAACTTATTAGTAACAAACTAAGTCCTAGCATCACTAAGTTAAGAGTAGTAAATTGGTATATTATATGATTGATCACACTCCAAAACTTACGCTTTGCTTGTCCCTAGCAAACAAGGAAATATAAAACATCTTCAACTAAGAATTTAAATGTCACTTTCGTAGGAAACACGATTACATTTAGCAGATGCAACAAGCTTTTAAAACCCTGAGGTGATCCTTAGTAAAGGAGTTGTAGTCTCCTAAAGGTTTTCAATGAAATTATCTACAAACTTTAATTATTTTTAGATTTTTCAAAAGAAAACAAAATGTTAAAGGTTAAAATCTAAACTAATTTTGTATACTAACTAAATTAATTAAATTGATTAAGTTGATCATCACATAGTTGTTATAATTTTCTAAAATGACCCAATCTTTTATCCTTACTTTTTATTATAACAGTTATCCTTGATTAGAACTCCAACAATTTCTATTCATAGTAAGCACAGAGTGTATGCATCAATGAACAGTTTATTCTTCACAAATTTTTTTATACTATAGATTTAGAAATACTTTTATTCAAAAACTCACAATTGATATACTCAAAAAAAAAAAATTGAAACATTTGGGTTCTCACAGTATATTTTTCAAAAAAATTCAGTTAAAGGATAATTGCAAAAATTTTCAATCTTATGGAAAAAATAATCTATTTTATTCATATGATTCCCTGTATAATCCATAGTATCTAGTATTTATATCTCTGCTAGGCTTATGCTTTTGCAAATCGTAAATCAGAAATGTCTTTTCTTCGACTTGGGGCTTTGGGATTCAGAAGGTGTTAAAGAAAGGTAGAAAAAGATTCAAAATTTTTCTGAGAATTTAGCTCTTCTTTCTCCTATCTTTTTTTTCTTCTTTTCTACTTTAGTAAGTATCCATGGATTGGATAACTTCTTCCCATTTACTACATTTTATTTTGTAAATCCCATTTCTTCAATTGATTGGTAAAGTCGTATTTTACAATTTTTCTTTCTTTCTTTTCTAAATCGTCTTTTTATGATTTTTCACCTCTTCTCCCATATTCCTCATATTAATTTCTGCAGCTGTACCTCTTTTTAGTATTTCCCTTATTTATTTTTATTTTTTACTTCTTTCACTCCCTCTTCTTTCCTTCTTTTATATTTTAAACTCTCAGAAATTGTAAGGGTTAAAGGTTGAAAGCTTTGGATAGTACATATGGTTAAGGGTTGATAAGGTTTTGGTATAAAGAAATTCAGTTTAGGCTTCTAATATGGGTTCAAAGGATAAATTAATTTTTGAGATTTTGGCTCTGATTTAAACAAAAGATGATCTTTAATCATCTTTACAATTTACTAGCATAAATGCCTTATTATTTTGATATTTCTAATAGATAGTTCTAGACAAAAAATCAGGTTATCATAGTCATAAAATATTTTGATTCTAAATTTTGCAATATGAGATTTCATACAAGCATAAAAGTTTAAAGAAATTTTGACTTGAATAGAAGCAGTCTCTCTTAAAGAAAGGAAATATGGCTCTAGTGCTCAGTGGTTTATAATTTTGAAACTATAGTCTAAAATATTACAGTTCAGATCAATCAATTGTTTCAAGCATTCATTTTAATACAGTGTTTAACGAGCTAAACATGAATTGTAACTGTTTTATATTCTGACTATTGAACTTCTACTATGATGGATTGTATGTTTTCAAGATTTGTAATTCTTTCTATCATAATTCATATATAATGATCAACTATAACTATTTTATTTTAAAAAATTCAAAATATTTTTATACAAATGTACTAATTGATATACTAATATACTAATTAACTACTACTACTATACACAGAAGTTATGTATCCCCCCAAACTTAAGTTGAACAATACCCTGATTGGGACAAAAATATGGGACATTTAAAATTTATTTACCTGAAAATTACTGATATTATTGATTATTTACCAGATATGAAAAAAAAATTCTTTAAAGAATGGCCCCCAAACTTGAGGAAAACACAACCGCTTTATTCTCAAAGATATCAATAACAAAAATTAAAGAGAAATTAGTAACAATTAGACAGTTAGTTAAAAAAAAGTTAGTCAAAAGAAAATTTCATATATTATCAGAATATTTACAATGAACATGAAAAGAAATATTACTGTAAAAGGAAAAACTAATTTATTACATAAAAGTGTAAACCTAGGAAAAATTTTGAGTGCTAATTTATTTATCTTAAAGACCATACCTGTGAGGCTTGTGATGTTCTGTATATTTCACTCACTTGGTGATGAAGGGTATGGTACAAGAATGGAAGTAGTAGGGTCTTCTTCCGAGTCAGACACCACATTTATAGAGTAATTATCTTGTTCCTCTTCTAAAAGTGGTTCTCCATATGTTGTAGGCTCAACTTTATCCGTACTTTCCTTCTCATCAACCATTCTGTAGGAGCTTCCTTCCAGACCCAGTTGCTCATTCTCTTTATTTTTCAAATTTGCAGTTAACATTTTAATCATAACAGATTTTAGTTGTATCTCCATTCTCAGCTTTTCTGCTTTATTTTGTTCTTTTGTTACTGCGGCCCAGCACTTTTTTGTGAGAGACTCAATAATCTACTTTTGTTCAGTATTGGTTAAAATGAGGGAATCTTTATCTTCTTGCAGTTTTAGAATTTTCCCTTCAGCTACAATCAGTAGATGATTCTTCTGATCTAACTGTTTATGGAGTTTTTGCTAGTAATCTTTAAGAGCTTTTTTCCTTTGTAGTTTTTGTATCATCAGGAACTTCCATTAGTCCTCTAAATTGTTCAATCAGGTTTGCGATTTTGTCTTCATACACCTTCTTCTCTTCTTCCCATGCTTGTTGATTTTCACTCATTATTCTTTTCTCTTCACGCAGTTGCACCAGTTGAGCCTGAAGTGACTAGGAAGCTTCCTGTACTTTCCTTGTTGTTTCTTCTTTCCAATGTGCAAGGTATTCTTTTACAACCTTCTGCTTTAAGCTTTCTATTATCTCTGAGCGCTCTTGGGCAGTGAGTGTAGTCTTCATGACTCTGTTCTTTAGTCTGTGGAATTCATCCATCCATTTTCGTACCACGTCTGGTAGTGGCATCAAATTTGGGGCATAAGTATTTTTCCATTACTCTACTTCCCTTAATTTGCTTACCACATTTGGTAATGGCAATAGATTTCGTTCATTTGCAAGTTGCCATTGTTCCACTGCCTTCAATCTCCTTTGTAGTTTAGGGATTGTTGTGGTGGTGACTGGAGGGTCCATGGGGGGTACTTCCTCTCCATTTAACAATTCTGTGAAACCCCCTCTTGGTAATTCAGAGCTTGACCTTGCTTCTAATGTTTGGATTGTAAGAGTCTGCTCAGTATTGGAAGGAATTGTCGGCGAAATAGAATGCTCTATTAGTGCAGGAACATGGCTAGAAGTAGCCATTTTAGTAATCTGCTGGTCCAGTGGTAGAGGAATTTCTTCTGCTACTACTATCATTGGGCTCATAGGCTCTGCTTCTGTAACAATTGGCAGTGTGTCTGCCTCAGTTGAAGGGGGCATATCAGGCCCTCTTGGTGAGTCCAGAGCTAGGTCATACAGACTAGTTTGGTATGCAACTGGGAGTTCTAACTCGGCTACTCTGTCAGGTATTGGAGAGCCAATTTCTACTCTCTTGAGGTTGAGGATAAGTACTCACTCCCTCTTCTGTAACTACTTCCTCTACTGTTGTAGTCTCTGCTAACTTCTCCATAGCAGCCTCTTCTCGGCCCTCAGGCCTAGAGGGGACACTCTCTATATGTGCTGAAATAAAAATTTTCTATTTGTTTGTAGCACTTAGAGTTCTCCTATAGGCTGTTATCGTTAGGCCTTCCTCTGCTCTCGGCAGAGCCTTTTCTTTAGGTTCTATGCTATATCCCACATTCATCAATAAGTTTGTAATAAGACCTCCAAAGGGTAAAGTCAACTTCTTCGTCTGATATTTTTCTTGACTTAATTTCTCCCTCACGGTGGTGATTACTTTAAAAAGGTAGGAGGGCACATTGAACCAATAGCGATTCGCCATTAAGTACAATGCACTTGCAAAAAGTGCCTTTCTCTGTGTTCCGTGACTCGTTGGGTGGATGGTCTTGTGAATTAAAATGTCTAAGAAGTGAAGTGATAAATTCCTTGCTTCCAAATCTTTTCGAAGGAACAAGGACCTGTCCCATGGAGGTTTTCCTAACAACTTTGTTGTCATTTGGATAAAATCAAGGCGGGTATTGGATGACATCCTCAAAATGTTGGCCTTCGGGTTGTTCTGGGATACTTGTGGTATTTCCAAGGGTACTTTCATTACCCTGGCAACCATTTTCTTTGTAATTTGGATCGGTAGTCTCTCGATATTGGTGGAGAGGATTGGGGATGGTTCCTTGCTACTTTTGGTCATATTTTTGTAAAATTGCCACACCAATCTGGGATAGACTGGTGTGACTCCTGATTCTAAGAAATACTGCAGCCCGACATCCTTAAAATACTTGATGGATTCTCCACTAATTTCCAATTTTTCCAAAAAATTAATGTCTACAGCAATTTCGGCTCCCACAATATAGTGTTTCATTGAGGTAGGAAGCTAATCTACTGTTGTGGCAGAAGACGTTGGATTTTTGCCTTTATCTAACTTCATGCCCTTTTTAGAGGCAGACACAGATTCAGTCTCAAGTATTTCTTTAGATAGTTATTTAATAACTACTTTGGAGGATTTATATTTCTTCTTAGGCGGGTTTGCTGCTTTTAATTTAGCTTTGAGGGCAGCAGACCATGCGATACGATTACTAATTAGAGAGTTATCGGAACTGTTATCTTCCTCTTCTTCTTCCTCTCTCTGTCGCTTGCCCGTTTCATTAGCCATGCTACAACTCCTTTCCTATAAGAGTTAATGAAAATACCATCAATTAATCATGGATTTCATGTATGAATAAAAATTTCTTGCAGAAACCTTTCCATTCGATCGTTAAAATCATCACCTTACTTCTCGATAATTGAAACCTTAATTTGTAAATGTGAAATTGAATGCACGTAGGGTTTCCGAAATAGAACAAAGGAAGCACGGGATATATTGAAAAGTACAATGATTGAGTTGCGTAAGAGAATGGCTAGGATTAGGAATTTTTTAAAAAAGAGAGGGAAGGTAGGAGAGAAAAATTAGAGATTTCGAAAATGGGGCCGACGTATCCTTTTACTAATATGTAGGCCCTATTTCAGTGACGACTTGCTGAACCAGTCGTCACTCGGATTTTGACATAGAATCGTCGGTTGATTCTAGCTTTCAGCAATAATAAGTACGAACCCTCGTATCAAGTGAATCTCAATCGCTACACTTTCACTGATAGACATGACTATAACGACGATCAATCATAAATCCATACGATTTTATGCTATAATGTATAGTAAGGATTACATTACGATTCATCATTTTTCAACGATTTGGGTCGTAGTGTAATTCCTAAATGAAAGAAAAAAAAAATTCTATATATTTTACAATGGGTGCTACGGATGAGTTGGTAGCTCGACGATCCATGAGATTTCTATATTTGATTTTGGAGAGTCAATGTCTCCCCCAAGAACACTTGTCCTCTAGGATTGTTGACTAGTTACATTGGCAATTGGCCACTCTCTCTTTTCACTACTTGGGAAGCTAACTGGCCTATTTGGCTTTCTAGCTTCGTAATGGACTGAGTATGTGAATTGAGCACTTGGGAGAATTGAGCAAGCTGATATAAATCTTTTGGGTGCTGATGCGACTGTTGCTGTAAATCCTAGAGGATTTGAACAACTGTGGCATCAGGTGCATTGCTCTGTGGTCCAAATTGGGGTTGTGCAGCAGGCAATGAAGGTTGTTGGTGGAAAATCTGAGTTTGGGGAAATCGAGGCGGCGCAACCAATGGTGCTAGTTGTGCTCCTCCTGTGGAACCATAGTTAAATCTAGAGTGATTCCTCCATGCTGGATTATATGTGCTTCAATAATCTCCCCTATGAAAATTCATTACTTGCTCATTTTCCACTACCTCCTGGTGTGATGGCGCAGCTGGGTTTTCGGTATAAATTTGAGTCTGGCAATTAGAATAGTTTGTCACAGGTCTGTCCGGAGTGCTCGATTTGGTAGCCAATAGTGTCTCGATTTGTTGTTCAAGAGCCACAACCTTTGCACTCATATCATCCTCTTTCTTTACTTTATCTTTACGAATATCGTAAAGTCCACCCCTCACGAGCGGGGTGTAACGAGTGATATCGAGATCAGATCTAAGCAGAGTCTGTTTCTGCTTTAAGTTATCAGCCAGTTTTTGGAATAAGTTTCAAGACTACTAGCCATTTGGAGCCATAAAGGCTTACCCTCTTACGGCATTGACTGTAGACTGGTTGGTCTCAGTCAACCCTTGATAGAAACTCTGTGCTATCAACCAGTTCAGTACATCATGGTGAGAACAATTCCTCAATAAGTCCTTCATGCACTACCAGCTCTCATGAAACAATTCTCAAGGTTGTTGCCTAAAATCTTGAATTGCTTGCCTAATTTGGTTAGCTCTACCAATTAGGAAGTACTCGTTTAAGAATTGAGATTGCAGTTCATCCCAAGTGGTTATACTCCTGGCAGGGGCAGTGAAGTCAACCATGCTTTTTCTCTATCCTTGAGAGAGAAAGGGAACAACCTTAACTGATTCCTCATTAGATGCCGATAGTGGTAAAGTTGTACAAAGTTTTATAAAATCCCTTAAGCGTTGATAGGGATCTTCTCTATCAAGCCCATGAAAAGAGGGTACAGTTTGAAGTGTATTGAGTTTGATTTCATACTTTTGTCCGGCTACAACCTCTGGTATAACTATATAGGAGGGTGCAATCAGAGCAACGAGGCTGAAATGTGCTTGAATTGAATGATCGTCAGCCATAATTAAGGATTCTCTTGTGGGAATTCGATGTGCGGCTAAATTATGCAGGAGAGTCCTTTTAATTTCTAGATCACACTCGAAGAAATCTAGGCTTTGAGATCGGGTGTGTGATGCATATAAAAAGAAAAACTATATTTTTGTGTTTTTAACTTTATTTAATTTTTATTCTAGAAGGCAGGGAGAGAAACAAATCTGGACCTTGCACTTTTCTGATCAGGGGAAGTTGAAACTCTGATTTGTCACTCTGAATAAACCTACAAAAGATTAAGAAGTGATCAAAGAAAATTAAAAGTATAAAGAAATATAAAAAGAGAAAAATACATACTTGTTTTCATAAATTAATAAAAATACAAAAATGAAATGCTATCCCTGACAGTGGCGCCAAAAACTTGTTAGCAGCTTATATTGACATTTAATTAGGTCTTAACCTATTGCAAGCGCATAATGAAAATTATAGCATAATATAGGATCGTTCCCACCAGGATATGTTATTTCTTTTCTAATATGTATTTACTAATTTCTGAAAACTTATACTTATCTTTTAAGTTCCTAAACTACTTGAGAAATTTTAATAAAGAATGATTTCTTAAACTAAATTTTGTAGAAAATAAATCCTAAATCCTCCTACTTTAGATTATGGTCGTCAATCAAAATCTTCAGCTATCAGATGCTTACAATTTTAAAGTACCGTTACATTATATATTAGTCTTCTAGGATTTGGGCGTAAAAAAAAACTAGCATTATTTAATATAGATTTATACTAATCTTTAATCTACCAAAAATTTGGGCGTCAATCAAACTCTAGAAAATTAAAGATGGAAAATAAAAACCATTACACTAATCTGCAAATCTCAACCTGAGTCGTCAATTCAAATTAAAATTCGAATATGTTTACAAAGTAGTAAATTGTAATAAAATAATCTAAACTAAAAAGCAATAAAATTATATCTTTCACCCCTCAACTGTAGTCGTTAATTGCTTCTAAGAAATTACAGATGTCTACTCTAATCTTCCAGCTCTCAATCCCAGTCGTCAATTGTGATCGAGGAACCTTGGATATCTAAACTAAACTACTATAATTTTGATCGGAAGAAAAACCAACCTCAGGCGTCAATTGATGTTGAGAATTTCTTCGATGATTATTCCTATACCAAGCCCTCTTATTTATAGATCATAAGGGGTCGGTTTATAAAACTCCTAATTCTAATAAAAGAAATACTAAAACAAAACTATCCTAATATAACTCTACTTTTATTCTTATTTTTCCTTGCTTTCATTCTATTAATGTACTTTCCGATTTTTCTTTCTTTATTTCAGCGGCAAAGTCCTTTAAATGTCTCATTTGTCAATCTCCTCAAATCTGTGATTGGCCAGACTTCTAAGTCAAGAATTCTTCTAATTTTGTGTATGGCGGTGCTGATTCTCACGTGATCAGCAGCTTCAAAAGGTTTTTTTTTCTTAAAAATCATAAATAAATCACGATTTTCTATTCTTTTATGTTTGGACGATTCTTCATTTACGATTGTTCGTCTTTTCTTTCTCAACACAGCTTCCTATAGAACAATTCTTTATTTACGATTCATCGTTTTCTCTTGTATCGTACTTTAGCTTTGAACGATTTTCTTTGAAGAATTGTAAATTACGATTTTCTACTCTCCTTTTGCATCGTTTCACAAAATCGCAAAACATAATTTTTCATCTTTTAGTAGGCGATGATTTGTCTTTTTTGGTTTAATCGTCTTTTTATTATTTTACGAGTTCATTTTGACGAATATTATCATTTTGATTCTCTTTTTCTATTTTTTTTTAATATTTGTACATTAGTAACTTATTAGTAGTAAATTAAGTCCTAGCGTCACTAAGTTAAGGGTAGTAAATTGGTATATTATGTGACTGATCATCTAGCTTCACTTATAAACCTGATATCTCACCACTGATGTTTTCACGAAGCTCATTTACATCTACTTTTAACTTATGGGCCAAATTCGGTGCTAAGTCGGCATACCATAAGTCGGTGTACGGCTACTTATCATTCACCAAAATTGAGATCCAACTTCACCTTTCACACCAAACATACATTCTTATAAATAAATTATTTCAAAAATTTAAGGTGACCTTGCATGCCTTGCTGAACTCGTACACATAGTCGGGTGTATCTAGGTTCAGAAGAATTCAGGTTGAGGGCCAAGTTCAATCTTGGGCTTGGGTTCGTGTGCAACATGCACAAACACACATACTCTCTACTTAGGGTACTATGAGTTGGGATTTAATGCGCTTGGCGCGTACCATCCAATTATAGCAAGTGGGGTTTGAGGTTACGTTACCTAGGTCAAATGTTTGACTCGGGTCAAATCTGTCAAAAGGTTGCATTCTCGTCAAAGGTCAACGATTCAACCTTTACAAAAATTTTGGTGTAACAAGTCAAAATTTTTGTAAAGGTTGATAAATCAACCTTTTCACCCTTTCATTCTTTGTAAAGAATTGAATGTTACAAAGAATGAAAGGGTGAAAAGGTTGCAAAATTGATAAATCAGCAGGTGAAGGAGGTGATTCATGACTTCACCTCCGTGAATTTAGCATATTCCATTTTCATTGATATTTTTCAGACTTGAAGTAGCCAGCTTCTCCTCTTATTTTCACTTTTTCTAATGAAATTTTCTCTTGACTCCTATCTCTTCCTTTTCATTATTATTATTATTATTTATCTTTTTTCTTTTGGATACATTTTTCTTTTCTTTTTATTTTTATTTTTCTGAAATGCCACCCTCCTCCCAGCTGCTACACTGCTGTCCTCTTTTTATGTTCCTTCTCCATTCACCAAATACTGACCCTAGCTTGTCCATCTCCAACCTCTTCTCCTTTACCTTCTAAATTCTCAGAGTGGGGGGGTAGGGTTGAATCAGGCCTACAGGTTTAGGTGCAAATACTCTGGTGTATTTTGAGGAAAACTAAAAATTAAGGCTCAAAAGGTGTATGCACAAGGGTAGTTTACTAGGTTAGGTGTTGAGCAGTGAAAATTACCATTTTTCACCTCCTAACCTGACCTTTGATGGACCTTTGAGTTGACTAATAATGTGTTTTGATTATGTTTTTATAGTTAAATAATAAAATATAATCATAGTGCAGACATCCATCTAAAAAAGGCCAAAGAAGAGATCTGCTGTCTCATCATGTGCTCATGCAGCCCAAAAGGCTAGCCAATCAAGCAGTCCTAAGAGCCTCAGAAGGCTATCAGAATGCCATGTGTCCAACTGGGTATACTTGGGAGCAAGGGCAGCTGTAGTCGATGAAGATTGAACCCCTCAAAAAGGTGCTGAGTGCTAAACAAATGAAGAACAGCACCCCAGAGCTATGTGCCAGCTGTGGAAGCAAAGGCTATAACTTGTCGAGAGGTTAATTCAACTTGTCAATAGGTTTGGATGCTTGGATATGAAGAGATTGACAAGTTCCCAGAACCTGTTGAGGGGTGGAAACCAAAGGAAGCATCCCGTCGAGATGCCTAAAAGCTGAATGAGAACTCATCGATAGGTTCTGAGAGAGAAAAATGAAGCTATCGACAAGTTGAAAGAACCTGTCGAGTGGTGTGTGGCAACTTGTTGAGAGTTCACCTGAAGATGCAGGGGATCTCGTGAGGTTCAAAAAGCCAGAATTGAACCTGTCTAGAATTTCCCCAGAACCTAGCGAGCAGTCACCAACCTAGTGAGAACTTACCTGAAGCTGTGAGAGATTATTGCAACCTATTGACAGGTCTGGGGGCTTAACTATGAACTTGACGAGAATTGCCTGCAACCTATCGAACAATAAAGAAGAACCTATCGAAAGCTCAATTGGAGCTATATAAGAAATCGACAAGATGGATTATAACATGTCGAGGGGTTGGCTAAAGCTAAGAATGCAGGGAGGTTTTGACTTCAACCTGCCGAACAATGCAGTAGATCCTATCGAGAAGCCAGTCAACCTGTCGAAAACCTACTTCAACCTGTTGAATGAAGCACAAAGAAGCCTCATAACTGTTAAGACCTGAAAAGTACCACTTTTCACCCCTTAACTTAATCTCTATTAGACCCTTAATCATTTAATAAATGTGTTTTAAGTTTGTTTTGTAGGTAATAAGCAGCAGCTGTAAATAAACCCCTAACCATAAGAAGAAGCCTACGGCTAACCCAGAAGCCCCTCAGAAGTGTGAAAAGCCCCTCAGAAGTGTGAAGGTTAAACCCAGACAGAGAGTTGGCTGCAGCATAGGCACAACAAAGCAGAAATAAACCAAGAAGAATGCCTCGCGCAGATGTCGCAGGGTTCAATTGAACCAAAGATAATTCCTTCGTGTAGTTGTCGCGAGCTTCTGAAGACAACACACAAACTGGTCGCGTAGTATTCGCGCCGTTCTTGCACGGTTTGGTGTCAGAAAGAATTGAAAAGCAAACTTCACGAGGTCCTCGTGAGGCTTAGTCTTAAGCGCTCGCGCAGTCTCGCACAGCTCAAGAAAGGAGCCTTCAATCGTCGCGCGATTCACTGAAGAGAGAGAGCTCCAGGCACTCCTGCGTGTAGTTGTCACGCAGTGGCCGCGGGATACAAACCTTCAAGAAAATGCTCGCGCGATCCATAGGCCCATGAACACTGCTTCTTCGCGATGATCCTCGCGAGATTCACCAAGGGACGAACCGCGCGATCAATTCTCGCGCCATTCAAAGCTGAAAGAGCAATCTCGTGACAGCCATTTGTATCCCTTGATGACAAAAATGTCAATCCCGCGATTGCATGAGCTTCAAGTCAATTCAACCCTGCGATGCTAATTCTACCACACGGTAAGATCTGGAAATCTTTTTTATCCAGTGAGGATCGGGTTCTAAACTTCTCCCCATTGCTGTAAGGGCAATTTGGGAATCTCCAGTAATTAGGGCACGCACTCCATGCTTCAATCTTCATGCACACGCTTCGAGGCATCCAAGGGACAAGAATGGGCCGCAATTGAAAAGATGAAATTAGGGTTTTCCTAACCTTAATTCACACACAACCGATTGCTATATAAGCCTAAGCTTAGCTTAGGTTTGGGAAGCTTTTAAACGGACTTTAGACTTTTTTCAGACTTCGTCTTCTCGATTAAGCTGTAAATTTCAGTAGGCTAAGGTTAGGTTCTAGGTAGTTTCTTTTTCCTTTTTCTTTCTCTCCATAGTCTAGCACTTGTCGGCTATGCCTTTTGTACGATTAGATGGTATAGTTTTTAATGGAGTTTTGTAATAGGATTTATTACATGTATGAGATGATATTTTTGTTGTGAGTTGTTCTGTACAAGGCTGCTGCCTTGAGATCCCCTATTGCTAAGTTATATTGTAAGCAATGGAGGATTATTTTTAAGGTTTTATTTAGATCCAAGTGACCTGTGTATCCAGGTTAGGCACATTGCAGGCCTTCCCCCACCACAGGATCCACTAAATCTAAATCCCCATGGGAGCTTGAGCTGGTAGCCTTGTGAACATGGTGGCGGCAGCAATGTTCTTATTCTGTCTTAGACCTTTGTGAGGAGGATAACCTCTGTGACCATTCAAGTGGACAAATTATAGCCCTAGGGTGAGGCCAATTCACAAAACTAAGACAGATTCTTCTTCTCTGCACTTGTGCTTGCAGCCTTGTGAGAGATTGTGTAGTGACAGACTCCCCTATATTTGTATAGATCCACCATTAGATTGCAGATCTGATTTGGCTATAGAGATTGTAGGCTTGTGACTGGATCACTGCAGTCTTTCTAAAGCAGTGAACAACCATACTTAAAAGCTAGTACTCAAACTCTTGCTGGTCTGTGTGTCCAGGCTCGTGCACTTTGTAGGCCTAGCCCCACACACAGAACTTTGGAGGATGAGGTTCCTATGGATTCTTGAGCTTGTAGCCTGGATGAAGTAGTGCCTACAATGATAAACTTGTTCTGACCCATCTCTGAATTGTGGTTCCCCTATTGGATAGTCTATGACCATTTAAGTGGACAGGTTGTAGCCATAAGAGATTGGATCATGGCATAGGGGTGAGTTGGATTCTTTCTCCTCTTTGGTGATAATGTAGCCATTGGACAGGATTTCTATAGCAACATATCTGAGTCTGAGTTACAAGACCCATCAGATCTGTACCTAATAACATACTTCTCACCCTTTTATATTTATTTTCTCACTCCACCATTCCTCTTAACCCTTTATGTAATTTAGACATTAAGTTACCTTAGGATTTAGATTATAGTGACCTTTAATCCCCTTCCATTTAGGATTGCCCGATCTATAGTCAGATTTGGAGAGCCTACTAAAGAAAGCTCCCTTGGAGCTTTAGATCAACTTCCCTGTGGGACAAACTCTTACTTATCAAAACTTACTACAACAAGCCCTGTATCTTGTAGGACTGTGCATATTTTAGGCTTGCTGCTCCGTAATTCTCACTCCACCTTTCATTCATTTTCATTCACTCCATTCTTATCACTGTCTTCAATAAAGTCAATAGCAAGCACTTAAAATATCCTAACAAGTTTTTGGCGCCGCTGACGGGGACCTTGATCTAATTGTAGACTCTAGATTTTTGTATTCTTTATTCTTTGGTAGCTGTACTTGTGAATAATTGATACTGCTGATTTACATTTAAAAATTTTCTTACAGATCTGGATCGTAGCAGAGAAGGAGAGTAGAATTGCACTGGGAGTCTAGCTACCTCTGTTTGCACTTCTCTAACCTTCAAAACCTCAGTTTATTTCTCCTTTGAAGATTCCATAGCAGTTGATTAGGATAGTTGCAATTTTTGTTAAGTGCAATGGGCCTGCGAATAGTCTTCCCTGCTGTTGGTGTGTATACATGTTAGGAAGGAGATCCCTCAGTCCTACATTAGAGCCTGCTAACCCTGAGATAGAAAGGGGTAGAAGACCGAGAAGGCACAGACACACCACAGTCGAGCCCCCTATTGAAATTGAGACAACAGTTATGGGTGAAGAACAACCTAGAACATTAAAGGAATTGAATGCTCCGGATGATTACAATTCTCCATTTAGCATTCAATTCCCAGATGTTCAGGGAAACTACGAGATCAAAACCTCCATCATCCAAATGCTTCCCTCTTTCTATGGGCTTAGCAAGGAAGACCCTTACAAGCACATTGACCAGTTCTTGGCCCTGTGCACGACATTCTCCATTGCTGGTTTGGGACCAGAAGCCACTAGGTTAAGGCTCTTTCCTTTTTCCTTAAAGGGCAAGGCCATGACCTGATTATCTACTCTCCCAAACAACAACATCACTTCCTGGAAAGACCTCCAAACAAGATTTCTGTCTAAATTTTTTCCAGAGACCAAAACCAGCCAATTGAGGAAAGGCATACTTGCTTTTGCCTAATCCCCAACTGAAGATTTTAACCAAGCCTGGGACAGATTTAAAGAGATGCTCAAACAATGTCCCCACCACAAGATCCTTGACTGGCAGCTTGTCTAGAGCTTCTATAATGGGATTGATGAGAAGAGCAGAGACATGGTAGATGCCTCTTGTGGTGGAACATACATGCATAAAATAGCTGATGAGGCATGGGGCTTGATCGAGGTCATAAGTGAAAATGCTTTCCAGAAGATGTCCTCATCTAGAACTGTTCAAGAGCCTTCTCCTAAGCTGGGGCTTGCTGAGACTTCTAAAGGAAAGATGTATGAAGTTAGGGGAAATGATGGCCTGTGAATGCAGATGGCCAATCTTACTGAAAGATTTGATAAACTTTTAACTGTGGTGCAGCCCAGAATGGCTGTACAAGTGATGGAGGCATGTCTGATATGCCAATCTCCACAACACATAGTAGAAGAGTGCCCATCTGCGGGGCAATACCCTGAGTATTTAATGGAGAATTCTGCGCCAATCTTTGAATAATCTGGTGGCTATAATAAACAACCATATGGATACCAGCACCAAAATGCTGGTTACCAATGGAGAGACCACCCAAATTTGAGGTGGAGGCAAGACAATTATATGCAACCACAATAGATGTTGGCCTTACCTCAAAGGCCACAGCAGCAGTTTAACTAGGGTTATGCCCCAAGGTCGAATTTCCAGCAGCAACAACAACCCCAACAACAAAATCAATTGGTAGTTCCCCTACCTCAGCCTCGAAGTGCTTCTTTCGAGGACCAGGTTTTGGCCCAATTGCAAAGCCTTGGACCCTTGAATCAGACTGTGACTTCTCACAGTCAAAGCATTAAGAAAATAGAAGAGCAGCTTGGCCAAATAGCCAATACCTTGGCTAAAAGAGAAGAGGGCAGGTTGCCAAGCCAGCCAATAGCCAACCCTAAGGGTCAGTATTCGATTGGAGAAGGCTCCTCAAATTTTGAGGGGGCCAATGCCATCACAACCCTAAGGTCTGGCAAGCTGGTAGACAACCAGGTGGGAAAGGAACAAGGAGAGGTCATTCCCAAAGAAATGTCTAGTGAAAGTGATAAGGACTTTGTTAGAGCACAGAGTCAAGAATTGCCTGCTACCCTTCAACAAGGAAAAAATAAAGAGGTTGTAGTTGAACCTCAGCAGGAGATAAAAATAGAAATAAGGAAAAAATCAAAGTTCAGTCATAGGCTTGCAACTGAGGAACCAGCAGTATCTCAGCTGCCATTTCCTCAAGCTTTGAGTGGCCCTGCCCCTTTTGATAAGGGGTAGGCACAGATCGAGGAAATGATGGAGACCTTTAAGCAGGTTAAGATAAATTTACCCTTGCTTGATGCAATCCGACAGGTCCTAGCCTATGCAAAGTTTCTGAAAGACCTTTGTACTCAGAAAAGGAAGGCTAGAGGCCATTTGTCCAAGAAGGTCTTTGCGACTGATACAGTTAATTCTGTATTAACCATGAGAATGCCTGAGAAGTTGCAACACCCAGGGATACCCACTATTCCCTGTATTATTGGAGACCACACGATTGGAAGGGCCCTTTTAGACCTTAGAGCCAGTGTTAACCTGCTGCCATATAGTGTGTATCAGCAGCTAGGTTTGGGGGAGCTGAAGCCCACCCCCATTGTTCTATTGATGGCTGATAGGTCTGAGAGGAAACCCATGGGAGTGGTTGAGGATGTCCTAGTGGGGGTAGACAAGTTCTTCTACCCTGCAGACTTCCTTATTTTGGACATGGGCTGCAACAAGAGTACATCCCCGATACAGGTTATTCTGGGCAGACCATTCTTGGCCATTGCCAATACATGCATTCAATGCAGGTCTGGGATCATGGAGGTCACTTTCGGACATATGAAAGTTGAGCTTAATGTGTATAACAGTGCAAAGTACTCTCAGCTGGACAATGAGGAATGCTTTGCAGTGGATGTATTATAAGAAATTGTTGAAGAAGAACTGCCCACTCTGCTGGAGTGGGGCAACATTGTCACTGATTTAACTGAAGTTTGGAACATGGTGGAGGAAGGAAGCCTAGCTTTAATGCCAGAAGACATGTCCCTATTGAGGTCTTCTGTGGGCTTAGTGCAGCATTCCAATTGGAAACCTATATTGTTGCCCCTTCCTCCAACCAACAATACACCAATCCTGCCATCCATCCAACAAGCCCCTGATCTGGACTTAAGAAGCTTCCAAAGACATTGAAATATGCTTTCCTCAAGAAAGACGAGAAACTTCCTGTAATTATCTCATCTTCTCTTACTAGTGCGCAAGAGGAATTGCTAATAGTTCTGAGGAAGCACAAGAAAGCAATTGGCTGGACCATTGCTGATTTAGGAGGGATTGATGCATCGATCTGTATGCATAGGATTCATCTAGAGGAGGGCTCAACACCCTCCAGGGAAATGCTGAGGAAACTAAATCCTCACATGCAGGAAGTGGTCCTGAAAGAAATCATTAAATTGCTGGATGCTGGGGTAATTTACCCCATCTCTGATTCTGAATGGGTGGCACCAATCCAAGTGGTACCCAAGAAATCTGACATAATAGTGATCACAACCGAGTCTGGAGAGTTGAGACCAGCCAGGGAGACCACTGGCTAGAGAGTTTGCATCGATTATCGAAAACTCAACTCCAAGACCAGAAAAGACCATTTCCCTCTCCCCTTTATTGATTAAATTTTGGATAAGTTGGCTGGGAAAGCTTTTTACTATTTTCTTGATGGGTACTCAGGGTACAACCAGATCCCTATGCACCCTCTTGATCAAGAGAAAATTACTTTTACTTGTCCTTTTAGAACCTTTGCTTACAGAAGGATGCCTTTTGGATTGTGTAATGCCCCAGCCACCTTTCAGAGGTGTATGTATGCCATCTTTTCTGATATGATTGATAAATTTTTGGAAATTTTTATGGATGATTTTTCGGTTTATGGGGATAGCTTTGACCAATGTCTACAACACCTCCATCAGGTCTTACAAAGATGTGAGGAGACCAATTTGGTTTTAGGTTGGGAAAAGAGCCACTTCATGGTAACACAAGGAATTGTGTTGGGCCATGTAGTCTCTAAAGATGGAATTGAGGTAGATAAGGCTAAAGTTGACCTCATTGCAAATTTTTCCCCTCCAAGAACAGTCAAGCAAATCAGATCTTTCCTTGGGCATGCTAGATTCTATAGGAGGTTCATCAAAGACTTCAGCAAAATTGCTAAACCATTGTGTCACCTGCTCTGTTAAGATGTGCCCTTTGACTTTTCTGCTGAATGTCTGGAGGCTTTTGAAACTCTAAAAATCCGCCTCACCACTGCCCCTGTACTCCAAACACCCGACTATACCCTGCCCTTTGAGTTGATGTGTGATGCATCTGACTTGGCAATAGGTGCTGTCTTAGGCCAGAGAAAAGATAAGTTGCCTGTGGTCATTGCATATCTCAGCAAATCACTTGCTGAAGCTCAGCTGAATTACACAACAACTGAGAAAGAGCTTCTGGCAGTAGTTTTTGCTATGGACAAGTTTTGACCTTACCTACTTGGGTCTAAAACTGTCATCTTCACTGATCACTCAACATTAAAGTACCTACTGGCCAAGAAGGATGCAAAGCCCATATTGATTAGATGGATACTCCTAGTACAGGAGTTTGACATCGAAATCAAGGACAAAAAGGGTGTAGAAAATGTGGTGGTTGACCACTTGTTCAGAATTATGTTAGAGAAAGGTGTTGATGAACTTGCTACAAATGATGTCTTCCCAGATGAGCAACTGTTTTCTATCCAATCTTTAGTTTCTTGGTATACACATATTGTCAATTATCTAGTTATAGGTAAGATTCCTGCCCATTGGATAAAAATAGATAAAGATCTGTTTTTCTCATAGGTCAAATTCTTTTTATGGGAGGAACCTTGCCTGTACAAGTATTGTACAGACCAAATCATTCGGAAATGTGTTCCCGAAAGTGATGTCCCCAGTATCCTGGCCATGTGCCATGAAAATGCCTGTGGGGGTCATTTTAGTGGGAGAAAAATAGCTAATAAAGTGTTACAGTGTGGGTTCTATTGGCCTTCTCTTTTCAGAGATGCCAATACACACTGCAAGACCTGTGAGAGATGCCAGAAATTAGGAGGGCTGTCCAAACGAAATTTAATGCCTTTACAACCCATCCTTGTTGTAGAACTGTTTGATGTGTGAGGTATTGATTTTATGGGCCCCTTTCCAACTTCAAATGATTTTCATTTTATCTTAGTGGCAGTGGATTATGTTTTCAAATGGGTAGAAGTCATTGCCACAAGAACTAATGATAATCAGGTTGTCCTCAAGTTTATAAAGCAGAATATCTTCTCCAGATTTGGCACCACTAGAGCTATTATCAGTGATGGGGGGAGCCATTTCTGCAACAGAAATTTCAAGAGCTTGCTCAAGAAATATTCTGTCACCCATAGGATTTCTACTCCCTACCACCCACAAACTAGTGGGCAAGTTGAAATTTTAAATAGGGAGATCAAGCATATCCTTGAGAAGACTGTGAGGATTGATAGGAAAGATTGGGCTGACAAGCTTAATGATGCACTGTGGGCTTATAGGACTGCCTATAAGACTCCCATTGGTATGTCCCCATTCAGACTGATTTATGGCAAGGCCTGTCATCTCTCAGTGGAGTTAAAACACAGGGCCTATTAGGCCATCAAACATTTAAATCTAGAGCTAATTTCTGCTGGTCATCACAGGTTGCTGTAGCTGTCCGAATTAGAAGAACTAAGGATGGATGCGTATGCTAATGCCAGGATCTACAAGGAAAGGTCCAAATCTTTCTTTGACAAAGGGCTGTTGAGAAAGAGTTTCAGAGCTGGTGATAAGGTTTGGCTGTTTTACTCCAAACTTAAATTCTTTCCTGGCAAATTGAAATCCAAATGGGAAGGCCCCTACATTGTCATGCATTTTTCCCCATCTGGTGCTATGGAAATCAAGGATCCCAAGTCTGGGAGAACCTTGAAGGTGAATGGTCAGAGGCTTAAGCCTTGTTTTGAAAAACCTGCCGAACTCATGGACACCATTCACTTTCAGGGGGATCCTTCTTCAAACTGATCCATAGGTGTGTCATTATTGTATCATATGTACTTTATTTTTGGTAGATTTATCTTGCTTTCTTTTGTTTATATTCTCTAGGATTTGTTAGTCGTCCCATCTGAATCTGGACCTATCTGGTTTAAACTTTTGATGCTTGGTTTGATTCTTACTACTCGTTAATTGATAGTTTTTGTTGAATGCATAATGTGGGAGGTTGATTTTTGTTGTCCTTACTTGAATGATTGAGTTTTCATGTGTCTAGAGGTATCCATGGTGAGAGTAATGCCTAGGATCCAACCACAACACATATACAAAAGGGCAGAACAAAGAGCACATGCTCTTTGTTTAATACTTTGCTGTCGCGGGGTCCAAAATGAAGCCTGGGAGACTCTCGCGCACTACAGATAGCATACTTCATCAGCTGTCGCGAGATTCTAAAGTCGTCGCGAGGTTAAAAAGGAAATCTGAAAGAATTTTACGTAGTTCACATGGACACATTCAATAGCTGTCGCCAGATTCAAGTGCACCTGCGAACCTCTCGCGCAATCCATATGGAGCTATTCATTAGTTATCGCGAGATTCAGAAGCTGTCGTGAGGTTCAAAAGGTCAACTGGGAGACTCGCGCAATTCCACAGCTAAGACTTCATTTGCTGTCACGAGATTCTAAGGCTGTCATGAGATTCAAAGTGAACCTCAGAGCTTTTCGTCAATCTAATTGGAGACCTGGGAGCCGCTCGCGTAATTCACATGAATTCATCTCATACTGTCGCGCGCTCCAAGATCAACCTGGGAGGTTGTCGCGCAATCCATATTCAATAAACACCTTCGCTAGGTTCATTTCCAATCCCGCGACCAGATGTTCCAAAGCACGTTGAGCTTTGTGATAAGTATTTTAACCCCGCGCTTGGCTCCTTTTTCAGTATTCTCTTCCTTCTTCCCTCTGCGAAACCCTAGCTTCTGGCGCTCTTCCCCCTCTCTCCTCCAGCATCAATCCTACAGCTCATCATTCACTCCACAAATCTATAGAGTTGTTCCTAGCATCATCCCCATCCATTGCCCTATGATCAGAGATCTTGTGGTGCCCTGTGCGTCAGATCAAACCAAACCCTAGGATTTTAGGGTAGGCACTTAGATCTCAGTCTCCATTTCTTATATTAGAAGATAGAGTTTAAAATGGCTCCAAAGATTACACAGAAGAGAAAGGGGAAGGATAAGGCCCCTGCTAAGACCACCCCTAAGAAAGCCAAGACTTCAAAGTCACCCAAAAAAGGGAAGGAGGTGGTTGAGGAGGTGGAGGAACCAACCCCTAAGTTTTCTACTCCTTCTGAGCTCATGGTTTCAATCCCATTGGAGCCTGAGACAGATTTTGACTTACCATTTTTTGAGAAGGAACCTCTCTCTGCCCCTGTTGTGCAGTTTATGAGTAAAGCGGGCCTTACACCCTTGATGAGAGGTATTCCAGCACTAGCCTACCCTAGGCTAGTGCAACTATTTTATCAACACATCAGGGTCAAGAAGGATAAGGATGAACAGGCTTGCTTGCTGGTACTGATTGACAACTTTGATATGTTAGTGAGCCCCAAGGTGATTGCTGAAGTTTTGGGCATCCCAGCCGCATTCAACCCTAGCTATGGATATGCCCCCCCCTGAGTGCATCAATTGATACAATTGCACGAGCCTTAACTAGAGGTTTAAAGGCCACAGGGGATTCGATCAGAAGGAGAGAATTGGCACTTAAACTCCTCTTCATAGACCAAGTCCTGCGAAAGAACATATACTGCTCAGGACATCAGCAGAAGAGGAGAACTCCCATTGCCGATGCTGTTTATTCGTTCTCTCTTGGCCATGGCTTCCATGCGGCCTGGCTCATATTCGAGGCAATGAAAGACATAGTGGAGAAGCTAGGGTAGAAAAAGAAGCCTCACACACTACCACATGCCAGAATCATTACCTTGCTGCTACTTAAGGGGGGATACAAGATAGGAAAAACTGAGCAGACCATCACCCTTGCCCCTACTACCTTTGCCAAGAGGCAATGGGGAATTAGCAGGAGCCTGATGGAGGCCCAGAAAAAGAAGAAAGCTAAGGCTCAGGCCCTTCCCAAACAAGCAGAAGCAGTAGCTGGAACAAGATCTACCCCTGCTACCATGGAGGTGCTCCCAGAGCCTGTTCCCACCAATGCTGCAGCAGCACCCATTTCCCCACCACATTCTCCTCCTGCATCCACTATCCCTCTTCCATCTCTCTCTCACCCTCCTCTATCCTCATCATCTACGCCCACTCCCCCTTCACCTGTGATTGGTACCTGGGAGGACTCCCCATCCCCTACCCTACCTCTGTACATAGTAACAATTCTCCCATCAACTACACATAAACCTGACAGCCCTCCCATCATTTCCTATAAAAAATGAAAAACCACTGACAAAATCTCCACCATCTCCCAGACCCCACCCTCAATCCCTTTCCTCCACACTGACACACCTCACCTTGCAGAAATCATCACCCCAGCCATACCTACTACATCCCCACTCACAGACATTGACTCAACCCTTAACACCACCATCGGATTCCAAGCCTACATCACACCATCACTCCCCAGAACCCCACTCTTCCCCCCTTCCACTTTCCACCATGCACCTTCCTCACCCTTCCAACCAGTACCCTCTTCTTCACAGACCCAACCTCCCAACCCTGACACACTGACCCTTATCCTATCCCTTATCCAAGAAATCCAAGCCCAATTATCCACCACTACCCAAAAACAGGACCAGATGCAGACATAAATCACATCCATCCAATCCACCCCCCAGACATTAAACAACCCAGCCATCCCTCCACAACCCACTACAACCTCCTTGGTCTTTTACACTGACAAACATACCCAAATTGACACCATCCCTGACTCCCAACCCCACCCACCACCCATAATCCCCATTACACAACCAACCCCCATTCCCTCCATCCCTTTCACTATTCTCATTCCCCCCCATCCCCCCCTTCCCATGCTGAGCCTATCCCATTTTCCTTTCCTCCTATACCCTCCATCCCCCCTCTTATCCTACCCCTCCCACATTCACTGACAAATCTACCCAAACAGACCAAGAACTTATCCCCCTCCCCCCACAACTAGACTTACCCACTGTTATCCCCCCTTCCCCCTCACAGGACCAATCATAGTTTGCTCCTTCTACTTCCTATCTGCCCATCGCACCAAAATATTTTTTTTACAGCCCTCCCTACCTCACCATCCTCCATCACGTGAGGGATAATGCTTACCTTAGGAAGGATGTCCTGGGGGGAATGGCCAAACTTCGCCAGTCCATTGAGACCCCCCTACTGGAGCAGATCGATATAATAAAGGAGGCCCACAGAAAGCAACTTCTGGGCATCTCCTTGTGGTGGACTAACATATTGGAAGCCTACCAGAAGGCCAAGGCTTCAGCAACTTATCATGAGTTGAATTGGGAGCTGGAAAAAGCAACTGCTGCTACAGAGAGGGCGCAGGCCAGAATGTTCGAAAAGAGGCTAAAAAATGCCTACGAGATCTTCAACATCTAAAAAGATATCCATGAGACTGACCTCCTAAAACACCAAATTCAGATTGCCTCATTGGAATCTGCATTGGCCGCTGCCAGAAATGTTCCTCTGCAGCCTACCCCAATCTCTGTTCAAATGCCCGACCCAGAGCCGACAGCTACACCTTCTATAGTTGCCCAGTCTGAGGAGGCCCAACCAAAGACCCATCAAGAGAAAGGGAAGGCCCCAGCTGCCCCTCCTCCCTCACCTCCTACAGAGCAGCCTCCAACTACCAAGGCCTCTGCTGAACCTCCACAGGAGCAAACTTATCATAAGCAGAGGAAAGTCACTGCTAAGAGGTCTGCTCCCAAAGTTGCCCTTTTAAAAATTGGTAAAGAGCCAACTGCCCAGTCTGAGGAGGCACAATCTCCTGGCCAGCCTGAGCCCCAAGCAAGAGGGAAATCCCCAATGGTCCCCACTGAGGAAGCCACATGCAAAGAAAAAGGTAAATCCCCTGCAACCCCCCTGCAAAGCGGAAAGGAAATGCCCCTCAAGAACCCAAGGAACCAAAATTACCCAAGCAATCAAAAGTAAGGGTGAGGGCACCTAAAGCTCCTACTGCCAAGAAAACACCAGCCGAAGTAAAAAAGGAAAGGGAGGCAAAGAAGAAATAGGACAAAGCTGACCTTAGGGCACATGCTAAAAAGATGGGCTGGGATTTCTTTACCGATTCAGATTCAGATGATTCCTCTTAGAGTAGCTTAGATTGTACTTAGATTGTAATTACCATTGTACATGTTTTCCAGTTAATATAATTTTTCTTTTTTTTTTTTGCATTCTTTTGATCTGTTCTGTGTGCTTTTCTATTTTTTTTAGTCTTCATTTTGTTTAAATTTTATCCTGGGAGATATATGTAGGGTGGCTATAATTATTTCAAATATGACTTCATGTGCACGGGATTCGATGTCAATTGTCAGGGGCTACCACAATTTCCACTGTGCAGCTGCGTGATACATAGGATCCCCTTAAATACCATGCCTATCTTTAGACCCTCATTTATTGTGCACTCTTCTTTCCCATACTCGGTTTTGCGATTCTCCTTTCCCCAAACATTCCCAATTTATTGCCAGTCTTGGAATGGGGCAAAAACTTTCAATGTGCCGTTTCATTTTCCACCGCCCATATCTTTTAAATAGGTCATTACTTCCTTTTCCTCTCATCCTTCCTCTTCTAACCCCAGCTGTCCGGCCCTCCTCACAACCATGGCAGTTGACAAACCATTCGATTTCCCCATTAAATTCTACCCCATCTAGGAGGATCCCCCACCGCCTAAGGAGCCGGACCCATTACAATTCCTCTGGGATGAGTATGACGAGGTTCAGAGGATCCTCGCCAAGGAGGAAAAGAAAAAGAGGAAGAAGGAGAAGAGAAAAATGGATCCACCTGCATCTCCCCCACCATCTTCCTCAAACCCTCCCCCCTCGACTCTCCCTTGATCCATTCCCCCCCCCCATTTTGTCTTTTCTTTTTCCATCTTTTTGTAATCTTTTCTTTTTATTTTAATGAAAGTCTCTTTTAGTTTCATACTATTCAGTTAGCATTTTCTATTTCTTTGCTTTCTTATGTGTTTATTATTGTTTCTCTGCCTGGAATCTACTGCATTTTCTCACCTTTGAACCAGTGAGGACACTGCTCCTCATGGTTTGGGGGTGTGGCAAGATAGGTCTATCAATAGAATAGTTAATTTTAATGCAGTGATAGTAGTAAAACTGGGATGAATAAAGTCAATTCCCACTTAACTTGATACAATGAGGAAACTTGTAAAAATTTAAAATATTTTTGCAGACTTTTCAAAACAGAAAAAGATAAAAATCTTGACACCACCATGAAGCTAATATTAGAAAATTTTGTCAGTTAGTACTCAGTGAACCTAAGAGGAGAGAAACAGATGAAAATACACCCCATGGGTTGAATTTGATGACCTTACCTAGTGAGATTTGGGCCCACCATTTACTTTTGAAGAGTGTTTTTAGCATTATTTCTGCTCTGAGGACTGATTGAATCAAGATTTTATTCACTAGAAGTTGTGCACCTCCAAATCAAAACTAATTGACAGCAATCATGATACTAAGGAAATGACCCAAGGCCTTCATTTGGACAGTTTGAGCCTAGAAATTCAATCCTTTAAAATCTGCCCTTTTGCATACACTAATTGAGCCTTAAAATATTTTTCTTTGACAGACACCAGAATACTCTCACCTTAACCTCATGACCTGATTCAACCTCACCCTCACTTTGAGAATTCAGAAGGTAAAGGAGAAGGAGTTAAAGATAGTGAGAATGGTCCAACATTCTGTGAAAGGAAAAGAAAAGCAACTTGTGAACAACAGTGTACCAATGGCAATTGTGTGGCAGTTCATCATAAAAATTTCATAAAAAGAGAATGAATAAAAACAAAAAGAGAAAAAGAAAGAGAAGTCTAGAGAAGACATCATCTAAAAATAGAAAAGAAGAGGAGAAGCTGGCCACTTTGAGTCTGGAATATAAAAAGAAAGATGAAGTTAATGCTGAAATGAAGGCTGTGAAGTCATAAATCACTCCCTATCTTCCTGATTTCTTAATTCTGAATCCCTTTTTACCCTTTGATTCGTTACATCCCTCACCCATAAGCCACATTATAACCCATTTAAAAAGACCTTGTGGATCCAAAGTAAAATGAGCTATCATGTGGAGATGAGGAGCTGTCCAATCTATGGTGAAAATTCTTGAAGATGTCAGAAATTAGAAGCTTTGCCTATGCTCATGCTTGCATGCCCATTTGGGGTCTGTAACTGCTCTTGAGCTGATGTGAATGTGAACACCCTCAGATTGATAATGTTGAGAGATAGCCCTAGTAAGAATTGGGTCTGAATTTAAACCTCATTGGGGTTGTATCCAACCTAAATTTTGAATTAAAGGCAAACTGGGTACTGATTTTTATATATTAAAATTCTAATGTTAAATGAATGGTGGTCAGGAAAACACATGTTAACTTTTAAGTTTTAAATGGCCTGCAACATTGCTACAGTTTCCTCTAAGTGTGAAAAAATTGGGTGTGGAATGAAGCTTTAAACATAAAAATTTGTGTTGTCATTATCTGTACTATACTTAATTGATTCTAATGGTGAAGTTTGTGGGTGTCTTCACTGAAAACCCTCAGGAGACTTCACTCCTCCACTAGGGATCACCTAGGGTAAAAGGCTTGGTACATATGCTAAATGTACCCGTGATCCCTACGAAAGTGGCATTTAATTACAACTTTGCTAAGGGACTAGCAAAGATTAGGTTTGGGGGTGTGTTAAGACCTGAAAAGTATCACTTTTCACCCCTTAACTTAATCTCTATTAGACCCTTAATCATTTAATAAATGTGTTTTAAGTCTGTTCTATAGGTAATAAGTAGCAGCTACAAATAAATCCCTAACCATGCCAAGAAGTCTACGGCTGACCCAGAAGCCCCTCAGAAGTGTGAAGGTTAAACCCAGACAGAGAGTTGGCTATAGCATAGGCACAACAAAGCAGAAACAAACCAAAAAGAATGCCTCGCGCAGATGTCGTAGGGTTCAATTGAACCAGAGATAATTCCTTCGCACATTTGTCGCGGGCTTCTGAAGACAGCACACAAACTGGTCGAGCAGTATTCACGCCGTTCTTGCGCGGTTTGGTGCTAGAAAGAATTGAAAAGAAGACTTCGTGAGGTCCTTGCAAGGCTTAGTCTTAAGCGCTCGCTCAGTCTTGTGCAGCTCAAGAAAGGAGCCTTCAATCGTCGCGCGATTCACTGAAGAGAGAGAGCTCCAGGCACTCCCGCGTGCAGTGGCCGCGGGATATAAACCTTCAAGGAAATGCTCGCCCTATCCATAGGCCCATGAACACTGCTTTTTCGCGAGGATCCTCGCGAGATTCACCAAGGGACGAACCGCGCGATCAATTCCTGCACCATTCAAAGCTGAAAGAGCAATCTCGCGACAGCCATTAGTATCCCACGATGACCAAAATGTCAATCTCGCGATTGCATGAGCTTCAAGTCAATTCAACCCCGCGATGCCAATTCTACCACTACTGTAAGGGCAATATGGAAATCTCCTGCAATTAGGGCACACACTCCAATGCTCCAATGTCCTTGCACAGGCCCCAAGGCATCTAAGGGACAAGAATGGGCCGTAATTGAAAAGATGAAATTAGGGTTTTCCTAACCTTAATTCACACACAGTCGACTGCTATATAAGCCTAAGCCTAGCTTAGGTTTGGGAAGCATTTAAACGGACTTTAGACTTAGACTTTTTTCAGACTTCGTCTTCTTGATTAAGCTGTAAATTTCAGTAGGCTAAGGTTAGGTTCTAGGTAGTTTCTTTTTCCTTTTTCTTTCTCTCCATAGTCCAGCACTTGCTGGCTATGCCTTTTGTATGATTAGATGGTATAGTTTTTAATGGAGTTTTATAATAGGATTTATTGCATGTATGGGATGATGTTTTTGTTGTGAGTTGTTCTGTACAAGGCTGCTGCCTCGAGATCCCCCATTGCTAAATTATATCGTAAGCAATGGTGGATTATTTTTAAGGTTTTATTTAGATCCAAGTGACCTGTGTGTCTAGGTTAGGCACATTGCAGGCCTTCCCCCACCACAGGATCCACTAAATCTGAATCCCCATGGGAGCTTGAGCTGGTAGCCTTGTGAACATGGTGGCGACAACAATGTTCTTATTCTGCCTTAAACCTTTGTGAGGAGGATAGCCTCTGTGGATAGTCTGTGACCATTTAAGTGGACAGATTATAGCCCTAGGGTGAGGCCAATTCACGGAACTAAGACAGATTCTTCTTCTCTGCACTTGTGCTTGTAGCCTTGTGAGAGATTGTGCAGTGACAGACTCCCCTATATTTGTATAGATCCACCATCAGATTGTAGATCTGATTTAGCTATAGAGATTGTAGGTTTGTGACTGGATCACTGCAGTCTTTCTAAAGCAGTGAACATCCATGCTTAAAAGCTAGTACTCAAACTCTTGCTGGTCCTGTGTGTCCAGGCTCGTGCACTTTGTAGGCCTAGCCCCACACACAAAACTTTAGAGGATGAGGTTCGTATGGATTCTTGAGCTTGTAGCCAGGATGAAGTAGTGCCTACAATAATAAACTTGTTCTAACCCATCTCTGGATTGTGGTTCCCCTATTGGATAGTCTGTGACCATTTAAGTGGACAGGTTATAGCCTTAAGGGATTAGATTGGATTGGACAGGTTATAGCCTTAAAGAATTCAACTCACCCCTATTGGTACATGGGTGAGTTGAATTCTTTCTCCTCTTTGGTGATAATGTAGCCATTGGATAGGATTTCTATAGCAACAGATCTGAGTCTGAGTTACAAGACCCATCAGATCTGTACCTAATAACATACTTCTCACCCTTTTATATTTATTTTCTTACTCCACCATTCCTCTTAACCATTTCTGTAATTTAGACATTAAGTTACCTTAAGATTTAGATTATAGTGACCTTTAATCCCCTTCCATTTAGGATTGCCAGATCTGTAGTCAGATTTGGAGAGCCTACTAAAGAAAGCTCCCTTGGAGCTTTAGATCAACTTCCCTGTGGGACAAACTCTTACTTATCAAAACTTGCTATAACTTGCAGGACTGTGCATATTTTAGGCTTGCTGCTCCATAATTCTCACTCCACCTTTCATTCATTTTCATTCACTCCATTCTTATCACTGTCTTCAATAAAGTCAGTAGCAAGCACTTAAAATATCCTAACAATAACCTGTCGAGATGTTCCTTGAACCTATCGAGGCTCAATTTGGGAACTTCTTAGTTTCAACTGAGATTGCTGCTCCCTTTAGTGCTCTGTGCACACATTCCAAGGCACTTTAACAATCCTTAGGGGTATTTTTGGAACACAAATGGGCGCAAATGGGAACTCTCTAACCACTTCACATGTACCTGTCTGGTTTGGACCAATTAGTGAAAAGTTTCTAGAAAAAAAATTAGCCACATCAGCAGTTCAGAATAACAGAGTTATTCCCTTGAGCTCTGATTGGCTGAAACAGATCTGAGGACAGAGAGGAAGACTATAAAAGCCTGAGGAGTTTAGAGAAGAACCATCCAAAAATTGAGAGAGCTCAGGCCAAATCTGAAATCCCATTTCCCTCCCTTTTCCTTCTTCCCCATTCACTCTTTAGACCAACCATGGTTGGCTAAACCCTTTTAGTAGCTAGGGTGAGGTTAAGAGCTATAAATTGAGAGGTTCAAGGCTTTATATGAGGATTGGATATTGCACAGATTGCAGATCTGAGTATATTGTGCTGTAAGTTTGTTTGGAATAAGTAAATTGTGGATTGTAGAGTTAATTTTGATCTATAAATCTTGTGATTGTCATTTGATTTCCTAGATTAAATACCCTTGTGGATGCCTGAGCTTGTAGCCTTGCATCCACAGCATCTGTAATAGTTTAATTATTTTAATTAAGATCCTTAAATTAGAGGAATCTATGGGATGATCTGTGACCATTCAAGTGGACAGATCATAGCCTTAGGATCACTCCAATTCTTAGATCTGTGTTGGATTCTTATACCTTGCATCTGAGCTTGTAGCTAGATGAAGGATTGTTGCAAATCAGTTCCCTACACTGCCTTTGAACCAAACAATTTTCAATAAAGACCAAAATCCCTAGCTGCTATTCTCTCCCTTTTAATTTTAATCCTTTTCTCCATCTCCCTAAATCTGTGTTTTAATCAGTTCTGGATCATTTACTTTTATCTTTAATTTTCTATAGTTTTAGTAAAGTGACAACCCTCAAAAACCTCTCCTCTTTCCTTTCTTGCTTTGTTTTAAACTAGGATAGGCTAGAGTGTCAGATCTGTTATAGATATGGAGATTTACTACATTTTAGAGCACATTTCCCTATGGACCTACCCTCACTTACCCCTTAAAGCTTGCTGCAATAGCCCTGGTTCCTGTAGGCCTGATTGCTTACCTTGATCTCATTTCTCTATGATTTTGCCTTTTATTTTCCTATTTTTAACCCTTTAATAATTGCAAGGTAAGCAACCCAACATTAGGTATCTTTAAGCTCAAACTGTCCAAGAGAAGGACTTGATCCTTTCCTAAATGTCATGGGTACTGTCAGCTATTTCAACTTGGAGATGCTTAACTTCTAGTGAGAATATGAACTCTGCCAGTCCTTAGAGCAAGAAGAATTGCCAAAGACACTCCTCAAAGAGAAAAGTTTGTAGGCCCAAATCTCACTATGTATGGTCTTTCATAGAACTCATGGGCATGTCCTTACCTTTTTCTCTCTTTAATGGTTCACTAAGTGCTAACACAAATGAGTTTTCTTGGTGTTTACCTAATGAAAATGTTAAATTTTAAAAGACTTTAATGCCAAAAGGTCTGCAAAATTTTAAATTTCCTCATTTTTATAGTTTCTTAGGTGAACTTAGCTCTGTTTCTATCTTACTCACTTGATTCTGCTGCACTTAGATTAACTATATCATTGACATACCTTGTCACACCCCCAAACCTATGAGGAACAACGTCGTCACTGTTTCAGAGATAAAGAACATGTGCAGCAGTGTATATTTATAAAAATAACTCACAAAACAAGGCAAGTGAAATTAATAAACATAAAAAATAATCAAAACCAAACAAAACTCAAACAAAAAATACCAAAAAAAACTTTCATTCATAAAACAGTAATATGTACAATGCAAGTGAAAATAAATACAAAAGATTCTAGAAAGCAAAGAAATCCTAACTAACTACAACTATAAATTAATCTGCATCATCTGAATCTACATCTATAGGTTCCTGTACACCTTTCCCTTTTTCTTTCTTGAGAGCAGTAGCAGTGAATTTTGATCTCTTAGCAGTTGTCTTCCTGTGCCTGGTGTTGCTTCTTTTCTTGGGAGTGGGTACAGACTTTTGAGATGGTTCTTTTATCTTGACTCCAGGGATTGATTTTCTCTTGGGAATAGGGGCAGTTGCAGGGGGAGGAGCTATTGTAGTGTAGAGTTTGGCAGCTGCAGCTGCTATGTCTTTATCTGCCAAATCAGATTGGGTCTGCTGCAATGCAGCAACAGTCCTGGCATAATCATTAGCTCTATCTTCAACCAATCGAAGGGCCAACTGCAGGTTCTTCACCACATCTTTAAGGGAATCTGCTCTAAACTTATCCTGCTGGTATTGTTATAAGGTCTGCTTCCAACCATGCTTCATCTTCTTCCTCTCCATCTTGTGAGTTAATTTTAGAAATTTGATTTGATGGAGAAAGGGCTACTTGATTGCAGTGTTGATATCAGCCATCCCCTTGATTACATCCCTCTTGATGTATGAGTTTTTATTCATTGTTTGGAGGAGAGTTACAAATAGAGGTATGGAGAATGATGAGGCTGGTAACATTGTATTAGTAGGGGGAGAAGTGTCAGTCAGAAAATGGGGTGGTGTGGATGAAGATGAAGGGATGGATGATGGGATGGGTAGAGCAGATGCCAGCTCCACCACTTGGGAGTCAGGTTGGGTAAGGTCCACTACCTCAGGATCAGTTTGGGTTGAGGCATAGGCCTGGGTAGGTGGGTCAGTTTAGGTGGCTGCAAAGGAGAATGTAGGTGGAGGGACTTCCTGAACTGGTTCTATGTGATTAGCAGCAACTGCGGTTGCTGCTAAGGTTAAAGGTTGGGGAGATGGGGGTCGTGTAGGTATATGGGTAGGTGGAGGGATAAATGGTTGTTGTGATGGTGGGGGCATAGAGGTTAACAAGATGGATTGAATGGCTTCTTGGCTGGTTTGAAAGGTGGCCTGGTTTTGGAGGGTTGAGTGCATGGCTTGAAGGCTGGCCTCTATGGTTGTTTGGCTTTGGGTGTTGGCCATTATTTGGGTTTGGAGGGAAAGGAGGCTAAGGATTTGGGGTAGGGGGTCAGGTTGGATAGGTACTATGGGTTGGGTTGTTTAAATTGGTTGAAAGGGTGAAGTGGGTGCATGATGGAAAGTAGTAGGTTGTGGTGAAGTAGGGGTAGGGGTAAAATGAGGTGGCTGGGGTGAATTTGGAAGAGGAGTGAATTCATAATTGATGTCCCCTATAATAGAGTCCATCATTGCTGAGTATCCCTCGGTTGAGAAGGGGTCTTGGTCATGGGGAGGGAAAAATGTAAGGGATTGGTCCAAGGGTTCAAGTGTGGCAGGTTCAATGTGTGCAGAGGGTTCAGTGGGATGAGGTAGGTCTGTTGTGAAGATGTGTGGGATGTCAGTGAGCATAGGCTCACTGGCATCATAGTGAAATGGAGATGGAGGTGATCGTGATGGTAGATTAGTGGGTATAGGGTCTGGTTTAGAAGGGGAAATGGATGTTGTTCCTGTTAGAGAGGTGATTGTGGGGATTGGGATGGGCTGAGAAGTTGGGATAGGTTCTGGAAGGGTAGTAGAAGTGGTGGTTGGGGGACCCTTGGATTTGCATGGACTGAGGTAATGAGGTAGGTGTTGGTAAGGTAATGGGCTGGGAAGGTTCAATGGGGGCTAAATGCAGGTATATCAGAGGTCTCCACAGTGGAGGCCTCTGCAATCCTCAAGGACTTCCTTGTGGTCACGGGACTGCCAGTTGGTTGAGGGTTCAGCATGGCTGCAAGAGTATCAATGAATTTGGAGCATGTAGCCATGGTTGCTCAGATTTTTAACACAAACTAGGTCTTGAAATGCAACTCTAAGGTGACTCACAATCCACTAAAAGTACTCCACACAGAACTCAGTAGTTCACACTCCAATGAAAGTTTTGTACATAAAATCCTCCCTACTTAACACTTAAATAGTAGATTAAACAAAATGAGAGACTGAAAACACTTACCATGAAATAGCTAGGGTTTTAGTCTAAATGCTGCACAGTGGATCAATTTCCGCCACACCAAGTGCAAAATGGTCGAAAGTTGGTGTGGAGTATAATGGTCAGAGCAGAGTGACTATGCTGGAGTAGAACGGACAATAAAGGAGAAAAATGGGCAAGGAGAGCTCGGAGGTGCTTTGGAAGTTAGGGCACAGGGTAGAAGAATGAAGAACTGAAAAAATCGTGGGGTATAAGTGGGTGAAACCCGTGCCTTGCACGGTTATCGCCAGGTAATCGCGAAGCAAATTTGAATCTAAATCGCGCGAGAGGTATATTGGCATTCCTCGCCCAACTAAAGGTTACTCTCGCGAGAAGCATATTTTCAGAGAACCAAGGTTCTCCAGAAGTAGTTGACAGTATAAGCTTCAGAAATTTTGCTCACGAGGCTGTCGCGAGGAACAAAATGCATGATATCCACTTGTCGCGTAGCTCAGTGTCGCGGAGAAGAAAAGGCCTCGCGAGGCTCGATTTCAGGCTTTCTTCAAGTGTTTCGTTGGTGAGGCTCTCGTGAAGCTGCAAATTTCATATCAGAGCCTTGCGAGCACACTATATTTGCTTGAAATATGGTTTGCGGGGCTCAGTTAGCCATGCGAGAAAGCCCACAAATGCTCGCGATGGTGAAATATAAGTCACTGAGCTTCGTGATAAAGCAAAATTCAATATTTCTCAGTGCTGACACCCTGGCATGTGCGTCTAAACTGTCATGCACCCTGCCATTATGCATTAGCACCACAATTCTTCACTCCTAAGCTATTTTTCCTCTAATAACCTCATGCCCATTGCACACATATGCACAGAGTACAGATCCTAGAAATTAGATGATTTTAAATTACAACAGGTTCATGCACATTTAAATAACAGCACGTCCATGCATAGTTCAATCACAGCAGGAAACATACTCATTAAATTAGATTCAGATGTTTTAAACACTAACACAATCAAACAGAATATTTTAACACATCAACAATAAAACAAAGATAGCACATGACAGATTTTTAAAAGACAACACAAAAATTCAATAAGTATGGTACACAGTTTACAGAGCTGTGGATCACTAAGCAGTAGGAGGTTCATGAAGGTGGATGGTCTGAGGAGGCTCCATAGATTTTTCTACACAAATCTTCAGCCTTTGACCATTCACTTTCATGCTCGTCCCAGAAATGGGATCCAAGATCTCCACAACACCAGATGGGGAGGCATGGATGATAGTATAAGGTCCATCCCACCCGGATTTTAACTTCCTTGGAATTTTTTTTAACTTAGAGTTAAATAACCAAACCTTGGCACCAGCCTTGACATCCTTCCTCATTAGTCCCTTGTTAAAGAAAACTTTAAAATTTTCATTGTAAATTCTTGAGTTGGCATATGCATCTAATCTCAACTCTTCAAGCTCTGATGGCTGCAGCTTCCTGTGTATACCAGCAGGTGTTAGATCCAAATTCAATATTTTAATAGCTCAATAGGCTCTATATTTCAACTCCACTGGCAGGTGACAAACCTTGCCATAAACTAGTTTGAAAGGGGACATGCCAATTGGGGTCTTATAGGGAGTCCTATAAGCCCACAGTGCATCATTCAACTTCATGGCCCAGTCTTTCCTATCTGTCCTAACTGTCTTCTCTAGGATGTGCTTAATCTCCCTATTTGAGATTTTAACTTGCCCACTAGTCTGGGGGTGGAAGGGAGTTGCAATCCTATGAGTAACAAAATATTTCTTGAGCAAGCTCTTAAAATTTATGTTACAAAAGTGGCTGCCCCCATCACTGATGATTGCTCTAGGGGTGTCAAATCTTGAGAAGATATTTTCTTTGATAAATTTCAGGACAACCTTGTGGTCATTGGTCCTTGTAGCAATGACTTCAACCCACTTGGACACATAGTCCACTGCCACAAGAATAAAACTGCAACCATTTGAGGGGGAAAGGGGCCCATAAAATAAATTCCTCAGATATCAAACAATTCCACAACAAGAATGGGCTGCAATGGCATTGAATTTTTTCTTGACATGCCACCCATTTTCTAACATCAAGCACAGGCCTTGCAGTGGGCATATGCATCCTTAAACAAGGAAGACCAATAGAAGCCACACTGCAATACCTTAGCTGCAGTTCTTCTCTCACTGAAGTGACCCCCACAGGCATTTTCATGGCACATGCTCAAAATACTAGGGATGTCACTATCAGGGACACATTTTCTTATGATTTGGTCTGCACAGTACTTGTATAGGCAGGGGTCCTCCCAGAAAAAGAACTTGACTTGTGAAAAGAACAAGTCTTTATCCATTTTGTTCCAATGGAAAGGGACACTGCCAACAGCCAAGTAATTTATAATGTTGGCAAACCATGGAACAATGGACTGAGTAGCAAACAGCTGCTCATTAGGGAACAATTCATTAACTGGTGCAGCTGCATATTCATCCAATAAAATTCTAGAAAGGTGGTTAGCCACCACATTCTCCACTCCCTTCTTGTCTTTAATCTCAAGATCAAACTCCTGCAGCAAGAGGATTCATCTGATCAGCCTAGGTTTAGCATCCTTTTTGGCCAATAGGTATTTAAGGGCTGAGTGATCAGCAAACACAATAAATTTAAATGTAAGCAAGTAGGGTCTAAACTTGTCCACAGTAAAAACAACAACTACCAGCTCCTTCTCAGTTGTGGTATGGTTGAGGTGAGCCTCTGCTAATATTTTACTTGCATAATAAATCACTGTTGGCAGCTTGTCCTTCCTCTGTCCTAAGACAACACCTATTGTCAGGTCTGATGCATCACACATCAGTTCAAAGGGGTGTGAGTAATCTGGGGCCTGGATTACAGGAGCAGTGGTGAGGCACTTTTTAAAGACCTCAAAGGCCTCAAGGCACTCAGTAGAAAATTTAAATTACACATCCTGGCATAGCAGGTGGCATAATGACTTTACAATTCTGCTGAAGTCCTTAATGAACCTATTGTAGAATCCAACATGTCCTAAAAAGGATCTAATTTGTTTGACAGTCCTGGGTGGGGGCAGGTGTGAAATCAAGTCAATCTTGGCTTTGTCAGCCTCTATACCTCTGTGAGAGACCACATGGCCTAACACAATTCCTTGTGTTACCATGAAGTGGCTCTTTTCCCAGCTTAAGACCAAATTGGTCTCTTCACACCTTTGCAAAACCAAGTCAAGGTGATTTAAGCACTGACTAAAACTGTCCCCATATACAGAGAAATCATCCATAAAGATTTCTAGAAACTTGTCAATCATATCAGAGAAGATTGCATATATGCACCTCTGAAATGTGGCTGGGGCATTGCATAGACCAAAAGGCATTCTCTTATAGGCAAAAGTGCCAAAGGGACATGTAAAGGTGGCCTTCTCTTGAACTTGAGGAAACACAGGGATTTGGTTATACCTTGAGTATCCATCAAAAAAGCAATAAAATGCTTTTTCAGCTAATTTATCTAGAATTTGGTCAATGAAAGGGAGATGGAAGTGGTCTTTTTTGGTCTTAGAGTTGAATTTTCTGTAATCGATGCAAAATCTCAAACCAGTGGTCTCCCTGGCTGGTATCAACTCTCCAAAATCAGAAGTAATGACTATTATGACTAACTTTTTGGGTACCACCCGAATAGGTGACACCCACTCTGAATCTGAAATGGGGTAAATCACCCCTGCATTCAACAATTTTACTATCTCTTTCAAGACCACCTCCTGCATGTGAGGATTAAGATTCCTCTGCATCTCCCTAGAGGGTTTTGAACCCTCTTTCAAGTGTATTTTGTGCATGAAAACTGAGGTATCAATCCCCCCAAGATCAACAATTGTCCAACCCATAGCTTTTTTCTACTTCTTGAGAACACTCAATAATTCCTCCTCCTGTTCACTAGTGAGAGAGGAAGAGATAATCACTGAAAGCCTTTTGTTTTGCTCTAAGAAGACATACTTTAATGTGTCTGGGAGCTTCTTAAGCTCTAGATCAGAGGGACTTTCAATGGAAGGCAACAAAGGTGCCTTGGTGGTTTGAGGAAGACGCAGTAATGTAGGTTTCCAGCTACAATGTTGCACTAGGCCCACAAAAGGCTCTAATGTGGTACTATCTTCTGTCATGAAAGCTTGGGCCTCCTCCTCAACCTTACTCCAAATATTTTTCAGGTTCTCAAAAACATCATCCTAATCTAGCAGATTGGATAATTCTTCTTCTACAAGGCCATCTAGTACATCTAATGCACAGCAGTCCTCAATGTCCATCTGAGGCTGCTTGGCAATATTGTACACATTTAACTGGACCTTCATATTTCCAAAGGTCACCTACATCACCCCTGAACTGCATTGAATGCAAGCATTGGCAGTGACCAAGAATGGCCTGCCAAGAATGACAGGAATTGGGATTTATTTTTACAAGGGTCCATGTCTAAAACCAGGAAATCAATAAGATAGTAGAACTGGTCTACCCCCACCAAAACATCCTCCACCACACCCATAGGTCTTCTCTCGGACCTGTCAGCCAGTTGGAGCACAATTGGAGTTGGTTTTAGCTTTCCTTAACCTAGCTCCTTATATATAGAATATGTGAGCAGGTTCACACTAGCCCACAAGTCTAAGAGGGCTCTACCTATGGTGTGGTTTCCAATGATGCAGGGGATGGTAGGTACCCATGGGTCCTACAATTTTTAAGGTGTGGCTATGGATAGCACTGATTCCTCATGTTCCACAGCAAAAACCTTTTTTGACAGTTGCACCCTTGCTTTCCTTTTTTATATACAAAGGTCCTTTAAGAATTTGGCATAGGTAGGGACCTGTTTAATGACATCAAGCGGGGGTAAATTTATCTTAACCTGCTTGATGGTCTCCATCATTTCCTCCATCTGAGCATTCCCTTTATCAAAAAGAGATGGGCCAGCAAGTGCATGAGGAAATGACAGCTGTGAGACTACTGGTGCCACAGCTACATGCTTAGCAACATCATGATCAAATTTTTATTTTTCTCTCTTTTCTTCATTTATTGTTTGTTGTTGGGGCTCAACTCAGCCCCTTTATTTTGTCCTTGCTGCTCCACAGCAGGAGATTAATTCAATGATTCTTTTACACTCACATATTTTTCTTTTTCATTCTCCATGGTCTCCTCAGCTGTCCTGCCCACTAAATTGTCAACCACCCTGCCACTCCTCAGGGTAGTGATTGCATTAGCCTCCTCATGGGTAGAGGAGCCTTATCCAATCATGTACTGTCCTTTAGGGTTGGCCAAGGGTTGACTAGGCAACCTGTCCTCCTCTCTCTTGTTCAAAGCATTACAGATTTGACCCAGCTGATCCTCTATTTTTTTAATGCTTTGCCCACGAGAGTTCATAATTGATACTAAGTTTCCCAAATTTTGCATTGATGCCAATATTTGTTCTTCAAAAAAAGAGGATCTGGGCTGTGATAGGGGCATAACCAACTGATTTGGTTGTGAGGCAGGTAGCTAAAAATTCTGCCTAGGTGCATATCCCTGGTTGAATTGGTGCTGAGGTCTGTATGGAATTACCAACTACTGTTGCTGGGGCTGCTGAAATGTATCTTATCTCCACCTCAGATTGGGGTGGTTTCTCCAGGTGTATCTAGCAGGTTGTTGCCTACATGCCTGGGCAGCATTGGCATGTTCTATAACCAATTCAGGGAACTAGTTGGTTGATGGATAGTCTTGAAGTGAATGTGTGGGAGATTGGCATATCAGATATGCCTCTTCTACTTGTGTAGCCAATCTAGGCTGCATCATATTCATCAACTTGTCAAACTTTAAACTCAGATTGTCCACCTTCCTCTCTAATTCACTTTGCACCTTGACCTCATACATGCCACCTCTAGAGGTGGATTCTTTCACCATTTTAGCTGGGGTTTGACTGTTATTGCGGGATAATAACTCTTGCTGTATGGAATTCTCACTTATAATATCAAACAACTACGATGCCTCATCAGCTGACTTGTGGAGGTAACTACTCCCACATGAGACATCCACCATGTCCCTACTTTTGAGATTAATTCCTTGGTAGAAGACTTGAACAAGTTGCCACTGTGGAATTTGGTGGTGGGGACATTGCTTTAACATTTCTTGAAACCTGTCCCATGCTTCATAAAAATCTTCAGTTGAGGATTGAGTAAATGAAAGTATGTTTATCCTCATCTGACTAGTTTTATTCATGGGAAAGAATTTTGCCAGAAATTAGCTTTGGAGGTCACTCCATGTCTGTATGCTGTTGGCTGGGAGATTAGAGAGCCAAGTGCTGGCTATATCCTTTATGGAAAAAGAAAAAAACCTAAGTTTGGTGGCTTCAGGCCCCAAGCCAGCAATGTCAAGTGTGGTGCAAAGTGCCAAGAATTGATCAATGTGCATGTAAGGATCTTCCTTACTAAGCCCATAAAAAGATGGTAGCATGTTGATGGTGGGGGACTTAATTTCATAATTTCCCTTAACTGAAGAAAATTGAATGCAGAAGGGAGATGTATAATCCTCAGGTACATTATATTCCTTCAGTGTCCTTTGCCTTTCAGCCATCACAACCGGCTCAGTTTCAACAATAGGGGCTGGTGTGGTATTTCTCAGTCTAAGGACCCTTTCTACCTTAGGATTTGGAGGTTCTAATTCAGGGTTAAGAGACCTTCTACCAAGTATACATACACAGAACATCAGGTAGAGAAAATACTCACAACACACTACAAAAAATTTGCAAACAAAAATTACTACTAAACAAAATTTACAACTAAACTATTGTCAGGGAATTCAACAACAATGGAACTGAGTTTTAGGGCAAAAGAAGTGCAAACAGAGCTAGCTAAACTCCTGTTGCAGCTCTAGCTTTTCCCTTCTGCTGCTGTCCAAATCTGCAAAAATTCCAACAAAAATCAGTAGTACTTTTTATTCAAAATCAGGCACTACTATAAAGAATTTTTGTAAACGAAAAATACAATATAATACAACTCAGGTCTACTAAAAAGATCAATATCCTCGACAGCGGCGCCAAAAACTTGTTGATTCGAATTATGGGTTATGCTAATATTTATTAGTGTGAAAGCAGATGGGGAAAAGAATTCAAAATAAAATGAAACAAAACAAAAATCAGAGATGCTTCATAAGCACAAGACTAAATCACAGCCCTGCAAGATACAGGGCTGTTGTAGCAAGTTTTGAGTGAGTAAGAGTTTGTCCCACAGAGAAATTGATCTAGGACCCAAAAATGGTTGTATTAGTAAGCCTCTAGATCTAACTATAGATCTGGCAATCCTAGAGAAAGGGAGTTAGATGTTACAACTACACTAAACTAACACTAAAAAAAGAGAAAGAAAGTGCAATCCTATCTTAAAGAAAGGGTTTATGAAGAAGGTGGTGATGGTGTGTATTAAAATAAAGGTAAAAATTGATGAGAAGTAGGTAACTAAGCTAAGGTTATTTCAGTCAAGTAACTCAAATTTAGAGCTATCTCTGTAGCAATCCTTCAGATGGCTACAAGCACATCTGCAAGGTGGAAGAATCCAACTCAACTCCTATGATTTGACCTGGTCTCTTAAGGCTATAACCTGTCCACTAAAATGGTCACAGGCTATCCAATAGAGAGGGTCAAAACACAGGAATTAAATCAGAAAACTAATCTGTTCTAAGGGAATGGACTGATCTTAAGGTTATAACCTGTCCACTTAAATGGTCACAGATTATCCAATAGATTTCCTCCAACCAATGGATCAAATCAGAACATAAAGATTATTGTAGACACTATGTTTGCCAGGCTACAAGCTCAGACATCCATAGGAGGAAACAACTCCTGAAAAACTAGGAAAAACTACAGTTGTTCAAAGGCTATTTGGAGGCTTAAATGCAGTTGCTCATCGCTACAAAAGGCCTGTAATGACTCAGCTCACAAGTTTGCAATCTCTATAGAAAAATCAGATCTAACATCTGATGATGGTCATGTAAAATAGAGGGGAGCTTGTTCCTGCTACAACCTCTCACAAGGCTACAAGCTTAAGTGCAGAGGATAAGAATCCCTCTCAGATCTGTGGCTTGGAATCACCCTAGGGCTATAGTCTGTCCACTAAAATGGTCATAGGCTATCCATAGAGGCTATCCATATCACAGAGGTCTGAGATGGAACAAGATAATTGCAGCTACTACCATGGTCCTAGGTGTAGACACTCTCATTTTGCCCTCTCAGAATATAAAAATTTGTTTGGTCAACCTTTGACCCCATACCCCCGACGTAGGAACCATGCACTAAAATAATAGTACATGGCTGAACACAGGCTGAAACAATAGCTCTATGGCTCAGATCCCGACGTAGGGAGACTATATACTGAAATAATAGTATATAGTCGGAATGCAGACTGAAACAATAGTCTTACATTTTAGACTCCTGTTGCCCTCATATTAGGACCGTGCACTGAAACAATAGTACATGACTGAACACAGGCTGAAACAATAGTTTTGTGGCTTAGGCCTCATACCCCTAACGTGGGAACCATGCACTGAAACAATAGTACATGGCTGAACACAAGCTGAAACAATAATTCTTTGGCTCAGATCCCAACGTAGAGAGACTATATACTAAAACAATAGTATATAGTCAAAATGCAACAATAATAAAGCATTTACCGATCGACGTAACCCTCAATTTTACTAAAACCAAGCGCAATAATTGAGCCAAATCAAAAAGTTTTCACCTATTTTTCTTTATCTAGACTGATCAGGTTATCATGACTTAATCGATTAGCGCCACACCAATTTAAGTTCATTAATTCTAGCCCTTGATCCCTAATTTCTCGATTAAACACCTCTAGAATTCTATTAAAATTAAATACCAATTTTCTTTACGATTAGTTCAAGAAACTCTATAATCAAATTTATATCTAATTAATTGACCCCAAATTTAGCTACCAAAACCAAGAAATTTGATTAAATCTAAATATTATTTAAATTAGAAAAAACCTATAAAATATTTTTTTTCTTAATTACCAATTATAATTTTTAAAGAACTTTTTATTAAATCAGAATCAAATCAAACCCTAAGCAACCTATTAAATTTAATTCAATTAATCTAATTTCTCCAAAATTTCTTATTTTTAAGAATTTCATTAATTTTGATCAAATTCTAATTTTATTAAATTTTCTTATTTAAATCATTAATATTAATTTATTCAACCTAAATTTTTTAAAAATTTTATATCCTTTATTTAATTTTAGAATCATAATCTTTATTTATGAATCCTAGATTTAATTTTTTAAATCATAATTATTAATCGGTTTTTTAATTAGAACCAATAATATATATTTAATTTTCATTTTAAATTAATTTTCATTAAATTAGGTTTTAATTTATTTTAATTAAAATTAAATATTAATTTTAGTTTCTATAATTCTAATTTTAATAATCCTAATTATTAATTAAATTAGACTATAAAATTAAATACTATTTTATCTTTAAATTAATTTACTTTAATTAATTCATTTGTCAATAGCTATTAATTAAATTAGTAATTACATAGCAAATTTTTAAAATTATTTAATTATTTTAATTAGGAAATACGCTTCTATAATTTCTTCTTAGAATTTTATATGATTATTTGTACTTTTTTGATTAAATTAAAATATTGCTTTACTAGAATTCTAAATTAGCTTTATTTAATTAGATAATTTCGCATTAACTCGCATTAGGACTATCATTAATCAACCTTTATTTTAATTAACCTATTATAATTAATTTATCTTTGATCATAATTCAGTCAATATTTTAATTAGAATTTAGTATACAATATTCTTAATGAATTTAGAAAATTAGTATTTTCTTTTAATTAGAATTTCATAAAATTAGAAGATTCTCTTAACAGGAGTTTCTAGTAAAAATCATCTCTATTTCAATAGAATTATGTGATAACTTTGGATTCAAAGAATTTTGAACCTTAGTACATGTTTTACTTAGATTCCTTATAACCATACATTTAATTAAAGTTTCATTAAAATTAATAATATTATATTCAGAATTAGAGATCACACTATTGGACTTTTGATAGATTAATTATATTAATTAAAATTCTAACAATCAGAAACAAAATTAATTAGATTCCAAATTAGAATAAAATTAAATAAAACATAATACCAAGATAACCACTCATTCTTTAATTGGAAGTCAAACCCTTGAACTTTAATAATTAAAATAAAAGGAAAATTAAAACAAATTAGAAGAAAAAGAGCTAATACATTCATTTGGACGTACAAGATATGAAAATTTACCAAATATAAGCGATATAGAAAGATTTTCACTTCCTAAACCCATGACTCAATTCAAATTGTGAATTAGAAAATTTTGATTCTAAACGACGCTATAGTCTACTTGATGAATTGGTTTACCATTCAAGGGATCGAGGAATGAAAAGATAATGCCCAAGACCGATGGAGAAATTTTTTCATTATTTCATGATTCCATCTTTCATGAATAGAGACCTTATATAAGAGATTTTCCAATACAAATATATCTAAGAAGATATAAGGTGAGAGACGCTCTTGTATATCATAACAATAATAAAAAAACCTTGAACAATAAGTTAACAGTTAATCAAGGACAAAAGAAGAAAATTTCACCCCACAAAGGTAAACAAATAGAGATGGAACACCACAAAAACCAAGGCAAATCAGAATCAATATTCAAAAATATAAAAAAGGAGATACGATCAAGGAATTGCTCGTTAATCAATACCAAAACCATTAGAATGACAATTTCCAAGAACAAGACGATAATAGAGGCCACTCTACCCCATGACGTTACAATGAACTTTACAACCCGGCCCACATTTTCTATCTTTAACAATTTTTCGACTCCAGAAAGACCACACCATTAAAATCTAGACTTAAAATTTCCATGATATATCACAAGAAGAGACGCCTATCTATCGAATGACAGAATGATCTTTAAGCGCTTTAATTTAACCACAATAAGGATCAAATACAAATATACCATACAACCAACCACCTGGCTAATGAATGATTTCCAACCCCAATTAATCAAAATCATTTACACCAACCCCAAAAGGACTCCTTAGATCGTATACTCGCATAAGATTGCCTCAGAATCCTTATCACCAATCAAATACTTATTCTGAGTTTAGTCCTGGACCATCACCTCAACCCAATGAAAATCTCCAACCAATATGGAGACTTTGTCGTAGAATCAGTTCCAACTATCCTTGCTATATAAGGGTAAAAAGCTCCCAAGCCAAGACAACAAAATAACCACCGAGAGTTCGCCGAATCTAAAAGAATGTGAGCCAGAAGAACATCTTGACCCGTACGAGACACTGGTCTCTGCTTTCCTAGAAGAGGAAGATTACACACAATACCTACCACCTTAGAGCGACACCATTCAGGTATGCATTCCAACATCGAATTTCACCCATTTTACAAATACATCCGCGTCAAGCCGCGCCGGGTTTGATCAACAACCGATTTGCCCAATTCTCAAATTAGGAACCAATTATCCACCTTCGCCTTTCCCTCAGAATAAGGATTTCACGAATATACAACCATCAGAGGGGAATGTGAGAGAAAGAGAAGTTAACCTGCCTCCCCTACCTCACATCATCCCTCCACCAATTCTTGCACCTTAACCATTCCAACCACCCGCACCTAAGGCCCATCGGCCAGGCAAAGAAATTGCGCTTGAGCCAGGGCAAGAATACGACCTTCTGTGGCATCTCCAGAAGATCTTGGCCCAGATATCCATACTACAACTCATCAAGAAATCGTCTGATTATCCTCGGTTGCTGATAAGGACACTTGAAGACACGCAAATGGATGAGGATACGACCTTAGATGAGCTTCATCAAATCACTTCGGTCATGGCACAACCTCCAACGCTCACTTTTACAGATGCAGACATGCCTAAAGAGTCACTCCGCGGGAGTGCGGCCCCCATATATCTTATGGTCATAATTAGAGGATTCTCCGTACCACACATACTCGTTGACACGGGAGCAGGACTTAATATCTGCTCTCTCACCACATTAAAAATGCTTAAATACATAGTACAAGATGTCATGCCCTCCGCACTGTCACTCATAGCTTATGATGGGTCACGTCGCTTTGTCAAAGGAACTATCAAGCTATAGGTCCGCCTCGGACCTATAATGAAAGATGTTACCTTTCATGTTTCTAATTCTGCTAGTATGTACAATCTCATTTTAGGAAGAAAATGGTTGGAGTCAATGAAGGCCGTCGCATTCATATACCATAAATGCGTCAAATTCCCATACGAGGACTTCATCGTTCGTATATACGCTGATGCACCCCTCCAGGAGATGGATACTGATTACGTGGCGAGCATACCAACTGCTCACGATTATGTGTTGAACATGGGTCATATTCAAAAGACTCGAATCCCTGATGAGACAACTGTTATGGAAGTCCGTCCGCCTACCCCTCCTAGTTTTCCTCCAACGCATCGACAGAAATAATGAGAAGAGAGATTGGCCCAGACCTCGCCAAACTCTATGCCATTAACCCTACCGCGACAAAAGGGTAGGACCTTATGTATCAACTTGGATACGTTCCCCACATTGGACTTGATAGAAATAAGCAAGGTCGTGTAGGACCTGTTGTCCCAATGTAAATACGTAAGCGCATAGGGTTAGGTTTCCAATCGGATGGCCCGCAAGCCGACTCGTCCCCTACCTCACCAAAATGGTCTCTATATGACCACTTCGCCTATGGGACCACTGAGAAAGCAGATGTACCAAAGCATATGGAAGTGTCCACTAGATCCCAAGAAGTGAAAATTGAGAGAATGACTAAAGCGTTCAACGATTTAACTAATTTAAATGATGACATTGATAAATCGCTCGAAGGAGTCAAGCCCATGTTTGACACTAAGGAATTTACAGAAGAGAGGAGAGAAGAACCTCCAGAACTCGACCCACGAGTAGAAGATTGGGAATCCATTGATGACAAAGATTTTCACATAGCAGCCTTACAAGATAGTGAAGAGCACTTATGACACTCCTCAAGAAAATACTAACTCGTATAGCATCCGCCTCGACTTTGGCCTTGAGGGATGGGAATGCCCTTGGGGATCCCCTTGCATCGCTTACCCGTATCAACCTCGCTGCCAAGCATTCGCGCTCATTCTAACATATTACGAAGATCAAGAAAAAGAACTCGCTACCCCTGAGGATCCTTTGGGAGATCCCCCTTGGTGGGAAGAACAATATTATTACAACCCAGAGGATGATAGTTCAATTGATTATGATCTTCAGAGCTTCTTCGAAAAAGAGGCAATCAATGTGGTAGAAGAAATCCAAGCAATAGTGTCGCTGCCACCAGTGTCTCTCATTCAAAAGATCTCATCAGATGAGGACTCCAAAAAAAAATGACAAATTCACAACAAGTCCGCATTTCTCAAAGAATCGCCCGAATGGCTTTAGCAGTCGTCTCGCTCCCTCAACTAGAGGAAGCAATTCTCCCAGCGCCCCTTGAGGCGATCGACCCTGTACCATATTTATTATCAAAAATAAAAAAAATAAAAAAAATAGAAAACCCTAAAAATTTAGAAATATAAAATTCAAAAAAATCAGAAAACCCCAGAAAAGAAAGGGAACTCTTCGTCCCGAACCAAATCTGTGGCTAATAAGGAGATTTTTCTCCTAAGGTTTCTATCCCATTCCCCGCACGAGGACTTAAAGCATCCTGGCTAGATAACAAAACAGTGATCATACCGGACGAGATACTTCGTGACTTTGAGAGAAGAATCAGTAGTCTTGACCTTCACCTTACCAAAGATCTCTCAGTCATAGATTGTGCCGATGAAGGGTTACCTTTCGCAAACTCAGATCCCCAGTATAGCAATTTCACAGTATACGAACTTACCGAGGATGAAGAAAGAACATCAGTTGCCGAGGAGGCGCTGGACTTCTAACGGGTTATCAAGCATTTCGATGAGCAAACCCAAGCTGCCGCGGAACTCACAGAAGAACTCAACTTTGGAACTAAAGAGAAACCCAAGAAGCTACTGATTAGTGCAACAGTTAACTCCAAGGAACACCAACAAATTGCACAAGCCCTATAAGAACACCTCAATTCCTTCGCATGGTCCTATGAGGACATGCCCGGTTTAGATCCAAGTCTGGTAGAACATCGCCCCATCTTAGAACCTGATGCAAAGCCTGTTAAGCAGAAACTCCGTACGATGCACCCACAAACTGCCCTCCAAGTTAAAGAGGAAGTTGACAAGCTACACAAAGCCAAATTTATTCGAGTCGTTCTTTACCCTAAGTGGGTCGCCAATATAGTACTTGTCGCTAAGAAAGATGATAGAGTATGGGTTTGCATCAACTTTTGAAACCTCAACCAGGCATGCCCAAAAGATAATTTCCCACTTCCACACATTGACGCTCTAGTCGACAACACTGCTAAACATGAGATGCTATCCTTTATGAATGGTTTCTCTAGATATAATCAGATCAAATTAACAAAGTCTGACCAAGAGAAGGCTTCCTTCACCACACCATGGGGAACATATTTTTACGTCGTTATGCCTTTTAGGCTCAAGAACGCAGGAGCCACATATCAACATGCCATGATGGCTATCTTTCACGACATGATGCATAAGTGTGTAGAAGTCTACGTCGATGACATATTAGTGAAGTCCCAAACGCGAGTACGACATATTGAAGCGCTTCGACTGGTGTTACAAAGAGCTAAGAAATATCAGCTAAAAATGAACCCAAAGAAATGTGTCTTCGGGGTCACTTCCAAAAAATTACTTAGCTTCATAGTTAGCAAGCGAGGGATCGAAGTTGACCTTACAAAGGTCAGAGCCATCCTCGAGATGCCGCTTCCCAGTTATATCAAGGAGTTACGAGGTTTGATAGGAAGATTGCAATTCATTAGAAGATTTATATCCTAGCATTCGGACAGATGCGATCCTTTTTACAGACTACTTAAAGGAGGAACTGAGTACAAATGGGATGATCAGTGTTAGCAAGCCTTCGACAATATCAAGAAGTGCCTCCTTAACCCGTCAATACTATCGCCACCAGTTCCTGAAAGACCCCTAATTCTATACCTCTCAGCGAACGACAAAGCAATGGAAGTAATTTTGGGACAATATGAAGAAGATGGCAAGAGAGAGAAGGCTATCTACTACCTCAGTAGGACAATGGTCGAATATGAATGAAAAAACACTTCAATGGAGAAGACTTTCCATACATTGGTGTGGGCCTCTACCAAATTATGACACTACTTCGAAGCCCATAAAATACTAGTACTAGCCCGAATGGACCCTCTGAAGTATGTATTTGAGAAGCCCGCAACATCAGGAAATATCACTCGCTGACATATTCTCCTGCAAGAATTCGATATTACTTATGTCACGCAGAAATCGATCAAAGGGCAAGCAGTCACCGATTACCTCGCAGATCTCCCACTGCCAAGTGACGAGCCCGTGTATGCAGATTTCTTTGATGAGGACCTATTCACGATTTATGATGAAGAGCTCGATAAGACCTAATGGACCCTTTATTTTGACGGTGCTCTAAATCACAAAGGAAAAGGCATCGGGATAGTCCTCCTAAGTCGAGAACTAGTTGTCATACCTAAGGCTTTTCAACTAGATTTCCCTGTCACTAACAATGTCGTAGAATACGAAGCCTTTATAGCTGGACTACGAGCAGTGCTACAATTAGGTGTTAAATAGTTAAAAACCATCGGTGATTCCAAACTAGTAATTTCACAAGTCATAAGAGAAAGAAAAACTAAGGAAATGAGACTAATGACATACCTAGAAACTGTTCAATATTTAGTAAAGAAATTTGAAAGAATCTCTTTCACGCACATTTCTAGATTAGAAAATGAACTCACAGATTCTTTAGCCATGCTAGCCTCGGTCATCCAAATACCCATCAGACAAAATACTAAGACTTTCTACATCAAAAAGTTGATAGTACCTGCCCACGAGGTAGCATGGACCGTCAAGAGAGAATTACCCGTCCTCCCCACAAGTACAGGACCAGAAGAAGCAATCATCCCAGAAAAGCACGTCAAGACAGAAACCAAAGTCGCTATGTTCAGATTTGAAAAATCACCGACTGACGATGGACAATTGTGGTATTTCGACATCTGGAATTTCTTGAAACATCAACATGTCCCTTCATACGCCATGAAGATTGAACGGAAGACTATAAGGAACCGATGCGCCTGATTCTGCATACTCGGCAAAACCTTATACAAAGAGGCCTTTACCAAAGGAGTACTACTACGATGCGTCACAATTGTTGAAGGGCAATACATCATCTAAGAAGCACATGCTAGTGCCTGCAGCGCCTACTCTGATAGACAGAGACTCACCGATCAAGTTACACGATAAGGCTACTTCTGGCCGACAATGTTCAGAGATTACTATCTCTATGTCCAATTCTGCAAGTAATGCCAAGAACACACTGCACTTATCAAAGCTCCATCAGTTGCATTGAACACTATGACCTCGTCATGGCCGTTTTCGATGTGGGCCTTCGATGTCATTGGACCTTTCACAGACACAGTTGGAAACACTCACAAGCACACGTTCATACTTACAGTGACCGAATACTACACCAAATGGCCAGAAGCTGAATCCTATGTCAGAATCACCACTTCAATACTCATAAGGTTTATCGTTTAGAATATCATCACCAGGTTTGGAGTACCCAAGATATTTGTCACTGACAATGGACCACAGTTAATCGCAGAGAAGATGAAGAAGTTATGCAAGAAGTATGGTATCGATTTACGCCACTCATCACCGTTCTACCCTCAGGGCAATGGACAGGCAGAAGCTACGAATAAAATACTGATTTGAATCCTAAAACACACAGTAGAAACAAGCAATGGAGCCGACTGCCCTGAACGACTACCAGAAGCACTCTGGGCCTATAGGACCTCTATTCGTATGACCACTGGCCAAACCCCCTACCTCCTTACCTACGGGATGGAGGCAGTCATACCATATGAGATACAAGTATCATCCTTATGGATTCGACTTGATGATGAGCTATCCTTAGACGAGAGGAGAATTGCCCTACTCATGCAGCTAGAGTAGCTCGATGAAACATATCTAAGGGCAGCTGATCACGCTCAGGTATATTAGAGAAGAGTGGCTAGGGGCTTACAATAAGAAAGTCCTTGAATGAACCTTTAATATTAGAGAATTAGTCTTGAAAAAAATCATGCTTTCCAAGCATGCCCATCCGAAAGGAAAATTGAAATCGAACTGGGAAGACCCTTATGTCATAACAGTCGCATACCCTGAAAATGCCTACAAACCGGCGAACCAAGACGGGGAAGAACTCCCTAGCCCTTAGAACGCCATGTACCTTAGAAAATATTACCCTTAGCCCTGTGATCATCACATCCATGGTTAACTACTTATACTTATCACCCCCGTAGTCGTCACAATCCATTCATTGCTCGTACGCCTTCAATTCTCAGAATATCCTCAAGACCTCTGATTTATTGCCCACCTTTTCTCACTCGGACAATCTGATTAAAGGACTAGTGGCCTATCTAACCCCTTTCAAAAGCATAAGTAACACTTGATCCTCATTTCCCTTCCCCCGCCATTAGAGCAGACGTTAGAGTAAAAATAATGAAGATGTTAGGTTCAATCAAAACTCATTATTCTTACGCTAACAGGATGCTTTCAAGAATATATACTTCAAAGATTTTTAGTGAGAGCATTACGACGAATGAACAAGTCAATGAGCTCAGGGAAGCATAAGCAGACCGTGTGGACATCCCTAGTAACATTACTAGAAGTGTATAAGTAAGCTGCGAGGGTATCCCTGATGTCCCCATACTACTAGATGTCATCGTAAGGTGACGGGAGGAGGATAAACTCCTGCTAACCATAGAATGTGAGATTTTGATGATAACAAAATATGACGAAGAGCTCGATTATGGCATCCCGTATCCCCTATGAGAAAAAGATTGTTACTCCCCCCTTTTAGAAAGCATTAGATACCAACTATTCCTCGCATCATTGAGCCTTACCTCCCTCTTCTATTTTTTATTTTGGACGATAAACCAGAAGCCTTACAGGATACTCCTAGAAATGAAACTGAAAACCGATAAATGACGACTGATACAATCACCTACTATACCTATCATACTTTTCCCTAATAACCATGGGATAGGATGACCACCGCCCTAGGATAGACCCCCGTATACAACTGACCTAATCAAAGAGACCTCTCCGGTTCGATGGCAGTACCGATCAACTTTTCTTCAAAACTAACTCACCAAATACCCATGATTGCATATAGACTCAAAATTCTCATCTCGAAATCCAAAAAAAGCTCCATTGCATCTTAACGCTGGAACATTTTTTTGGATTAGAAGAAGAATCATATCAGAAGTGCCGGCTTGTCCACAAGGAAGATGAGGAACGACAGAGTTACCACTCGGAAAGTGCTACCGAAGATATTATACTACCAATCCTACCAGGCTCCTACACTGGGACATTATTATTTTAGTTATTTGCTTTCCCTGTTGTATTATTTTCATTTCAAAAAAAAAAAAAAAAAAAAGAAAAAAAAAGAAGAGAAGAAAAAAAAATTAAAAAACATAAATATATAATATCCACATTTTGCTACCAGACTCCGTTCAGAGACACTTACCCCCCTTGACAACTAGCAAGGGAGAGAACAAAAATTACTGACAGCATTACTCTCACATGTGCAGATACGAAGCAACCTTCAACCATTACCGGGCCAGGTCAGGAAGCATCCAAGTTCCAATGACGGTTGATGGCGTTAAAACAACTAAAAAGTAAAAGTAGACGCAAGAGGTAACTAAAAGAAAAGGAGCCAATCAGGTACATCTAAACAAAAAATCTCTCTCTATATATAAAAATCTTTTCATTTCTTTTTACACTTATCATCGGGAGCATCCTCCCTATATATACAATACACACATGCTATGGATATAAAAACACACACACACACACACACACACCTACTCCCAACGCTGTCGTTGTGATGGATGAGAATCGCTGTCTCCAGTATCATCAGCTCGAAGGTCTGCAGGCTGGTCCTCTGAAAACACAATTTCGGCACCTGAAGTCCTCAGAACCTCTAGATGATGAGGACCCGCTATAGAACCCCCCTCACTCGCCTGACTAACAGACCGCCTCGATCGCGAACGAGGAGACCCCGCAAGAATATCACGAACGACCGAATCCCTACGAGCATCATCCCTGACATTATCATATGATGTGTGACGAGACTGCTCAGCCGAGGAACCCATAGCCCTCGACTCCGAGCCATCAAGATGACTAACTAACCTACACACCCCTCGCTCACTCCTCTTCAGACGATACTGTAACTGATCTAGGGACACCTGCATCTCTGCTCGCACTGTCCCACGTGCTGCCTCTAACGCCTCAGTTTGAGTCCTCTGTGTGACCATCATCTCAATGAGCAGGTCCTCGTGACTCTGCGTCTCCCTGAGGACCCGTCTCGCCTCGGGAGTGGCGCGCGCTTGCACCGCCTCTAGATGTGCCTCCTCAAGCTGACGAACTTGCATAACCACACCAAGTCAAAGGAAAACCAACATATACATGAACAAAATAAGAAACTTTGAAAAGGAAACAGTCATACCAGATCCAGCCTCTCCTCCAGGAGTCGCCCAATTGTCTTAGCCGTCACTGGATCAGCAGGAGGCACAGAAGGAACAACAAATGTAGGCATCATCAATAAGAACAAACAAATACATCAGATAATACTATAATGATAAATAAACTATGAACACAATAACTAAAATATACCTGAGTAGGGATAGGAACAGACTCCTGAGGGGGAGCCTCGGGAGCAGAGTCCGGAACAACCTGCACAAAGAACCAAACAAACCAACACAGGACATGTCAGAACAGCATAAAGATGAAATAACCTAAACAGAATTATGCTACATCCAAAAAAAAATTATACCTGACTCTCCGGGCGTAGAGAGGCAGCTGTCGCCTCCCTCATCTAAAGATCCTCGGCAACCCAACGCTGAAATACAACATAATGTTAGTAAACTACTAAGAAAGCAAAAAAATGACACCCAACAAACTAATGCAATGACACAAACAAGATAAAAGATTGAATGGAATGCACCTAATGATCTAGCTCGACTCGAAGCTGAGCCATCGCTGGATCCTCTCGACTAGAAGAAGCAACTGAAGATGGATCAAATGTCGAAATGGGACCTCCAACAGCGAGCTCGGCTCTCTACGAATAATAATAAACATATCAGTTGACAAGCTCATAATGCTAAATTATATTTATAAAGATGCCTACCAATCGATCAATCTCAGATCGTAAGCTGGCCTCCACCTCTCGGTCGGCCTGCTGCTGACTGCATAACAACTCGATCATCGCCGCCTGACGAGCAACCTCACCCTCCCTCTTAAACTATCCAAAATAAAATAAAATGAGACACCACAACCATGTCAGAATGATCAGAAGACCGAATCCACATAATACAAAGAAGAAACATAAATTAACTCACTAGGAGTCGTCGAGTCTCTGCTAGTCGAGCCCCCAACTCATCCTCTGTCGCCCTAGCCTGAGCAACCGAGGAGGCTAAGGAGTGCAGCATCTCCTCATCAGGATGAGGGGCACACCCCATTTGCTCCATCGCCCTATGGAGGACGTCTAAGGCCCCCTGCACGCTCACGGTGAGATGGCCTTGCTCCAACGTAGCCAACCGCTCCCTCAAAGTCGATACCGACTCCGATCCACCGATTGCGAAAGAGCCACTCCCATGGAAGGGACGTGTGAAGAGGCACCCGCCACCCAATGCACTAAACCATTGCACATACTCCGAGAGTCTGCCTCGTCACGTGCCCTTGTTACCTTGGTCCCCCCAGCTCTAAAATCTGCTATCTGAAGAGCCATCCGCTCTGTAAAATTCTAGCCAGGAGGGTCGGTCATCCTCTTCGCCACCCTGTGGCGAATCTCTGGGGGGACTCCCTGAGCGAGCCCCAGCTGCCGTACCACTCGAGATGTGTGGATCCTCTCCACCCTCTTAAAACAATGGACCCATATGTCCACATCAAAGAAGGGCCGGCCATACTAAATCACTGGTACACTGGCAACCTCCTCATCATCATAGGACCTCTAAATCACCTACAACCAAACAAACAAGCAACGAAGAATCAGATCCTAAAAGACCGAAACAAAAAAAAATATACACATGATGATCTATACATGCCCTATGTGCATATCCTCAAAGAGACCTCGCGCGATTTGAAGATCCGAAGACCAACGACGACCCCTCAACGCCTCCCTCCACACGTGCATCCGGGTAAACGTGAACCTCACCTCCAACGGAACCCCCAGATGAAGAGAAGCGAAGTGATCATATGCCCAAAACTAAAAAACAAATTAGAGGAAATGCTAAGTAGATGCTACTATCAAAAGACCCAAAAAATAGGGACACCATGACATTAATTAACTAAAACTCACCTGGAGGAAGGGAAGGAAACCTCCGATCGTCCGACACCCCGTCCCCGATGGTAAAGCTGCTCACAGAGGTGCGCCAATGAGGCCACACCCCATGCATAGGAGGGGACTTGATCCAAGTCCTCGAGAACCATAAAAAATAACTCGGTGACGCATCCTCGGGTAAAAAAAAGAGAAGAGTACCGCACCAAGGAAGTGCATCAAGAACGCTTAGAGTACCCTATCTGCAGCTAACCTCGGCTCCACCAAGGGCTTCCGGCCCGCTACTATCACACAACGCGCCTCATAAGACGCCTTCGCCTCCAAATGGCACTTTTGGGGGACGAAGCCACTCGTAAACGTATCCAAAAACCAAGTGACTCGAACTACACCTGGCCCCTATCCACTCGATCTATACGGCACACCCAAACTCTCCTCACACACCTCCAAATAATATCCTGCCATCTGCCCAATGATTGGCTCACCCTCGAAACGAAGGCCGGTGATGCAGACCCAATCCTCTGGAGTCGGCAACATCATACCAACTGGAAAGAGAAGCGCCTGATGCGTCTCCCTCCACCTCTCTAAGATCGTCGCGATCAGGCCACAATCGGCCTGAAAGGGCTCCATCGCTAGGATCAGCCCGAAATTGAAAGACACCAGTTGCACTCGCTGAAACTCCGACAAGGCACGGTACTAAGTATGAGACTCGGTTTATGCCGAGCTGATAGCCAGCTGCGGGTGCTCCTATTGAACGAAACGCAAACAATAACAGTAAGGCTAACACATACCTATGACGAAAAACAAACGAATTTAGAACTAAAAGAAAGTCAAATATACCCCAAACATAATAACAATTTATAACAAACACATAAAACATGATAAGAACAATTGAATAGAAACATGACCTGTTTCTAGATGTCGTCATGATGCATGAGTGAGCACACAATCGAGGGCCAATGTAGGTTTGACATAAATTAGAAGGCTTTTCAGAGCCTAATAAGCCTATGTCATAACCTAAATGGCTAAGAAAATAAAAGAACTCTTACTCAGGGGTGCTTACCTGGCCTCCTACGAAGAAATCCTCCAGTGGGAAGTGTTTGAGATCCCGATGCTCCTCAGCTCTCGCACCCTCAGCTCTCTCACCCTCAACCTCACCCTCAACCCTCTCACCCTCATCCTCAGAGCCCCTTGCTCAATCTCGAGCACCTCCTCCCTAACCCCCGACTGGTCAACCTCCAGTACCTTCTCTCTAACCACCTCCCCAACATCCACCACCCCGAAAATGTCGGTCCGAGCCTCGGAAGTCTCACCTATCTCTGCCCCTAACATCCTCTCCAACTTAGAAATAATAAGATCGTGCCCACCAATACCCTCACCCTTCATCCTAGAATGAAGAGCACGAAAAACTAAAAAGAACGAATAGAGCGGCGCCTGAAACAGATAGCCGGATAGTAAAATATCATGAAAATACGAAAATTAGAGCACAAAGAAACAAGAAAACAGAGAATCGAAGACTAAAACTGATCGCACGACAAAAATAAAAAGTTTTGAACTATTTATAGGACACAGCTAAATCGCGCACGTAAATCCAGGCGCTCAAAACAATCACGCACCACTCTCACCGTGCTTAATGCGGATCACACGACCGGTCTTGAGCGTGTAAACGAATTATTGCCCGCTCAAACTAACCTGACCATCTGGTTGCGCGCAGCCTACTAAGCACGTAATTTCTTTAAGCACCCACACAGTGGCGCGCGAATTCCAATGGTCACTCATACAGTAACCAGCCACCGCCCTATTCACACGCCTGGTACCATGCGCTTAAATCGGTCAAACGACTAAAAACTGGTGCTTAATGATGTTAACGCGCGTCCACCCTTTGGCGCGCAATTAATTTATGCGCACAGGGTGAAGCGTGCAATTCCCCAAAAAAAGAAAAAAAAAACGCCCAAGACAACACGTTCACAGGCCTAAATTGGGTGATCTTCGACAAGGATCAAAATTTGGGCCAAAATGACCGAAATTTCGGTCCAAAATTTTGGTTTGGGTCCCCTCCGAAACCGAAACGAAACCCAAAATTTTGATCTTTGATCTCCGACACTAATTATTAGCCTAAACCACGCCCTTGTTAAACCCAATCTAAAACATTCCAAACTTAAAGAAATATGCACCCCAATAACTGAAAAAATATGCTCAAGACTAAAACTAAAAAAAAAAAATACCCCGACACCGTTTACACACTCAAACCAAAACTAAACAAAAAAAACTTACCCCAACTATGACGAAACTAAACAAGAAAAATATCCCCATTGTTCATACACTCCAACTAAGTCGAAACTAAGTCAAAACAAAAAAAATGCTCCTAATATGCCCCGATCCAAGATAAATAAATTAAACAAGTAAACCTTGCACTCAAAACAAATCAAATAAGCTACAAAATAAACTAAACCTGAATTTACAAAAGAAATTAAAATCATAATCTCTTCATAAATAAATAAAATAATTACAAAATACACCGAGGGCATACCCTCTGAATATACAACTCAAAATAAGAAACTTAAAAAATCTGCATGTTCAGGCAATGCACGAATCCAAATTTATTCGAGAAAACAAAAATCCTATCTTCCCCTCTTCCCTTAGCATAGCAGCAATTCGACTACTACCTTGCATTCTCAATCCTGTCCATTCTCAACAATTCACACAATAAATACAACTCTTCGGGTCCGACACCCGAGATACAAAAAAGAAAGGAAGAAAAGACATTAAAAAATAAAAAAATTGCCCCAAAACTTTTAGTCCCAAACTTGGAATAAAATTCAAAACAACAAGAATCCAAAACTTTTAACTCACACATTTATAAACTATACCTCTTGAATTACCAAATGACAAGTGTCACACCTTTAAACCCTTCTAATCTAATTAAATCAAAACCAAACACATACCCCATTTGAAAGACCACAATCCATGACAAACCTAGATAAACCAATAATCACACAACACTTACCCCTTCAAGGAAACACAAATCCCAAAGCAAAGTAAACAAGCAGATAAGATTTAAACACCTAACACCCATTCAAAACTTTTGAAAACTCACACCTTTTAACAAGTGTCATCTTAAGTCAAACAAAAAGCTAAAACAAAATACCTTAAACCTTAAATTCAAAAAAGAAACTCTCTAAGAATGAGATCCTGACATGTGAGGGACAAAAAAAAAAGAAAAGCCTGCAACCAAACCCATTAGAACCAAGTAAACCCTCTAAACAAACCCCATAAAAACAAACTAAACACTAAGCTAAATTAAATTCTAAACTGAAACAAATCAAACAACGCCAACTAATCCATTAATAAGTTTAAATCAATAAACAAGAACAATAAAACAAAAGAAATGCTCCTTCATTTATAATTTAAAATTTTATAAGTATCACCAGAGGCATACCTTCTGAATTTACAACCCAAAACGAAAACCTAAAACTTTAACCTACAACCCAAAACAAAGACTGGGTTCAAAACTGAGACGAAGCGAGGAGCAGATTCCGCTTGAAGCGTCAAATCGGAGGTTTCAGGGAGAATTGGTTGGCAAACACATCCCTTCACTTTTTACTCATCTTCCGCTATCTTCACCTCCTCCACCGCCGCCTCCTCAACACTACCTTCACTGCTCCTTAAAAAGGACCGATGTGCAGACTAGCACCCTCATTCCCAATATCGCCCATTCCCATAATGATGCCATCCACGAGCATCACCACGAGACGAAGATCATGCAAAATAATGAATATAGGAAGAAACGACATGCCGACTGGACGGCTAGATCACCAGATATCACTAAAACACGAATTTCAGAACACAAAATATCTAGAAAAGGTCAAAACTCGAGACTAAACCAGTGAATGAAAAACAAATGAAGGCTCTCCCGCTTATATAGAGTACGACCTTAATCATGCACCAAGAAATGTGCGTTTAACCAAATCACGTGCCATGCATATTGCGCACAATCCAAAACACGCGCTACGACCCGCATGCATAATGGTACCATCGCCCGTGCGAATGGCACAATGCTCCGATCGTGCGCACTCTATGAACTGCGCAAGTTTATCAAACGACACACTGCCGTCGCGTGACCTGAAAGGTCACCCGTACATTGACCTGGTGACGTCTCGATCACGCGCTAAGATTATAGTGCATAATCCAATTACATGCACACTTACACGCGTGTAAATGACCCCTCAAGCCTGAGATCGCATGCCTGAAAACAAGTGCGCAATCGTATTGAGCGACCAAAAACAGGCACGCAATACCTGACTTTGGACGAAATCTACACCCTCACACCTTTTCATCCCATCTTGGCCAATATTCTTCAGTCCTATCGCATAGCCTCACAAGCTGTTCCGACAGAAAAGAAAGACCTACTCACCCGTCCCACTGCATACCCTTACACGAGAAGGAAGCATTGACAACCCCCATTCCCATCGCGATAACATGTACACATGCGATATCACCGTAATATCTAGTCCCATCGCAATAAATTAACCATACCCTCATGACCCATTGCGAAAAGCCAAAAGTAAACCACCCAAAGACGGAGCTAATCATGACACAATCATAACGTGATTTCTTTTATAACCCAAGATCTGCCAAAGAAAGACACCAACGTTCCATCGCGCAAATATCCCACTAGCGTCCCACCACTAACTACGCTTAGTCGACATCCCATCGTGAACAACACTACCTGAAACCAAAAAAAGCTTAGACAACACATGCCATGCCATATGACGAAAAGAGAGAAAGATTGATCATGTCCCATCGATAAGGCAAAGGACTCTCTCTCTCTCCCGAATTGATTCATACGCCCCACTAGGACACACCCAGCATGCAGCCAAAGAAAAGGAGAATCCCCTGGTCCCATCGCGACATCATTTCTTCCAAGACATTATGTCACAATCGCCAAGCCCTGCCACAACAAACCTGAAGAGAAGAAATCTCCAAAGTCCCATCGTGATGCTACGACGCCACCAGACCGTACAAGCTACACACAATCCAGGAAAGTATCACCCCCAGGTAAGTACTACCCACTTTTATTTTACTCGATATTCCTCGTAAATATATAGTTAGCTATGATTAAGTCAAATATTTTCAAAACTCGTCTCTCTCAACTCGCGAATCATTATAGTCCTCCCATAAGAGACAATTATCAATATTCGTCGAGAAGGTTAGATGGAGTATCAGACATGCCAAGTGTCATCTTGACAACCACACCAACGGTCGGGTCCATAAATCTCATATTGGTGGATCTGCTCAGCGACATCTTGGAAGCCATATTTTTTTGCCGTTTTACCACCGAATTGATCTTAAGTTAAAATCCCTAAAATTTCAAAATCTCCTTACTTAAAAAAAAAGGAAATAAAAAAAATAAAAAAAAGGAGAGAGAAGAAAAGAAGAACAAAGCAACCAGATAAATAGACCTAACTCACTTTTCTTTAAATACCAAAAAAAAAAAATTGATTAAGCGCCCCCTCACCCGCGCACAATAAATTACACTTAAACCAGACCTTTAACTCTAAGACTGCCTGAACTCGCAATCAAGCGTATATTCCACTACGCAAAATTGGATCAAGCGCATATTCCACTGTGCAAAATCGTTTGTTCAGACACATTAGGGCTGGAATTTTCAACTTATAGGTCGACCTCTGAACTCGCAATCAAGCGCCTATTCCACTGTGCAGAATTGGATCAAGTGCACACTCCACTGTGCATAAGCGTTTATTCAGACACATTAGCACTAGAATTCCCAACTTAGAGGTCGACTCCAGATGAATCAAGCGCACGCGCCACTGCGTAGAATTCAATTGAGCACACCTCACGAGACCCCCAACTAATCTCACCCAAATCAGCCATTCCCCTAGGAAACTGAACATTGAGTATATTTAATCTAAGAACTTACAAGTGCCTATTGGAAAAGGAACGCCTGACATGTATTAGTGTGAGCAATGGTGCGCCCGGTCTGACATGACTTACAAAAGCCTTCGATATTACATGATGCTTCATTTTATTATTATCGGTCCCTGAACCTTATTTTAGACATTTGATTGATGCCCCGACACCTCGATTGCATAAAATCCCTCTGTTAGCTCGCGCCATGCGGCGGGATGCGCCATGCACCCACAAACTCGGAATGTGCCCTTCGACAGCTACCATTTTCCCTTCAAATGCTCTATTTTAGCTTGCGCTGATAGATAAGAAAGCCAAGCATGTCATGTAATAGCCCGAAAAATCATGCTAAATTGTGACCTCGAGATCCGTGCCCGATTGGTCATAGGTTTGACCAATTAGGAGCTCAATAGTTAGCATAGAGTGTGATGAACGGACGAGATGCAATGGGTTGAGTGTTTATGTGGTGTATGATGGAAAATGTGAAGTCACATACACCTACTGCGGTGCATGTGCTCAACACACAAGTTAGAGAAAAGATAAAAGGGTTCAATAACCCTAGTTTCTCTTTAATTGGTTGATTGAGAGAGAGTAAAGAAGAGAGAGAGAAGGAGAGCATAGTTAATGCAAGGAGTAAATGCTAGTTGAGGAAGGGGGGATTCGAGCAATAAACGTCGAATTCGACGCGAGGGATCCGCTAGAAGCAAAGCTGGAACCCTAGCCTTCCAACCACTTGATTTGAAATCAAGTTGAGATTGATTAAAGGTAAAATTTTATGAATAAAAATGCATAGATTGTAGAGGCTAATTGTAGTTGAGAAATGGTTTAGATTGTAGGATGATGGTTTAGAAAAATAGAGGAAAAAGAGTGGAAAAAAAGGTTGGGAAGAACAGCTCAAAAGGGGTTGAATCTGGCAATTTCGATTAATTGAAATTGAGATTTGATTAATCGAAATTCGCCAAGAAGTTGAAAAGTCAAGGAACCCGAGTTCGATTAATCGAACTGAGTTTCGATTAATCGACTTTGGGTTTCGATTAATCGATTTGAATATCGATTAATCGACTGGGGACCTCCAGTGGACCCCAGGGGCTGGAGGAAATGACTTGGGGAAAATCGACTAATCGAAATGGGATTTCGATTAATCGATTTCAAATTTTGATTAATCGATTTGGGATCGATTAATCAATTTTAGGAACTCGATTACTCGAATTGAGAATCGACTTAGCTGAACAGAGAAGTTTGATTAATCGAATTAGGATTCGATTAATCGAATGAAAATCTCGATTAATCGATTTGAGAATCGATTAATCGATATTGACTTTCGATTAATCGATTTTGGAAATCAATTAATCGAATGGGATTCGATTAATCGATTTTGGTGTTCGATTAATCGACTGGGCTAAATTTTGTTGACTTTTGAGTTTGACTTTAAGCATTCATGGAGGGTCTTGGACCTCCTTTATTACATCTTTAGTGATGTGTTTCACCTGTTATGTGGTACCATAGGTGGTACGTGATAACTAGTGCACAAGGAGCCACGTGGGACCTTGATGCGTTGATCAAACAAAGACTTGAGGTAGGGAACACCTTGAACATGTAATTTATTTTACAAGAGCATGTATGTAGTGATATAGAATTCAAATTCAAATGTTTTATTGCTTAAGAATTGTGAAAAGTGTGTGTGTGTGACATCCATAAGAGTAACTATAATGAGCCATCCCCAGGGGATGAAGAAGTCAAGAGATAAGAGCATCAGGTGTGATGCAAGTGAATGGATACATCCCAGGGATGTATCCAAGATTGAATCATGATTGATAGGGCCTAACTGATATAAGATAGCACATTTACACGGTGAATAACTATATGTAAGGCACCGATATTTTTGTTATTTGAGGTTTGATAGGGTACCCCACCGACGTGGCGGGATATCCACGACTGACACGGCAGGATATCCGTGATCGATACGGCGGCGAAACCGTAGGCTAGTGCCGAGGCTTATCCGTACACAGTAAGCACACCCCAGGGGTGTTGATTTGAGACAAGTGAAACCCCGCCACCAATCCCCAGGGGAAAGGGGCTTGGGTACTATATTGTATTCCCGGGGAATACGTTAAAAGTATCTATATAGATGACGATGAAGGGTATCTCATCGGGGTTCGATGCTATATTGCTCGGGGATTACTTAAGTTGAAAGTTTAAGTTTTGCTTTAGGCCTTTTCAGCATCATTCATGAATAAATGAAACATAAGTAATTACCAGTAAAATGCAATACTTTTTAACTATTTTCATCAATAACTGCATAGACACATCATGCATGGCGTATCATGGAATATATGTGAGTAATAATTTATATATTCAACTGTGCTCTGTTCCCTATTGAGCTAGGATGTAGCTCACCCTATAGACTATACGTCGCAGGTCCACTACTAGCAGCTGTCGAGGCTTCAGGAGACGCTGACCCCGGTGAGTCGGACCTTGCGGCCGGAGACGAGTTGGAGCCATCTCCTGAGGACTTCTTCTAGAGGACTCCGTTGTTCCGCTTTGAGGGCTTTTGAGAGAGATTTGTACGGCTTGGTATGTCAAGCCTTGTTTTGGTTAAACCATGTATATATTGAGTTTGGGATTATTCTTTTGGGGCGAACCATCCGTGATGATTGCTATCATCGATGGTTCGGATCGGTTCTCCATTCATGCAGAGGAATGAGGGTAGAACTGTCTTTTGGAGAATGGCTTTAATATAGATTTAAATTCCACAGTTTTATTTATTATTTCATTTTATGCTTGATATGCCAATGTTCCGTGCTTAGCCGAGGGGCACGGTCAAGATGATCGTGCTGATGGCACGGGTTTCGCGGTGTCAAAATCCGGGCTGTCACAGTTGGTATCAAAGCCATTTTCTTTTAGCAATTCTGACAATCGTCCTTTTGGTCAGAACATAGGGGCTTCTGCTAACGAAACTTTAGTTTCAAATGCAGCCGCAAATGTCATCTAGAGGAAGAGGCCGACCAAGGGAGGCTCGGAGAGGAGTCTACGTAGTGGAGATGATTACATCTCTCCTACTAATAGAGTGCGTTTAGGAGGTACTGAGGCCCCAGGGGGCAGTAGTAATAGACAACATGATGAAGAGGATCAAGATCGTCAGGATCAAGATCTAAGAGAACAAGAGAGAGTGAGAGAAAGACAAGAAGATAGAGAGGAGCGACAAAGGATGATGCACACTCTGGAGACTATGGCGGTGCCATGGCACAACAAAGCCGCATCCTTTGCGACTCAGCGTCAAGAGAACGGCGACCACCTACACCACACCAGGACTGCGTTGTGCCCTCCTCTTTTACAGAGTTTAGGAGGATGAGACCTCCTTCATTTTCTGGGCAGGCAGACACAATGGCCGCTGAGAACTGGCTTATGGAGATGGAGAAAGTCTTTAGCGTGCTGACATGCACGGAAGATGAGAGTGTGAGATGGGCAGCTTATATGTTGGATGGGGAGGCCGGGCCTTGGTGGAAGTCCGTGATACGGACTCGGGCTCAAGAGACCCCAGAGTTGCCTTGGACTTGGGAGGAGTTTGTTGAGGAGTTCAACAAACAATATTTTCCGGAAGTGGTGAGGAACCAATTTGAGATACAATTCCTACAGTTAGTACAAGGGAGGATGACAGTGAGAGAGTATCGGGTGGAGTTTCTACGACTTGCCCGTTTTGCTCCGGATTACGTCGCTACCGAAGTGATGAAATCCAAGAGGTTTCAGCAAGGTTTGAAGCCTGAGGTTAGGGGAGGCGTAGCTCCATTTCAATTGAGGACCTATGAAGAGGTCATGAGTAAAGCACTAGTGGTTGAAGAGGAGAATACGAATAGATATCGACAGAGAGAGCAGCAGAGAGGAGGAAATGAACAAGGAAGATCGGGACACTACGAACAGGTGAACAAAAAGCCGAGGTTCATGGCCCAAAATCAGAGACCATAGTTTCAGGGAGGTTTCGGAAGGCCGGCGCAACAACAATACCAATAGAGGTTTCCATTACTTGCGTCGGGGAGACCTTTACGCTATGAGAGCCCTGCCATGTCTACTGGCGCCACTATCACACAGGGTTCTCGTACTGTTTCTTCCGCACCTCGGGAGACTTGCGTAAAGTGTGGCAAGCCTCATAGGACAGTGGATTGTAGATTGGGAACTAGGGGTTGTTTCCGATGTGGCAAGGTGGGCCACTTGATCAAGGATTGCCCCGAGACGGATAAAAGAAGGACGTCTTCAGTTGCAGCGCCACGACCTATTCAAGAAAGGAAGCTGATCGTTCAGGGGAGAGCCTATGCGATCCTTTGCTCGAGCGAGGAAGTGCATGACGTCATCCAAGGTGAGACTCATTAAAATTAAAGAAAATTTTCATTTCATTAAAATTTTAGATAGAGAAGGTGCATGCATTAGGAATTGTATAGATTCTTTTTCTCAATGCTAAATCTATATGTGATTTAAGGGTGTAAATTGATGTGTAAATTATTGTATGTATGTATGTATACTATAGGTACTTTAACTATATATGAAAAAGGATGCTTCGTTGGATATGACGCTCGAGTGTTGATAGACCCAGGGTCTACCCACTCATTCGTCACTCCATGTTTCGCCAAGAAGATGAAGATTGTTCCAGAGGCGTTGGATTTCGTCCTATCTGTGTCTATTCCGACTGGAGAGTTAGTAGACACGGAGTTAGCTTGCAAATCCATCATAGTAGCAGTTCGAGACTTAGAGGCGCATGAATTGGAAGCAAAGTTGATAGTGTTAGACATGCAAGGGTTCGATGTGATCCTTGGCATGGACTGGTTGGAGCAGCATTGTGCAACCGTCGATTGCAAGAATAAGGTAGTCATTTTCAGACCCAACACAAGAAGATCATTTTGGTTTCAAGGAGTGAGGTCGTCATCTGTACCACTGATCTCAGCAGTAAAGGCCGAGAAAATGATCAGAAAGGGCTGCAGTGGATACTTGGCTTTCTTAAAGGAGGACAAGGAAGAAAAGAATGTCATTTCTGAGATAGCAGTTGTGCGAGACTTCGTCGACGTGTTTCGGGAATTGCTGGATTACCTCCGAAGAAGTAGAATTCGCCATTGACTTAGCACCAGGAACGGAGCCTATTTCGAAAGCGCCTTATAGAATGGCTCCTGCTGAATTAAAGGAGTTGAAGGAACAACTACAAGAGCTTATGGACAAGGGGTTTGTTAGACCGAGCGTGTCTCCATGGGGAGCACCGGTTTTGTTTGTCAAGAAGAAAGATGGGTTAATGCGATTATGCATTGACTATCGACAATTGAACAAACTCACTGTGAAGAACCGTTACCCTTTGCCTAGAATTGACGATCTATTCGACCAACTGCAAGGAGCAAGGTATTTTTCCAAGATCGACCTGAGATCTGGGTATCATCAGTTGCGAGTCAAGGCTGAGGACATTCAGAAGACAGCTTTCCGGACACGGTATGGACACTATGAATTCCTTGTGATGCCGTTTGGATTGACGAATGCTCCGGCGTCGTTTATGGATTTGATGAACCGAGTGTTTAAACCACACTTGGACTCCTGCGTCGTAGTGTTTGTTGATGATATACTGATATACTCCAAATCCAAGACGGAATACGAAGAACACTTGAGGATTGCTCTACAGACGCTGCGTGAACACCAATTGTATGCCAAACTCAGCAAATGTGAGTTTTGGTTGGAAGAGGTTAGCTTTTTGGAACATGTCGTCTCAAAGCATGGTGTCACTGTAGATCCAACAAAGATAGAAGCAGTGGTTAAATGGGAGCAACCAAAGACAGTGACGTAAGTTTTACGGGCTTAGCAGGCTATTATCGACGTTTCGTTGAGGGGTTTTCAAAGATATCGGGACCTCTCACAAAGCTGACACGAAAAGATTCAAGGTTTGAGTGGAGTGAGGCATGCGAGAAGAGTTTTCATGAACTCAAAACGAGACTCACTTCGGCTCCAGTGCTAGCGATTCCTTGAGCGATGGAGGATCGCCGTGTCTGATAATGGCCTTGGTTGTGTACTCAACCAACACAAGAAGGTGATAGCTTACGGATCAAGGACAAATTTGAAAGAACACGAGAAAAATTACCCGACTCATGACTTGGAACTAGCAGCAGTCATTTTTACGCTGAAGATTTGGAGACATTACTTGTATGGTGAGACTTTTGAAATTTTCACCGATCATAAGAGCCTCCGATATCTCTTTACACAGAAAGAGATCAACATGAGACAGCGCAGGTGGATGGAATTCCTCAAGGATTATGATTGCTCCATACAATACCACCCAGGCAAGGCGAATGTAGTAGCCGACGCATTGAGTCGGAAAGGTTCAGCTCAGTTAGCTTGTTTGATTTTGGGTATGCACCGATGGAAATTATTGGAAGACACGGCATTCTACGATCTGAACATTGAGTCAAAAGCTAGGATCCTTTTGGCTAACATATCGGTAAAGCGGTGATATTTGAGCATATCCATGATCTCTGGATGAAAGATCCGGCATTAACAAAGATTCATCAAGGCGTGAGTGAAGGCATCGGACTTCTCGGTTAAAGAAGATGGTTCTTTATTGTTTAAGGCCGTCTATGCATTCCTAGGACAATGCCGATCTAAGACGAGCGATTCTTGATGAGGCCCATAAGTCAAATTATGCTATCCACCTGGTAGCACCAAAATGTACCAAGATTTGAAAAAAGAACTCTTGGTGGAAGGGTGAAGCAAGGCGTGGCGAGATGCGTGTCACGGTGTTTGACTTATCAGCAAGTGAAGGTTGATCATAGACATCCTGCTGGACTATTGCAACCTTTACCAATCCCAGAATGGAAATGGGAATCAATCTCGATGGATTTCATTGTTGGATTGCCCCGTACTGCCAAGAGACACAATGCCATTTGGGTCGTCGTGGACCGATTGACCAAATCGATTACTTTTGCCATACAATACTACATTATCTGAGGAAGACTGGCAGACTTATACATGAAGGAGATTGTAAGATTACATGGGATTCCAAGCAGCATAGTTTCAGATCGTGATCCACTATATACATCCAAGTTTTGGAAGAAATTTCAAGAAGGAATGGGAACACGACTAGACTTTAGTTCAGCTTTCCATCCTCAAACTGATGGGCAGACAGAGCGAGTGAACCAAGTAATAGAAGACATGCTCAGAGCGTGCATGCTAGATATGCAGGGATACTGGGATGAGTATCTACCGTTGCTCGAATTCGCATACAACAACAGTTTCCAAACGAGCATTGGCATGGCACCGTATGAAGCTCTGTATGGACGACGATGCAAATCACCCCTCAATTGGGAGGAAACAGGTGAGAAATTTGTTTTAGGGCCAAAACTACTTGAAGACAACGCCACCGTTGTTCGAATTATCAGAGAAAGGCTGAAGTCAGCACAGAGTAGACAGAAAAGTTACGCCGACATGAAGCGGACTAGTGTCGACTATAAAGTGGGTGAGCACGTGTTTGTGAAAGTGTCACCTATGAAAGGCGTAATGAGATTTGGCAAGAGAGGGAAGTTAAGCCCACGTTATGTTGGACCATTTGAAATTTTGGGACGCGTAGGTGAAGTTGCGTATCGCATTGGTTTACCACCGCTGTTTGATCGAGTACATAACGTTTTCCACATATCGATGCTCAGAAAGTATGTGAATGATCCGTCTCATGTGTTAGGAAAACAACCTATGGAGATGTGTGAGGACATGAGCACGATAGAGGAACCTGTGGAAATCTTGGATCGAAAGGAACAAGTACTGCGCACTAAAGTGATTCCCTTAGTGCTTGTTCAGTGGAACAATCATCCAAAAGAAGAGGCTACTTGGGAACGAGAGGCCGATGTGAAGGAACAATATCCAGCCTTGTTTCCAACGACGTGAGAATCCAATGTAAACCACAAACATGTTTGTGGAATCTCCACAATACTTGTAATTCAATGGAAATTTTGATCAAAGTATGATTTAACGACCAGATTTTTATGCACATGACCAAGTGTATGTGTTTTTATGGAACTATGAACCACTTGATGACATAAACTACCAAAAGAAATTAAAGAACCAAGGAAATTGAAAATCTGCAGAAATTGGGCAAAACCGATTAATCGAATTTCAAATAGATTAATCGATTTGGAATTTCGATTAATCGATTTTGTTCGATTAGTCATTGGCTTTTGCCGATGTGGAAAAATTGAATAAAGTTGAAACGGACATAGAATGCAATTTCGATTGATCAAGTTATAATTTCGATTAATCGATTTGGGATCGATTAATCGATTTTGGAAATTCGATTAATCGATTTGGGATTTCGATTAATCGAACTGGAAGTTCAATTAATCGAATTACAAAAGGGATTTGGAAGAAATATGAAGTCAGAAGGCGATTTGATTAATCGAGTGAAATTGATTAATCGAAGTGGAATTCGATTAATCAGTAGAATTCGATTAATCGAATAACAAGAATCATGAAAATTTTGGAGATTCTTGCGATTTGATTAATGAAGTGAATTTTGATTAATCGATTTTGAAATTTTGATTAATCGAAATGGATTTGATTAATCGGCCTTCGCGATGAGCTCAAAAACTTAAAATTTTAGCGAATCGATTTGATTAATCGAAATGGTTTGATGTCAATTTGATTTTGATTAGTCGATTTGGGAAATCGATTAATCGATTTCTGGCTTAACAGTTTGAAATCTCGATTAATCGATTACGGATTTGATTAATTGAGTCGAATCTATATATTGAAATTTGAGATTTTCCTTTGCCATTCGACTCATTTGAGCTTGAAATTTTGGGGCACTTCAACTTCTTCCTTCTTCTCCAACCAACCGAGTGGTCTAGGGTTTGGATTTTCCGTCGATTAGCATCCGCATTACAAACCTAAGGTAAACCCTAGATTTCCACTTTTCCTTCAATTTGAGCTATAAGAACCCTAGATTCTTACTATTTCCCCACCATGCCACCCAAGACTAGGTTGTCTTCAAAGAAGGCGACTTCTAAACTCCCGGTTCGGCGTAAGAACGCCGCACCACCACCACCTACCCCATCGCCGGTGAGGACTCCGTCACCGTCGACATCGGAGACCACCTCCAGTTCGACGAGCACGTCTACGTGAGAGTCTTCCCGCGAGTCCACACCAATGCCCCCACCACCCACAAATGTGGTGCAACCAAATGAATGGTGGGCGGCCAAGACCTTCGAGGTCGAATACATTATCGACCCAACCCTATTCACAAATCCTGATTTACCGGGCGAGACCCAATGGGCTCGAAACTACCTCAACAACGCCGGTCTCGGCAACCTTCTCAAACCAATCCGGGGTTCTTACTATCCTAGATTGGTGAGATTATTTTACCAAGGGCTTGTGGACGGCCCGACCGACGATGTGATCAAGACCACCATAGAGGGTCGAGACTACACGATCACACGTCGTCACATACATGAGGTACTAGAGTGTTACCTCGATTTCACACCCGACACCACCCTATTCCCACCCTTCGAGGAGGAACCTCGCTTTGAGGAGGTCATGACCCGCATGACCAATGGTAAAAAGGGGTCGGGCTCCTCCATAAAGAGGGTTGACCTTCCCCACTATATGTGGATGCTTGACTCGGTGGTCAAGTGTAATCTATACCCTATGCGCCACGACACCGAGCGCGTGGAAAAAGTGCAACAGGCACTTTACTCGGCCTTCTGTGGCCGGTGGTTTGATGCCACCATGCTCATCCTTGAGGGGATGAGGTATATTAAGGGCAAGCTAACGAAGGGCAACCTCCGGCCCAAGGAGAAGATGCCCTACGCTTGCCTCATATCGAGCATGTTGGAGTGCTACTCCAACAATCCATCCTACGCCGTCTCTCCTCATCAAGAGAGGGCTACGGACTGCGTGAAGACATTCTCCATGTCTTCATGGGCCCACATGCTTCTAACTTGCTAAAGCGGACCCTACGGCTCGGGTCCCGCTCCGATCGCCCTTGGCCGGCAGTAGCACCACCCACCCCCACCACCACAGCGGGACCCACCGTGGGTGGGGCACCCCCCCAAGAGCCATCCATGGAGAGGGCTACCTCTCCACCACAGCTTCACCGACACCACCTCTCACTCCGACACCCACCTCATCCTACCACGCCGCGTAGCTCCATGGTACCATAGAGGAGGTGTTGGCGATGGAGGCCAACAACGAAAGGATGAACCGGAGGATGGACTTCCTTCTATTCCACACCCTCCGCCACATCTACCCGACCGACTACCGCCGCTACCTCGCCCAGGAGGAGGAGTGGACGACGACCGCCTTCCACCGAGGACTGTCTTCCATCCTACCAACCACCGAGGCTCCTTCCACATCAACATCTGCTCCGCCGACTGAGACGCTTCCCACCACACGTCGCTACTCCAAACCCCTGCAGCCACAGACCTGACCAGATGACTCCGACAAACCCAGCAGAACCCCACTTATGCATGATTGTATACATGTATATTTTGTACGCCAACTCATGTGGCGCCTTGTAAAAAAATTTTCTGATATTAATAGAAATCCAAAAATGTTTGTGTACATTGTTCAAATTCGTCAAATTTAAATTCTATGCTGGTATATGTAACTAATTGAATGCGTCTGAGTCAACTGGACCACCTCACCTGCGCGTGTGGGGGGGGGAGAGACCCAGACCGACGAACCTTGGGTTATTTTCGAGGACGAAAATTCCCAAGGTGGGGAGGATGTAATAGCCCGAAAAATTATGCTAAATTGTGACCTCGGGATCCGTGCCCGATTGGTCACAGGTTTGACCAATTAGGAGTTCAATAGTTAGCATAGAGTGTGATGAACGGAAGAGATGCAATGGGTTGAGTGTTTATGTGGTGTATGATGGAAAATGTGAAGTCACATACACCTACTGCGGTGCATGTGCTCAACACACAGGTTAGAGAAAAGATAAAAGGGTTTAATAACCCTAGTTTCTCTTTAATTGGTTGATTGAGAGAGAGTAAAGAAGAGAGAGAGAAGGAGAGCATAGTTAATGCAAGGAGTAAATTCTAGTTGAGGAAGGGGGGATTCAAGCAATAAACGTCGGATTCGACGCGAGGGATCCGCTAGAAGCAAAGCTGGAACCCTAGCTTTCCAACCACTTGATTTGAAATCAAGTTGAGATTGATTAAAGGTAAAATTTTGTGAATAAAAATGCATAGATTGTAGAGGCTAATTGTAGTTGAGAAGTGGTTTAGATTGTAGGATGATGGTTTAGAAAAATAGAGGAAAAAGAGTGGAAAAAAAGGTTGGGAAGAACAGCTCAAAAGGGGCTGAATCTGGCAATTTCGATTAATCGAAATTGAGATTCGATTAATCGAAATTCGCCAAGAAGATGAAAAGTCAAGGAACCCGAGTTCGATTAATCGAACTGAGTTTCGATTAATCGACTTTGGGTTTCGATTAATCGATTTGAATATCGATTAATCGACTGGGGACCTCCAGTGGACCCCAGGGGCTGGAGGAAATGACTTGGGGAAAATCGACTAATCGAAATGGGATTTCGATTAATCGATTTGGGATCGATTTTGGGAACTCGATTACTCGAATTGAGAATCGACTTAGCTGAACAGAGAAGTTTGATTAATCGAATTAGGATTCGATTAATCGAATGAAAATCTCGATTAATCGATTTGAGAATCGATTAATCGATATTGACTTTCGATTAATCAATTTTGGTGTTCGATTAATCGACTGGGCTAAATTTTGTTGACTTTTGAGTTTAACTTTAAGCATTCATGGAGGGTCTTGGACCTCCTTTATTGCATCTTTAGTGATGTGTTTCACCTGTTATGTGGTACCATAGGTGGTACGTGTGAACTAGTGCACAAGGAGCCACGTGGGACCTTGATGCGTTGATCAAACAAAGACTTGAGGTAGGGAACACCTTGAACATGTAATTTATTTTACAAGAGCATGTATGTAGTGATATAGAATTCAAATTCAAATGTTTTATTGCTTAAGAATTGTGAAAAGTGTGTGTGTGTGACATCCATAAGAGTAACTATAATGAGCCATCCCCAGGGGATGAAGAAGCAAGAGATAAGAGCATCAGGTGTGATGCAAGTGAATGGATACATCCCAGGGATGTATCCAAGATTGAATCATGATTGATAGGGCCTAACTGATATAAGATAGCACATTTACATGGTGAATAACTATATGTAAGGCACCGATATTTTTGTTATTTGGGGTTTGATAGGGTACCCCACCGACGTGGCGGGATATCCATGACTGACACGGCAGGATATCCGTGACCGATACGGCGGCGAAACCGTAGGCTAGTGCGGAGGCTTATCCGTACACAGTAAGCACACCCCAGGGGTGTTGATTTGAGACAAGTGAAACCCCGCCACCAATCCCCAGGGGAAAGGGGCTTGGGTACTATATTGTATTCCCGAGGAATACGTTAAAAGTGTCTATATAGATGACGATGAAGGGTATCTCATCGGGGTTCGATGCTATATTGCTCGGGGATTACTTAAGTTGAAAGTTTAAGTTTTGCTTTAGGCCTTTTCAGCATCATTCATGAATAAATGAAACATAAGTAATTACCAGTAAAATGCAATACTTTTTAACTATTTTCATCAATAACTGCATAGACACATCATGCATGGCGTATCATGGAATATATATGAGTAATAATTTATATATTCAAGCGTATTCATTCCCTATTGAGCTAGGATGTAGCTCACCCTATAGACTATATCGTCGCAGTCCACTACTAGCGGTATCGAGGCTTGGGAGGCCGACCCAGTGGTCGGACCTGACCATCTCCTGAGGACTTCTTCTAGAGGACTCCGTTGTGCCACTTTGAGGGCTTTTGAGAGAGATTTGTACGGCTTGGTATGTCAAGCCTTGTTTTGGTTAAACTATGTATATATTGAGTTTGGGATTATTCTTTTGGGGCGAACCATCCGTGATGATTGCTATCATCGATGGTTCGGATCGGTTCTCCATTCATGCAGAGGAATGAGGGTAGAACTGTCTTTTGGAGAATGGCTTTAATATAGATTTAAATTCCACAGTTTTATTTATTATTTCATTTTATGCTTGATATGCCAATGTTCCGTGCTTAGCCGAGGGGCACGGTCAAGATGATCGTGCTGATGGCACGGGTTTCGCGGTGTCAAAATCCGGGCTGTCACAGTTGGTATCAAAGCCATTTTCTTTTAGCAATTCTGACAATCGTCCTTTTGGTCAGAACATAGGGGCTTCGCTTCTTGAAACTTTAGTTTCAAATGCGTATAAATGTCATCTAGAGGAAGAGGCCGACCAAGGGGAGGCCAGCAGAGGAGTCTACGTAGTGGAGATGATTACATCTCTCCTACTAATAGAGTGCGTTTAGGAGGTACTGAGGCCCCAGGGGGCAGTAGTAATAGACAACATGATGAAGAGGATCAAGATCGTCAGGATCAAGATCTAAGAGAACAAGAGAGAGTGAGAGAAAGACAAGAAGATAGAGAGGAGCGACAAAGGATGATGCACACTCTGGAGACTATGGCAGCTGCCATGGCACAACAAGCCGCATCCTTTGCAGCTCACGCGTCAAGAGAACAGCAGCCACCTACACCACCTGTAGGACCTGCGTTGCCTGTGCCCTCCTCTTTTACAGAGTTTAGGAGGATGAGACCTCCTTCATTTTCTGGGCAGGCAGACACAATGGCCGCTGAGAACTGGCTTATGGAGATGGAGAAAGTCTTTAGCGTGCTGACATGCACGGAAGATGAGAGTGTGAGATGGGCAGCTTATATGTTGGATGGGGAGGCCGGGCCTTGGTGGAAGTCCGTGATACAGACTCGGGCTCAGGAGACCCCAGAGTTGCCTTGGACTTGGGAGGAGTTTGTTGAGGAGTTCAACAAACAATATTTTCCGGAAGTGGTGAGGAACCAATTTGAGATACAATTCCTACAGTTAGTACAAGGGAGGATGACAGTGAGAGAGTATCGGGTGGAGTTTCTACGACTTGCCCGTTTTGCTCCGGATTACGTCGCTACCGAAGTGATGAAATCCAAGAGGTTTCAGCAAGGTTTGAAGCCTGAGGTTAGGGGAGGCGTAGCTCCATTTCAATTGAGGACCTATGAAGAGGTCATGAGTAAAGCACTAGTGGTTGAAGAGGAGAATACGAATAGATATCGACAGAGAGAGCAGCAGAGAGGAGGAAATGAACAAGGAAGATCGGGACACTACGAACAGGTGAACAAAAAGCCGAGGTTCATGGCCCAAAATCAGAGACCATAGTTTCAGGGAGGTTTCGGAAGGCCGGCGCAACAACAATACCAACAGAGGTTTCCATTACTTGCGTCGGGGAGACCTTTACGCTATGAGAGCCCTGCCATGTCTACTGGCGCCACTATCACACAGGGTTCTCGTACTGTTTCTTCCGCACCTCGGGAGACTTGCGTAAAGTGTGGCAAGCCTCATAGGACAGTGGATCCGGGCTGTCACATGTCATGTCAGTATCCCTAATTTACATTTGTGATTTCCTAAGAGAAACAAGAAGACACCTCGAATGAGGGGTGTCTACTTCTTCGACACGTTCTTACTTCACAAGAGTGCGCCGAAGTGGGGCATCTATAGACATCCCCATTTTGCCCTCTCGAAATATATAAATTTGTTCGGTCAACCTTTGACCCCATACCCCCGATGTGGGAACCATCACTGAAATAATAGTACATGGCTGAACACAGGCTGAAGCAATAGCTCTGTGGCTCAGATCCCGACGTAGGGAGACTATATATTGAAATAACAGCATATAGTCGGAATGCAGACTGAAATAATAGTCTTGCATTTCAGACCCCTATTGCCCTCATATTGGGACTATGTACTGAAATAATAGAACATGGCTAAACACAGGCTGAAACAATAGTTCTGTGGCTCAGGCCCTATACCCCTAACATGGGAACCATGCACTGAAATAATAGTATGTGGCTGAACACAGGCTGAAATAATAGCTTTGTGGCTCAGATCCCAACGTAGGGAGACTATATACTGAAACAATAGTATATAGTCGAAATATAGGCTGAAATAATAGTCTGATATTTCAGACCTGACCCGGACAACCCCGAATTAAGCGCCTAAAACTAATCGCTCAATTCGATTGCATGCTAAATCACAAGCGCGCAATCAATCCCTTTTCAGACTAGACTTCCTTTCCCCAGACTATCTAGAGAGTCGATCACATGCCTATCATGAGATGCGCGATCGGATTGAGTGCCACACCACCGGCACGCAATTGGCCTATGCCCGGCTTAGCCTCACCGTCCTTGATCCCTAGGTTTTCTCGATTAAATGCTTCGAAAGGAACATTTAATTGGATTACGCACCCCAAAATGGGCACACAATTAGTTTTAATGCGGTTAGGACTAGGAAACTCACTGAGCAAGTCAGTCGGTCTCTCATTGAGTCGGTGACCGACTCAAAGCGATTAAGCATTGGGAAACCAGCGCGTAATTTAATTAAACGCCTGAAACAAGGCGTTTAATTAGAAAAAAACCTATAAATTTTTTTTTTCTTAATTCGCCTAGGAGGCTGGACAAATTTCGAGAGAGAACGGACTTTTTTGGACCCGAGAACTCCGAGGACAAACCTATAGAGCAACCTGCCATGATTTCGAGATTCAAGCTTCGAATCTTCGAGATTTCTCTCCGCAGCCTCGACCTTAGGTAAGAATTTCATCTTTAATTCCCAACCGTAGTTCTTAATTTTTAGACGTAGGACTTTTCTTAGTTTAAATCATTAATATTAATTCAGTCCGAGACCGTAGCACCTTTTTTAGACTGCAAATTTTTTATATCTGGTTATAGTTCTTCGAATTTAGAATCAGTCTTTAATCCGACGGTCTAATTTACCCATCCTAGACTCTAATTTGGTTCTAAAATCTTAATCTCCATTCCTATCATTAATTTCGGGTTCTAGGTCTTAGACTCTAGAACCAGTCCTTAATCATATGGTATAATTTTCTAATTTCAGACCCGAATTCAGTCTTAAAATTTTAAATTATGGTTTTGATTCCCTATTTTAATACCTCCAAAAATACTAAATATTAATTTTAATTTCTATATTTCTAATTTCTTAATTTAATCCATAGTTATTATTCCAAAATCGACTCTGAAAAATCCAAAATACTATTTTATCATCATGAATCTAATTTATCTTTAATCTCAGCCACCCAATTTGCCCAAGGGAGCTTACGGAGGGTACTCGGGAATGAGGCCAATCTTCCTTAGCATAGCGGGCCCAAAACCCTTTTTTTAGAATTATTTAGTTATTTTAATTAGGGCTATAATATAAGTTCCAAAATTTATTCTTAGAATTTTAGTATGATTAATTTGCATGCTTTATTTTGATTAAATCCTTAGAATAATTACTTCGATTAGAATTCTAACAAAGTTAGTTCCTTTATTTTAATTAGATAATTCTCGCATGGTTAATTCCTCACTTTATTAGACCTCAGTATCATTAATCAGTCCTTTTATTTTAATTAGAATCCTAGTATAATTAATTTATTACTTTGATCATAATCCTAGTCAAATCAGTTCCTTTATTTTAATTAGAATTTAGTATAGTTAATTCATTGCTTTAATTGAAATTTTAGCAAAATTAGTTTATTTGCTTTAATTAGAATTTTTATAAAATTAGTATATTTGCTCTAACTAGAGTTTCTAGTAAAATCACTCTTCTATTTCAATTAGAATTCTGGTAGGATTGTTATACTTGATTCAATTAGAATTCTGGTACAACTAGTACACGTGCTTTACTTAGAATTTCAGTGTAACTAGCATATTTAGTTTAATTAAAGTTTCATTAAAATTAATACACCTGCATTCCTAGTACAATTAGGAGACCGATACTAATTGGACTTTTAGTAGTATTAGGACACTATATAAATTAGAATTCTAGCAGTGTTAGGAAACTAAAATTAATTAGACTCCTGATAGAATTAGAATACTAAATTAAATATATCATAATAAATTTCCACATAACTAAACTCACAACAGAATTGGGAAGTCTAAACCGATTAGAACTATAACAATAACGGGAAATAAAAAGAAAATTAAACTATCTAAATTATAAGAAAAGACATAGCTGCTGACGTTCGCAGGCGGACGATTCAGTATAGAAGTAACCTTCATCCGCTCTAAAGTGTGATCAGTGACGTGTTGCAACGTCGATAAATATCTGCAGCTGGCTATCGCAACAAACTAGGAACCTTCCTAGAAAACCCTTTATTTCTAACATTCTAAACGCTGCAACGCTAGAGTCCACTTAGACAGAATTGGAGACACTGATTCAATGGGGACCGAGAGGAACCCAGAAAAGCACGCACCAACACCAGGGCTACAAGCTCAAGCTTCCATGGGGATTTCACATAATTAAAATCCTAAATGCATGACATAGATAAAAAAATACTATGGACAAATAGGAAAATAGCAGATTGAATAAGCATTAAAATATAAATTTCCTTAATTAAATAATACTTACAATGAAATTTCTCAAGGCAGTAGCCTTGTGCAGAACAACCCTCAACAAATTCTAATGTGTACAAAACCCATTACAAAAACTGAATTAAACTATGCCTAATTACTTACAAAGATCATAGCCAGCAAGAGCTGGGCTAAAAAAGAAGAAAAAAGGAAAAAGATGGTGATCTAACCCTAACCTTAATCTGCTAGAGCTCATAGCTGACTGAGGTTGAAGGAAAGGTAGGAAAAATTAGCTAAGTTATAGCTTTTATACTCAGTGCTTAATGCCTTGGCCCACAGGGGAGAAAATCCTAAGTTTATGGCAGACATGGCTTGGTTAAACCCTTAGATGCCTCGAGATGCATGCATAGAGATAAGGGCCTTGAGATGTGTACCCTAGACCTGGGGAAATCCCCAAAAGGTCCCTGAGTATGGAACTAGAAAGCAGGACCCCGTGCTTCGCGGGACTGGGGCTACTTTATTTGCTCCTCGCGAGGCACGTTGCATGGTTGAAGTAGCTGCAGAAGAGAACTCGCGAGGATGAATTTGTAGTGAGTGGTCTCAGCTCGTGCAGTGGAGCTTCAGGTAATTCCTGTTGCGAGGGTCTTGCATAGATGAGTTTAGATTTCGCCAGGCTCCTTGTATAGTGAGTAGTATAGCTCGCGTAGTGGATGGTTTAGGCATTTACGCACGTGAGAGTTGCGCGAGAGATTTTCTAGAGCTCTCTCTCCTCTTGAGCTCCGTGAGAGCTGTGCGAGCGGCTGGCTTCTTCTGCAGGGATGAGCCGCGCGAGAATTCTTCTCGTGACATTTATGAGATTTTCCTGCCATGGACTGTGCGAGTGCTTCGCGACATGAAATGAAAGAGAAATGCCTAGACTTTTCGAGAACTTCGCGAGAAGGATTTCTGAAGGTTCTAGTGAGCAAGTGCTTCGCGGGGACTTGGAGTGTTGAGAGAAAATGAAGCGCACGACTGCTGCATGAAGTAGTTCTCTGAGGCCATTCCTTCACTGAGCTACACGAGTTCTTTGCGAGTGTGAGTATATTTCAGCCCTATGAACCTCACACCAACTGTGCGAGGCAATTTAACTATGTTCTGCTGCTGTAGCTTCCAACACTTGGGTCCACCAACCATTCCTCCTGTGGACTTCTGGGGTCCACCTTGGCATGCAATATGGTCACCATGGTGTGTGCCACCAAGGTATATTCTCTATTCTTACATTAGTTTCACATCTTAGCACGAATTCTCTCTCTTTTTGACTTCAAACACATGGACTTTGTACTAAGCTGCAACTGTTATTATTAACTACAAAACATACTAAACAGAGGATTATTAGACAACTCCAAGGTGTAGTAAAGGCTAGGTTAAGAGGTGAAAAGTGATACTTTTCAGTGAATAACACATATTAGAGGAGGAAACATTAGCATGGACCTTGAAAAAGTTTATATTATCCAAGAGTGGACTATGCCAAAAGGGGTGATCGAGCTGCGATCACCTTTGGGTCTCGTTAATTATTACAGAAGGTTCATTTCAGGGTATTCGCACCAACCAACGCCGTTGGACGATCTATTGAAGAATCATCAACCATGGCAATGAACTGAGAAATGTCAGAGGGCATTTGAAAATCTAAAATTGGTGGTCACGAGTGACCCCGTGTTGAAACTACCTGATCACTCCAAGTCATTTGAAGTGCACATAGATGCCTTCGATTACGCCGTAAGAGTGTTAATGCAGGAGGAACATCCAGTTGCCAATGAGAGCTGAAAGTTGAACTATATCAAATGGCAGTATACGGGTCAAGAAAAGGAGATGACAATAGTAGTTCATTGTCTGAGGATGTGGATGCACTACTACTTGGGTCAAAATTCCTAGTGATGATGGACAACATTGCGACAAGCTACTTTCAGACATAGAAGTTATCACCGAAACAGGCCCATTGGCAAGATTTTCTAGCCGAGTTCGATATGAACTTGATTTACAAACTAGGCAAGACCAACCAGGTCACAGATGCTTTGAGCCGTAAAGTAGAGTTAGCAGCATTGAAAGTTCAAGTACAGGCTGCTACTAGTCGTGTTAGTTATACTATTCTCGATCGATTGCGTGAAGGTTTGAAGCATGATCCTCTCACGAGGACCATCTTACAACATATAGAAGAGGGAAGAATGCATTGGTTCTGGACCGAAGAGGGACTGTTGGTGACAAAAGGGGGTTATTCCTATGTGTTGAGAATGGGAGACCTCCTCAAGGAATGCTATGACACGTTGTGGGCGAGTCATCTGGGGATACATCACATGCTCGCCTTGTTAGAGAGGTGTTACTATTGGCCTAAGATGGAGGAAGATGTGGAAGTGTAGGTCAAGACCTGCCTAATATGCCAGCAAGATAAGGTTGAGAGAGTCAAGCCGTTGGGGATCCTACAACCTCTTCTAGTGCCGACACGACCATGGGAGACCATCTCCCTAGATTTCATCTTTGCTTTGCCAAAAGTAGGGGAGCTCGGATCTATCTTAGTAGTGGTAGATCGATTTTCAAAGTATGCGACATGTATTCTGACACCATTATATTGTACAATAGAGTAGGTAGCACAGTTGTTCGTCAGTAATGTTGTTAAGTATTGGGGGATAACACAAGTGGTTGTCAGCGACAAAGATCTGCAGTTTACCAACAAATTTTGGTCAGAGGTATTCAAGTTTTTGGGTATGAAATTGAACTTCTCATCCAACATGCATCCTCAAATAGAAGGCCAGACTAAAAGGGTGAATCCCATTTTGGAGCAGTATTTGAGACATTTTGTGAGTGCCAATCAGAATAACTGGGTTCAGTTGTTAGACGTGACACAATTTTGTAATAATCTATAGAATAGTTCAACCTCAAACAAAAGCCCATTCGAGTTGGCAACCGGCCAACATCCTCTTACACCTCATACAGTTACCATGGGATACACAGGATTGAGCATGTCAGCTTACCATTTTGCTGGAGAGTGCCAGAGAAACACCAAGATCGCTAGGGCCAACTTGGAGAAAGCTGCCAAGCGCATGAGGAAGTGGGCCGATCAAGGACGACGGTCGATAGAGTTGAAGGTAGGTGATAGAGTTTTGGTGAAGCTTAACTCTGCACAACTCACATTTTTCGGAAGAAGACACACATGATTGATTCATAAATATGATTGACCATTCCCAATTACGAAGCAGATCAATGATGTATTGTTTCAAGTGCAATTACCTCCCTGATTGAAAATACAACCTGTATTTCATGTCAATTGCTTGAAGCTATATCGAGAAGTTTCGGAGGACCCGACGAAAAGTGTATCGACTTGTGTTGCACCAAATACTGGTTTAGAGTCGAACAGATAGGTTGAGAGGATCCTTGTTCACTGAACCAACAACCAGGGAGATGCGAGTCATAATGATTATCCTGTGAAATATCTTGTGAAGTGGAAGGGCCTATCCGAGGCCGAGAATACTTGGGTAGTAGAGAGTGACCAGTCATCATTCTAGTCTGCCATGAGAGAGTACTTGAAGCGCATCGGTAGGGCATTGACGAAACCTGCTGCTTCACGTTGGGGAATGGTGGGTTGAAGTTGGGACTTTGTAGGCGCGTTACCAAGCCATGAGGACTTTGCCATAGAGACTCCGAGTGTGTTGGTCATGGGCAATGATCAAAATTTCAATTTTTATTTCGGTTTCGATCTTGTCCGAAACCAAAATTTTGACTGAAAATTTGAATTTCAGAGCACTTTTTTTTTTTAAAAAAATTCAAATTATCGAAGAAGCAAAATATCGGTCGATGATTTGAAATTATCGGTCGATAATATGCTGAAATCAAACCAATACCGACATTTTGATGTTTTCGTTTAGGGGGCCACCAAAACCGATGCATTTCGGCCAAAATCTTAAGATTTCGGCCAAAATTTTGAACCATGGTCGTGGACTTTGAGGGCTTGCAACACGGTGACATGGGGAAAGATGTGGAGCGTTGTGGGCATTTTTGTGCGGATGAGAGCTCTGTGTTCCATGAACCATGGTTGTTCCATGGGCAGTATGTCAAACTAATCCGTCCAATAGTACTGGTTGTAGCTTAGTAACTACAAGCCGTACTATTGGACGGATTCCTAGCCTGAGTGTACTAGTATACCAACATGTACACCTTGCACTAGTCGGCTTGAGTATGTGCATCGAGGCCTTGCATTCATGTGGCGTTGCTTGGTCGCTCTAGGGCACATCCATGCAGCTTAGGGCCATTGCGTTCAGGTTGGTTCGGACCAGCCTCGCGATGCGGGTCAACTCCAAAAGGAGGTCAGACCTTTACGCGTCACTGCTCATCGCATTCTCAATTGCGTACGAGATCTCGCATTGCTGCACTCGGTTGTGAGTTGGTTAGGCTGACCTAGCTTTGGAAGTTAGGTACCACACACGAGTGCACGTTAAAAGAAGTGACTCCATGGCATGTTGCTCTCTTGCAATCACATAAGAAGGCATGTCTTTCAAAAAAATTAAAACAAGAAACACCAGCTCCCGACACTTTTAGCATCCGAATATATTGCCGAATGAAGAATAATCGGGGATTTTCCATATCACTCGTAAATCACCGACTCATCGATTATACGATGATTTATCTCGAGGCTGGCCAATCCGGTGAATTATACTAAAAATTTGATATAATTCAATGAATTTTGTGATAGTGGTTTAGTTCAACTTTAGAAGTAGTTGTTATTAAGAGCATTATCAATCGAGGAGTTGCTTTATGTTTGATAAAAATAGCTCCCGCCTTTCATACTGCAGGTAAATTAGTAAATTGTCCCTAATAAAGTCTAATTGTTGTACTTGAGATATTTTTGACTTTTTTATCCTGATTAGTGGTTTCAAAAAATTTGATTTCTGTTGCATGAAACTATAATGTGTATAGTATATCTATTTTGTTGGATATGGTCCTTAGTTTAAAGAAGGGAAATTTACCTGATCGACCTTGTCAGAAATACCTTTTACGTCAGAGTGTGACGGGGTCAACACTCGAGCTTGCAGCATGGTGCCTGGAGCACGCGATGTGGTGCCAAGAAGGGCACGCTATACCTTGGTATCGGGACGACACAACATGTGGTGCCAGGAGGGCACGGGACATGGGGCCAAGATGGCCTGGCGACGTGGTCGCGCTGCGAGGACGCGACACGGTCACATGGGGGGTAAGATGCGAGAGTGATGTGGTCGTGAGATGGACGCGACATAGCCAAGCTGGGCTAGCGATGCGAAGGCCTTGCGGTATGTCAAACCAACGGGTTTAAGGTTCTCCTGCCATTCTGGTCGAATGACTATTTTACCCTTCTATGTGGGAGAGGAGCTGGAGAGTTGCCTTCCACCCACACGGGGCCTTGCATTGGCAGAGGGGGCACAAGTGTCTCTTAGGCCAGAAAGGGTGGGCCTAGGACGCCGACGCAGTGATGCCGTGTGGCACCCAATGCGAGGTTGAAGTATGGCCTCGGACTATGTGTTGCGGTGCATACGGCTGGGCAACCTCGCGAGAACACTTGAGCACTGCGTGGGACTCAGCAAAGCACATTATCATGAGGGTTGCGTGGGATTCCGTTGAGCATGACAGCATGAGCAGGCACAAGACTGTGGGCTTGGTTCGGTATGTGAGCAAGACATGATGGCATGGGGAGCTGCATGACAAGACTGTTGCGAAGCAAGGTACTAGTACAGTGCACAGGGTGAAGGTTGAGCAGGCCAAGTTTAGCACAGTGGTGTAAATGAGCATGTCGTAAGGGGCATGATATGTTAGGTGGTAGCCTGCAAAATAGAGGTAACTACATTGGGGGAGTTCCCGTACTCTAGGCGGGTGGTATCAGAGCCGATGAGAAGATTGGTTGGCTTCGTTGTATGCGGTAGCGAAGTACCGCACGGGTTGGTAGTGTGTCGAAGGACGCCCTGCAACAGTTGGTATCAGAAGTAGGCTGACTTAGTGCATCGGGCGTTAGGTGGCGCACGAGACTGACATTACTGAAGAGCGACCCCGTGATATTTGGTATCAGAGCCAAGTTCGATCCAGAAGTGATGATGCTATTGAGCTAATTGGTGTCAGTAGTGGCACACGATGTGGTGTCAAGAGGGCACACGACATCCCCGAGCTAGTTAACAGGTGAGGGCCTTGTGACTACGAAACTAGGTTGACCCGGTAGGGGTGATGTTAGGGAGCTAGTGGGAAGGTATGGACCTAAGAACTAGAGTGGAAGTGAGCTAGCAGGGAGGTGCTAAACCTCAGGGCTAGGTATGAGATGCTAATAGGCTGGGAGGAGTTGGCGGGGTCAGTTCATTGTGATAATGCGTCAACGAGGATGTTGACATTATGGAGTGGTAGAGGATGTGACGGGCTCAACACTCGAGCTTGCAGCATGGTGCCTGGGGCATGCGATGTGGTTCCAAAAAGGGCACGCGACATCTTAGTGTCAGGACGACACGACATGTGGTGCTAGGAGGGTACGTGACATGGGGCCAAGATGGCCTGGTGACATGGTCGCACTGCGAGGATGCGACACGGTCACATGGGGGTAAGATGCGGGAGTGATGCGGTAGCGACACGGATGCTACATAGCCAAGCTGGGCTAGCGATGCGAAGGCATTGCGGTATGTTAAACCAAGGGGTTTGAGGTTCTCCTATCATTCTGGTTGAATGATTGTTTTACCCTTATATGTGGGAGAGGAGCTGGAGAGTTGCCTTCCACCCACACGGGGCCTTGCATTGCCAGAGGGGGCGCAAGTGTCTCTTAGGACTAAAAGGGTGGGCCTAGGACGTCGATGCAGTGATGTCGTGTGGCCCCCAATGTGAGATTGAAGTATGGCTCCGGACTACACATCGTGGTGCATACGACTGGGCAACCTCGTGAGAACACTTGAGTGCTACGTCGGACTCAGTAGAGCACGCTAGCATGAGGGTTGCGTGGGACTCCGTTGAGCATGGCAACATAAGCAGGCATAAGACTATGGGCTTGGTTCGGTATGTGAGCAAGACATGATGGCATGGGGAGCTGCATGCCAAGACTGTTGCGAAGCAAGGTACTCGTGCAGTGCACAGGGTGAAACTTGAGCAGGCCAAGTTTAGCACAGTGGTGCAAATGAGCGTGTCGTAAGGGGCACGATATGTTGGGTGGTAGGCTGTGAAACAGAGATAACCACGTTGGGAGAGTTCCCGTCCTCTAGGTGGGTGGTATCAGAGCTGATGAGAAGATTGATTGGCTTTGTTGCATGCGGTAGCGAAGCACCGCGCGGGTTGGTAGCGTGTCGAAGGACGCCTCGCGACAGTTGGTATCAGAAGTAGGTTGACTTAGCGTATCAGGCGTTAGGTGCCGCACAGGCTGACACTGCTGGACGAGTGATCCCGTGACAAGAGGCCTTGCATTTTCACCTTTACCCAAATCGACCAGCTTTTAGCCAAGCCATTTTTAGCTAGCACAAAAAGTCTGAAATACCCCTTCTTACACTTTTTTTTTATTCTACATGATTTAAAATTTTAAATATTTATATTTTTCTATATTTACGTGATGTGAAACCGGATCTATGCCATTTGATTTGAAGGCCACATAATAAAATAGATTGCGCTAAAGATAGACACGAAAAAAGGCGATATCGCCTCTTTAAAAATAAAATTAAAAAAATTTAACAATCGATGGCGACTCTTAACATAGTTGGTACCGACCATTTTAAGAGTCGTCATCGATTGTGTACAAACTCGTCGTCGACTCTATACATAGTCGCCATCGATTGTATTAAAAAAAAAAATATTATTATTTTATTATTTTTTTTATGGCAACTCTGTACAAAATCGATGGCGACTCTGATAGAGTCGCCATTGACTGTATAAATTTTATTTATTTATTTATTTTTTATGCCAACTCTGTACAGAGTCGATGGCGACTGTGTACAAAGTTAATGGCAACTTTGTAAATAGTCGTTGACGACTCTTAAAATGGTCGGTACAGACTATGTACAGAGTCGATATCGACTATATACAGAGTCGATATTGACTGTATACAGAGTCGATATCACCTTTTTTTCATATCTATCTTTGGCACTATCGATTTTATATTGTGACCTTCAAATCAGATGGCATAGATTTCGTTTCACATCGAGTAAATATAGAAAAATGCAAATATTTAAATATTTAAATTATATAGGTGTATCCTCTTCATCCTCATTTTAATCAGCTACAGTCTTTGATGAAAAAGGTGTATTTGGGTTGATCCAAATACCAGATCGGAGTAGATTGGACTGAGGAGAAGACGTCGTCACCTTCGCCACCTCTGACTTTTAGAAACTGTAGCAGATTAAAATGAGGAAGACGATGATGTTTTTGAGCGTTAAAGAAAGGGGGTAATTTGGACTTTTTGCTATCCTTAGGGTCGGCTAGGCTCCCAGCTGGTCGGTTTAGGTAAAGGTGAAAATACAGGGCCTCTGACATAAAAGGTGTATTTGACAGGGTCGATCAGGTAAATTTCCCTTTAAAGAATGTATGAGTTTGAGAAACTTTAATATACTCACACTAATTGAAACTCAAATCTTGTAACACTCGTTACTTTGACTAGTCCAAGTTTTACCGTCAGCAGGTCAGTATCGACTAGACTGTGATCCGAGAGATATGCCAGGTCAAATCCTTGACCATATATTATGGAGTCAACACGTTGACTAAATGAAAGGATTGAATAATGAGAACCCCCACTACAAAAAATAAGACTGTTAACGACAGTTTTTTTAACAAAAAATGCTGCTATTTGTGACAGCCCGAATTTTCCCGATTTCATAAAACCTGCACAATATTTTTTTTTCTTCCTTACATCATAAACTAAGGGAAAATCGGACCGTCGGGTCGCACGTATCACGATTCGATTACAGAAATTACTTGGTATGCTAATAAAGGTAGAGTCAAAGTAAAATATAACAACAATAAAAGTTCTTCTATACATAAAGACTGAATAAAATAGGTCCACGAGAAAACCACCGGTGATGGCCAACCATCATCTAAATAGTGGCCTACAAACATACTTACAAAATAAATCTTAATACAGTAATAAATCCTCGGACATACCCAATCCATAATCCAAAAGACCTCAAAACCTCTATTAAACAAACCCAAAATATACCCACGTCCAAACCTTACCTAAGGTAAAATTCCCCAAACGGGAGATCCCAAGCCTTTCTCCGCAGCCGGATCCCGATCTATACCTGTACCTGTGACGTATAGTCGAGGGATGAGCTACATCCTAGCTCAATAGAGAAACAACTAAATGAACATATAAGTTAATCTCTCACATATATTTTATGGTAATTAGCAGCATGATGTATCAATGAATTAACTGAAAAATAATTTAAATGACTGAAAAGATGCACTGGATGTTACTGTTACTTTACATGTGTTCATTTGTTCTCAACTTGCTCATATAAGACTGATTTTACTTAAAGACTTAAATCATAACTTAAATATTCCCTGATTTACTATAGCATCGGGCGCCTGATGGAATACCCCCCATCGTCTTCTAATCAGACCATTTTCATATACTTTTTCATTCATTCAATACTATCCAGGTCCCTTTCTCATAGGCGACGGGGTTTAAGTCTCATACATACATTCGTGGGATGTGCAACTGGTGTATGGATTGGCCGCCATACCAGTCACAGATATTCTGCCGAGTCAGTCATGGGAATCCCACCACGTCGGTGGGGTATTCTCCAAACCTTAAATATCAAAAGTGTGCTACATATAATTATTCACCGTGTGATTGTGCTAATTATAGTAGATTAGGCCTTATCAATCTCATTCACTTTACTTTACATTTTTACATACAACCATGGGATGTCCAACTCAATGCATCACACAGATGCTCTTATCATATTCACATCCCCTGGGGACATCACATACTTATTTACTTTACTTTGTGTTCATACACACACACACACTTAAGATTCACATTTTTGATGCATAAGTACTCATTTCTATATCACTACATACATGCTCTTGCTATTAAAATACATGTTCAAGGCGTTCCCTACCTCACACACGGAGTCGTTCAAAGTGACACCACAGTCCTTATTGACGGCTTTCCACCCTCAATCTACATCACAAACACACCATGATGCATCAAGAATTAACTCTACTCACTAAAAACCTAGACTTATTTAAGTGTTTCTCAAAAAAATGAGGCAGAGATGGGTAAGTTCATGCTAATATAGAGTTTGATGTAACTTTTCCCCTAAATTTTGACCTTTAAATATTTAGATTCACAAAATGGTTAAATTACAAAAGTTGTAGAGTTAGTTGTCCTCTTTCCAACACCGTAAGAATTGCGTCAATCAGAGTTTAGAGTAAAACGTTATGGCCGAAATACTGAAGCAGTGTAGGCAAGCACAGTCAAAATTGATTAATCGACCCCAAAATCGATTAATCGAAATTCTAAAATCGATTAATCGACCCCAAAATTGATTAATCAAAATTCCAAAATCGACCCCAAAATCAATTAATCGGTTTTCCAAAAAAACAAGCTTTTTCACCCACTGGCAGTGCCCAGTGGGTGAAAAAGATTAATCGAACCCAAAAATTTATTAATCGAAATTTAATTCGATTAATCAGCTTCGTACTGCAGTTCTCAGATTTTCTTTTTGTCAAAAATTGATTAATCGATTTCCAAATCAATTAATCGATTTTGACAGAAAATCAGCCCTTTTCGGGCAGTTCATCTAGCTTGATTTTCTCTCAAAAGTTTCTTCTTTTATTTCTTTTAATCCAACATTTATACATTAAATTAAAGCTCAAACTTCACACATATCATCAATTAACAAAACTTTACCTCAATTTAAATGTATGAGTGATTCAAGGGCTTGGATATAGAGTTAGGGCTCCTAGCTTCAACTCCATGAGATCCCACTTGCGATTTCATCAGAATTTAAAGCTCGTGTACTGTCTTCAATCCGTAATCCCACACACAAATCTTTTCTCTCTAACCTCTCTCTCTCCCTTCTTAAATTTCTAACCACCAACCAAAATCAAAGAGAAATAAGTTTCTCTTAGCTTCTAACCTATTTAACCCAATTCATGTTTTGGTGTAAAACACATATACCCATAACAGGTGTATGTGACCTTATCAAAAGATCCACACCACACACCTAGGTGTATTTTCACCTTAAACCTAATCTAATCTAGGTCATCAAGTTGACTTTCACTTGATCGTATAAGTGACCAGGCGGGTACACATCTCGAGGAATACTCTTTAAAGTCAAAATTTTCAGGATGTTACACTATTAGTCATGTCGCTACCAAAATCTGTCGCTATAAAAAACTGCCTTAATAACAAGTGCCACTGAAACACCTTATTTTTGTAGTTCCCGGATGATGTAGATCAATGACCTAGATGATAAGAATGCGACGATTTCAGCTTAGATTGACCCTATATCCAAGATCAACCATTAATCTTGAAGGATCAACACATATGATAGAAACTCAATCCTTTGACCAAGTGAATAGTATCAGTTAAGCTAACACCTTGATAATGTGTTTAAGGTTTAACATAAGACACAAGTAGTGTTATAAGGGTTAGATGTGCTAAAGGGCACTTTGTAAGTTAATATAGAACTCTAGCCCTTCAATTTAGTATCTCAAAAAAGTTTGACCCTTGAACCACCGTTGATCCACCCTAAATCGAGCAAGTCAATCCTTTGACAATAACTCAAGGACCTAGATATTCTAATATCACAACTTAAGTGTTATGGATTAACATAGAAGAGGACATGGCACCCTTGTAATTAAACCCAAGTCTAAGGGTTAAGGGGTAGTAATTAAATTAAATTATTAAATCTCAAATTTCTCTCAACCATTGAATTATTTCATTTAATAAATGGTCTATATTTGTTAGTAACTCTAACTAGTCATGCAACTACACATGTGGTAAACTTTTTTAAGTTTATACAACACATGTGTGTAATCGTGGGAATCGAGATGATCCCGTCGCGACGATGCGCTCTCTAACAAAAAATATAGAGTCGCCACCCGGAGCTTTTGGTGTCCCGGGATACCTAGTTCATTTTTATGAGAACTGAAGTGCTAAAAATATGACTCTGAATCCGGTCCACACCAAAGGCTCTTGGGTAGGGGCTTCGGTTATCGATTGGGAAGGTGTTAGGCACACAATCAACCCGCTTAACTCAGTCTCTACTTATGGCCAAAAATAAAATGATGTAAAAGACAAGGAAATGGTTCCCTCTTGCCCAAATGGGCCTCCAATCCTATTTGTGCCCCTCCGTTCCTGCCAAAAATTCGGCGGCGTAACGGCACAAGTGAAAGGTTAGGGAATGCCAAAAAGAGATAGGAGAAGAAAGGGGAGAGCCGGAGCCCTCGGGCCCTTATAGCATCGTAGGAGAGCCTTGCTTGGCTTGCTTTGATGAGCTCTTGAAGGCCTTGTATGGTGGAAAACGAGGTTCTAACTCCTAAGACTTAAAGCTAAGAGTTAGGAAAGGGAGGCTAGGGGATCACACACACACCTAGGCTAAGGGTTTTGGATGCAAGAACAAGCTTGAAATGAGGTTGGGAGATTCTGAAATTTGGGTGAAAATAGTGCACAAAAGGGAGGAAGAACTTCTCACTTTGAGCTCTTTCTCTCTTAAGAAAATTTCTCAACCCCTAAACCAAGGGGTGGGGGGCTCTATTTATAGGAAAAGGGTGGGTCAGGAGGCCACTTAAGAGTTAAATGAGTTTAGCAATTAGGTAATCTCACATGTAAGGATTCTTAGAGTTTTTGGAGCCTTAAAATGTGTGAGAAGGTCCTCCAATGGTGGATGATGGGGTGAGGCTTAAAGCCACTTAAAGGGGTACAAATAGGCTTCAAAAGGGTACAACAGAACTAGCAAAACACACCCTAAAGGTCAAGGTGGTCAACAAGTCAAACCCCAAACATGAAATTTGGGGCAAAATCCAACAATCATTGTTCATATGCCTGGCGCAACTAATAGTTGCGCCAGGTAAATGTACAGTAAAACAGTGTTGAACAATAGCCTGGAAGTTGGCTTCGCGAGAGGTGGGGGGACCCATTTATACCTGGCGCAACTATTAGTTGCACCAGGCCATTTCTCGGGGAAAAAAGCCTGGCGCAACTATTAGTTGCGCCAGGCAAATTCAGGGAAAAACTTGAAATTCTGCCCGATTTTCAAATGGTCATAACTTTTGATATACAACTCCGATTGAGGCTATTCTTAGCTCATTGGAAAGCTGGAGAAGTCTTATTTCCAATGGTATATGCTTTGATATCAATAAAATATGTCAGCTATTCCTGGTGCACCACTCCTCATCCATTGCCCGGGAAGGTTAGGTTTAGGGTTCGGAATGGGTTCTAAGGGTCGGGATTGGTTTCTAAAGGTTCGGGATAGGTTCCTAAGGGATCTAGGGTGATTCCTAAGGGTTTGGGGTGATTCCTAAGGGTTCCATACATACCATCAAAAGCTTAAAATTGTACCTCTCTCGAAAGGTGTTTCGATCGGGCCTTGGGCCAAATTTGGGTGTCTATAGATGCCCCTCTTTGGTATTTGATTACTAATGATTGTATGTCAAAGAAAAGAGACATACGAAGAGGCCCAAGGCATTATTAACGGGTCCACTGTTTTTTAGAACGAACTTCAAACATCAGGTGAGTAACATGGTGAGCAAACGAAAACCCTGGAGTGCCAGACTAATCATTCGTTTCTCGAGGTAATCGGTTTCCAAGCGCTTAGCGACATTACTGGACATAACCGGGGTAGAATGAGTTACGAAAGCCCAATAGCTAGGAAAAATGTTCGCCTCTCGAGTTGTGAAAGCCTGTTAGTCGAGAAAAACGTCCTCCTCTCGAGAAAATTTGAAGGTGATTGATGTTCGAGATTTATTCTGAATACAACAGTTTCGTAAGTAAGAGGGGTGATCGACCCACATTCAAAGATAGGTGCGAAGTAAACATACGCAAGGCTCTACAGTTTGCGTCCAATCCTATAAGGCATTTGATGACCTCATTGGATTATTCGCGGGTGCCCCTGCTGAAAGCAGGGTTCAAGATCTTTGGGCGAACCCATCGATCCCAAAGTTTATTTAGCATGACCACCCGAGCGAAGTGAATAGATGTCACAATGCTTTTTGGGAGTACGTGCCATTTTTCGAAAGCATGCCTTAACTCAACATGACCTAGAGTATCAAGTTTCGACTTCCTTGAACGGATTCAACCAAACATCGGGTGCCTCCCAAAAGGGGGCATCCAATCCTGGCCTCTGTTGACAATGATCATAATCATCAATTAACTATGCATAATCATGCACCTATCGGGGGCAATAAGCAACAACAAAGGTGATGGAAGCCCCAACTCGGACCCGCTCGGGTACAATTTACGAGGACAAACGACTATCATACGGATAGCCGGACGCATGGTGTACACTTTATAGGGATACTGCTGCCCATACAGGTTTTAAGCCTGCAAAAAATAAAAGGGAAATGAACCCTTCTGAATGCATGGTTGCATATAGTTTGATTGATATGTAATCTCATTCTTAACAGGTTGGTTTCAACCAACGATTGACCTTTTTCAACGAAGAATCCAAAGCTTTAAGACGCTTAAGTTCATGTGAGTCCAAAATGAAGCGCTCATCGCAAAGATTTAGCAGTGGAGTTGACTCGATCGAAACATTGATTGTTTGACCGAGACTAACATCGTTGCTCCTGCCTTAAGGCAGGATCCAAAGATCCGAGGCGAACCTCCGACTCAAGACTTTTAATGTGGCACAGCTGCATTGCTGATAACATATTGACATTTTACTGCTTTATGCTTGTGCGCATTGTGGGGAATGTAAATCTTTTTTGTTTTATTTTTTTCTATCATTTTATGTGATTTTTTTTGGAATTTTCCGACTGTTATTTTGTGTGATGATTTTTTTTTTTGAAGTTTTTATTTTATGTGAATTTTTGGAAATTAAAAGCTATTAGTTCTTGGAATTTAAAAGCTATTATTATTTATTATTTTTTTGAAATTTAAAAGCTAATATTTTATGTGAACTTTTTGGAATTATGTGAATTTTTTGGAATTATGTGAATTTTTTTGGAATTATGTGAATTTTTTTGGAATTATGTAAATTTTTTGGAATACTTCTAGCTTCTCTGTGGGGATTTTTTTATTTGATTTTTTTGATGATTTTTTTTTTATGTAGGACCGAGGTGCCTGTGAACCCCGGTCCGCTGTTATTCTAGCACGGCTTCCTTGGCAAGTCGAAGGATGATCGAAAGGCCATCTTGGGGGCGCGTGCATCTGACGGGAGTGACAGATCAAACAACGAAAGGTGGGGGAACCGGTTTTCCCATCTAGCCCGAACTAGATCAGGAATCCGGCCTAAGTGCCTGGCGCAACTAATTAGTTCACGCTTGAGGCCTCAGGCAAAAGATAACTGGCGCAACTAATAGAGGCAGTTTGGATGAGTAGCTGCTAAAACAGCCCGAACTCGAGCTGTGGGGCATCTTTTCGAATTCTTCCCCCCCCTCTTCCTCTTTGAAACCGAAAACCGCTCCCCCTCCCTTAGGGTTCCTTTACGTTGCCTCTACGCGTGCCCATTGCCATTGTTTCGCTTGCGGATTGATCGCAGGCTTACACTAGATCAAAGACTCCTTCTTCACAAGGTAACCATTTGAAACTCCTTTTTGTTGATTTTTCTTGCTTTTTCATGCAAATATGATCATGATCTTACATTTTTTAATGAGTAATGGTTTATTATTTGTATATATATATATATATATTATTGTACACATGTTTATTGATGATGTGTTGGTGATTTTTTTTTTTACGAATGATGCCTTACTTTTGTTATCTTATGGATTTTATTGGTGCCTAATGTATATATATATATATATATATATATATATATATATATATATATTTGTTTTTATTTGTGCACATGGAAGAGATTTTATTTTGTGTTTGTTTGTTTTGTTCCATTTTGAATATAAAGCAAGGTTTTTTTTTTTAATATTTATTAGGAAAAAGGAATTTTTGGTTTCTATTTTTTTGGAAATTTAAGGAAAATGATTTTTTTTGGTTTTTGCAAATTAACTAAGGAAAAAGAAGTTCATTTTTGTTGTTTTTATTTATTTATTTATTTTTTATGTAGGACCGAGATGCCAGTGGACCTCGGTCGTCTTTCTCTGAGGAATTGATTTATTTTATTTTTTTACTTTTGTGTTGGCTTATTATTATTATTTTTTTGATTTTATGGGCCTAAGAGAAAGGGGGTTTTTGTTTTTAGTTAGTTTTTTTAAAAAAACATAAAAGAAGGACTTCCTCTTTTTTTTTTTGATTTTAGGGGCATAATAAAAGATTTTTTTTGTTGTTGTGTTTTCTTCTCTTTTTATTTATTTATTATTTTTTTATTTTCAAAGATAGAGAGGGGGATGATTGTTTTATTTTCATTATTTTTGAGGACAAAAGGGAGGGGAATTTTTTTTGCGTTTTCCTTCTATTAAAAAGGGATTCTTTTTTTGTTTATGTGTATGTGTATCTTTTTTTTTTTTTTTTTTGAAAATAATAGAGAATGGATGAGCATACTTACTTTTCCTTGGCCTGTAGCACATAAATGGTTCTTTTATCACCGATCTGCTTTGATGTGATTGTTTTGTTGCCCCAGCATGTCGGGTGAGGGTGAGCATATTCCCGAGGAGGGTCACGAGGAGGGGCCTGAGATAGTGTATGGCCTGCGGTGGGAGCAGTTCCTCTGGGTGGAGCGGAGAGCAGGCCCCTGGCTTGAGATGCAGGGCGGGGCTGCCCGGGTTGGCCTCTTGTATCAGTAGTACACCCATATCTCAAATTTTGGAATAGCGGGCAAGGTAAAAGATAGGTTCAATTTCTTTCCTTTGCGCAATTTTTTTTTTTTACCTCTGTCATCTGATGTGTATTTCTTTGGGTGCAGGAGTTGCCCAACACTGTGTTCCGCAGGGGGTGGCTCGACTTCCATGAGTTTTACCTTTATGTCCCCCCTGTGGTGAAAGTCTTGTTGGAGAAGGTGGGCTTTGGGGAGTTCATGTCCTGCCCTGCCATGAGGGCCGATGCCGCCTATCTGAAGGCCCTCATCGAGAGGTTTCGTCCCGAGACCATGACGTTCCACATGTCGTACGCCGAGCTGACGCTGACGCCCGTTGATTGGGCCATGATTACTGGCATTAGGATAGGGGGGTCCCGATATCTACTTTGGTGGTACCGAGCCGGGAGGACATTATTCGGTTGATCAGAGCCTATCCTCCTCATGGGCAGACCCATGGCACAGAGGTCAAGATATCCTGGCTGACCTCCCTCTTTTCTACTGATGAGTTGGTGGACTTGGGCCAGCCAGACCAGGTGCTTTACATCGTGCCAGAGCGAGCGATCGTTTTAGCTCGCATTACCCTCCTACTCCTGCTGGGCAAGACCCTTTTTACAAATGCCAGTGGGGGATGAGTCAGCCTGGCCTTGTTGAGCGTGATGGATAATTGGGGCGACGTTCCCAGGCATGACTGGGGAGGGGCGAGATACGCCTGACTGATGTACAACTTATCTCGGGTTACGATCGGAGATTCGAAGTCCGCCGTGGGAGTTTGGGCCGCCCTGGAGGTAATTCTTCTTTCCTTTGCTTTTGCCATCACTATCATTTATTTATCATCATTTTTTGACTGATCCACATATGCTACTGACCCGATCTTGTGCAATGCCCCTTTTTCAGGTATGGGGATATCACCATTTCCACCCTGGGCGCCCGCTCCTTTTCTCGGAGGTGCTCACCTATCCCCTCCTTAGCAACTGGCATCAGGCCCGACGCCGTTTCGTGGGCTTAAAGCACCTGGAAATGAGCCTAAGGTCCCACCTTGACTTGATGGTCCCCGAGTAGGTGCTAATTTTTCAACCTTTGTTTACTTTCAGCTTGGACATTTCTTTCGATTAAGGTGTTGCTTACTTGGTCTCTCTCACCTTTTGTCTTTGAGCAGATCCTCCTTGATCCGTATCTGACATCCCCCTTCTGGGACCGAGCGGCCGTGGGTGCCTCCCGCCTATTCAACAATCGCCGCGTCGTCTTCTTCTATGGAGAGTGGGCCAGATGCTACTATCTGGGGGAGCAAGTGGTGCATCAGTTTCAGGGCTACTATGCCATACCCGTGGAACCTCCGGTTGACATTTGGAGTCCTGCTGGTAGTATTGAGGAGCTGACGACGGCCTTCTTCAACAATGTGCCTAGGGATTATCATGCCTGGTATGAGTGCCTACCCTACCGGTTCATCCTGCCACATTTTGTCCCTAGCGCTAATTTCCTTGCGTTTGGGGGCCCACTTGGTCAGGTAACTTCTTCTCAGCTTGGATTAGTTTCTCTTTCACTTTTACTCGGCCTTGGTCTCATCTGAATAGATTCTTGTCTAGTTCACAGTTTGCTCCGGGGGATGGTTCGGACGGTGAAGGTGGGCCGAGTGCTGTTGACATGTCAAGGGTAGATCCCTCTGGAGCTGGTCCTTCTGGTGCGGGTCCCTCGGGCGAGGGTTCATCACGTGCTGGTCCGTCGGGTACCTCTCAGGCGGGTGCCCCTGGTGGGGGTCCATCTGTAGCCTATGGAACCTTTCGGCGTCTTGACGATGGCTTCCTCTCAGACCTCTGTGCCGACGTAGATTGACAGGCACGACTCTCTGCCGAGGAGGCCCGCGTTCCTCCTCCTGAGGTGGTCCCTGGGGTAAGTTTTCTGATGAGCCACTTCTCCTTTATTTTAGTTTCCTTCGGTACATGCTTTCAGGGGTGTTCTAACAATTGAATATTGTATCGTAGGACTTCAACTCGGCCATGAAATATGCGGAGTACCATCATCATCTGGCAGAGCTTCGGGAGGTGGAGACGGTGAGTACCTGGCTGCTCGACTCCTCTCATTCTTTTCATTATCATTGGCCCCTTGACTGATCTTGTCCTTGATTGTGCCTTACAGCTTGCCCGGGCTAAGGAGTCGCGTTCCCTGCTCAATAGGATTTCGCAGGCGTGGTCTAGAGTGGGGGATGTGAGGACCTATCAGAGCTCCTCTCGCCGTCGCAAGAAGTCCAAGGGGGCGAGCAAGGAATAGGCTATTAGTTTCCTTCAACATTTTTTTTTGTTTTGGAATTTATTTTGGATCTATTTTAAACAATTTGGAGAATGGTTGGTGTGGTACTTTGGAAACAAGTTTGATTTTTATTATCATTTGGGAGATGGTCTTGCTTTGATTTTACGCCCCGATTGCCTGGTATCAAATCTGTTTCTCAGTAGGATGTCCTACTCAATGCCTTTTTAGAAAGTGGCCTTTTGGGTCGCATGCCTCAACTTAGGATCAATCCTGCACATAGCAAAGTAATTCTCAAACCATCAATGGTCGGAAGTGCAAATATATGTAAAACCAACAAAAAGGGTAGAAGTCCCCTCCTCAGTTCGGTCTTGAGATGGCTGTATAATTCCCCCTCTCAGGGAAATTACACTGGCGCAACTAATAGTTCCGCCAGGCAAAACCGAGGGAAGAAATACACTGGCGCAAGTATTAGTTGCGCCAGGTTTGACCTGGGGGCAGTGGGGCCTTATATGCCCGAGTTGGACCAGAAATTATTTCTTTTTGTTTGACTTGGCTCCTTTGATCGGCCTTTTTGGCTCTTGTTTTTCCAAGGCGGGTCCATCACCCTACATTGATTCTTATCTTCCTAAAAGATCCTTGTATGTTCATGGATCCGCTTCCTAACCCTCCCTTACGTGGAGGGCCCGTAGCCAATTTATCCTCTTTGTTGGGCTTGGGGCCCAAGTTCCTGGCAGCTTGGTTTGGGAGTCTGAACGAGAGTGAGCTCGCCGACATGGAGCACCTCGGGCTATCTCACCTTCCTTCCTAGAGATTCCTCTTCGGTGGGAACTCCTTCATGTCGCCGCTTCGTGCTGGGATGTGAACCTCCATGTATTCTATTTTGGGAAGCGGGAGCTGACCCCAAGCCTCGAGGAGCTATCCAATCTGTCTGGCCTGAAGCTTCACAGAGACCTTGGAAGAGTTATGCCTAGGTCAGGGTATTCCAGATCCGTTCACCTTACTCTCAGTTTGAAGAAATCTGAGTATGAGAAGAGCCTCATCGGGGGGTCCACAAGGCGTTCACCGAAATTCCTCAAAGAACTTTTCGATGATGAAAGCCTCTGAAGATTGCTAGTTAGGAGTGTCTTTAACGTGAAAGCTCTAGCACTTGGTCTCATCTCTGAAATCCTCTTCTACACCGGGGGAGAGAGCTTCTCATTGGTAGTTTGTGATATTTTGATGGAGTTGGAGGCGGGCCGGTCCATGATGCACTTGGTGCTTACCGAGCTGTACTGATGCCTTGATTCTTTTGCCTTGGGCAAGGTGGAGGGCCTTCGGGGATGCCCCTTGTTGCTCCAGGTCTGGCTGGGTGAGCATTTTGCCATTTTGGGGCCCGTGCCTCGGTTTTATGTTGCTAGAGGCGAGGTGGCCCAATGTTTTTTGGGTAGATGCCACTTACTTCCCCAGGGTGGTATGTCAGCTCTGAAACTTTGGTTGGTCGATGCTGAGCTGACATGGAGGCTTCCTTGGTTGGACCGGACCTTCCCAGTGATTCGTTCTAGAGACCATGAGGGCATCACCCTCCTAGGACTGACTGGCAGCACCTTCTACTTCCCATTCCAGGTGTTGCGTTAGTTCGGCTGCCCTCAGCAGGTGCCTTGTGAGGCCAGACCCCCTTTATGTGATTTGATCTTTTCTAGGGGATCCTCTGGGGACATAGACCAGATTGCTGCTCTTTGGGAGATGCGTCAGTCGACACTGATGTGTGATTTTGAGCAGGGAGATTCAACTAGAACTTCTCCTAAGTACGAGGCCTGGCCATTGACTGAGCGGCCTGCTGCTGATGGCCCGGATTTGTCAGAGATCATTGATACTGGAGGCCCCTGGCCAAAGAAAGAGGCGGCACTCTGGACCCTTATCGAGCTATTGGTGGATGAGAAGAGGGTCCTGCAAGAACTCTTGGCATGCGAGAGGGTTAGAGCAGACGCAACGGAGAGCGAGGTTCTCCGTTTGAAGGGATCACTGAGCGTTGCTTTTGGAGCCGCCGACTCTTCTCGGAAGAGGTTCAAGAGCCTGCATGGTTGTTGGCTGACTGAGAGGAATGTCTGAGAAGATGATCTTTATGCTGAGATTAGCGCTTTGACACGCGAGCTGAGCCGTTAACTCCTTCCTGCACACAGAACTTTTTTACACAGATCATATACACAGAAAGAGGGGCGTAGAAAACCCCTTTGTAGATACACACATTTTTGGTATACATATTTTTTTTGTTATTTTGTTATTTTTTTTTGCTTTATACTTGTAAAAAAGAAAATACGTTAGTCATCACACCGACTATTTTTTGAGATGTGGTATAAGTGATGCAAAAGGCAGTTATATACATCTATACATATCTATTTTTGGTTTATGTATTATCTCCTCTTTCTTCTTCTCTCTTTTTTTGTGCCTTAATCATTGGGTGATACTTTGGGAAACCCTGGGTCTACTTTTGAGCATGGTCGAACCCTTTCTTTGGAGTCGGACCTGGGTGGGTTTCTAGATTTTGCCAAGGCCGGAATATTGATCTTTTAGATTGAGTTAAACCTTTCTCCTTGCCTCGGGTCATACGTTTGACGGTGCGGGAAAGAAAATTATGGTCGGGACCTGATTTGAACTAGCATGAGAGGCCCAGTCAAACAAGAGGGTACAGGAAGAGTAACAAAAGGGTTCCTCAAACATCAATCTTCTCAATCAGTCCAAACCTTTCTTTTTCAATTTTTATTTATTATTTATTATTATTATTTTTTATCTCCCCCTTTTTTTACCCGTGGCGCCCTTTCGAGTTTTCACCACGTCCATGGGTTTAGCTCTCTTACCCCAAGCGCCCTTTCGAGTTTTCACCTGGTCCGCACATGCCTGCTGTTTTTACCCGTAATGCCCTTTCAGGTTTTCACTACGTCCATCTTGCTTTGAGCTTGTTTTTTTATTTTATTTATTATTATTCTATTTTCTTCTCTTTTTTTTTTTTCAACAGCCACGACATAGACGTTGATTCCATCATAGCCGGCTGGATGGGGTTCTGGTGTCGTCTCACAACTCGGCTTGTGTTGACTTAACAGATATTATAACTGCTTGTAAACCTAAAAGAGGGCTTTCTTCAGGGTGTAGCTTGGCCATTGGTCAAGTTAGGATTTGAAGGTATGCTGGGCTAAAAAGTGTTTCTTTGATACGGGTTTAGTTTTCTCAACATACTTTCTTCCTTGGGGGTTTTACTGTACATCCCCCGTGATTCTTCTACATTTTTTGTTCTTTTTGCTTCAATTCAGGCAATCTCTTTTTGAGGTTTTACTTTTTTGATTTTTTTTGGATTTTGATAGTAACTCTACTTCATCTTTTCTCTCTTTTTTTGGTATATGTACACGTATATTTTTTTTGGGGAATGGGTTTATTGAAAGAAAGGCCCAGGCTCAAATGGGGTAGCAAAGGATATCATCATTTTTAGGGATATTTTTAGGCTACTGTGCTTGGAATGATGGCCTCTTTTGGGTGGTTCTTAAGCAGTCACGTATCTGTTTCATCAATACTTACCTTATCGCGATAGTCTAAGAGTAGAACCGTCGGACGTATCCAGCGTTGATGGGCTCAGAAAGATGATCTCCATCTATGGTAGTGAGGCGGATGGCGTATCCTGGCAGCACTTCTCGAATGACATATGGTCCTTCCCAGTTCGGCTTAAACTTGCCTCTTGGATCGGCATGGAGGGATTGGAAGATCTTCTTCAGCACAGTGTCTCCTACCTTTAGATCTCGACCACAGACACGTTTATTATAAGCGCGCGCGATTCGCCCCTAGTAAACTTGGGTATGGCATAAGGCTAGGAGTCTTTTTCCATCCAGTAAGTTCAGCTGATCAAAGCATGATCTCTCTCTCTCTCTGCTTCGCGTAAGCCTGATTCCATAAGGATTCGGAGCAAGGGTACTTCAACCTCTACTGGGAGGACGACCTCGATTCCATACATAAGGGAGAATGGTGTTGCCCCTGTAGCGGTACAGATCGACATTCGGTAGGCCCACAAAGCAAATGGCAGCATTTCGCTCCAATCTCGATAAGTGGCGACCATTTTCTCAAGGATGCGGATGACTGTCTTGTTCGTGCTTCCACGGCTCCATTAGTTTGAGGTCAATAAGGGGATGAGCGATGGTGCTTGATCTTGTATTGCTCGCAGAAGTCTCAGATGCGCTTATTCGTAAAGTTTGTGCCATTGTCCGTGATGATATCTTTGGGTACTCCAAACCGACACACAATATTGTTCTTGAGAAACCTCTCAACATGATTGGCCGTGATGTTGGCATAAGACGCCGCTTCTACCCACTTGGTGAAGTATTCAATGGAGACGAGGATGAACCGATGTCAGTTTGATGCTTTTAGATTAATCATTCCGACAACGTCAAGGTCCCAGGTAGCAAATGGCCAAGGAGTGGTTATGCAGTGAAGATCAATGGCAGGAGCGTGTATCAGACTGGAGTGTTCTTGACACTTGTAGCATTTTTGAACATGTTTACAACAATCTGATTCCATGGTGGTCCAAAAGTATCCCTGCTGTAGGATTTTCTAAGCGAGCATGTGACCGTTGATGTGGGCTCCGCATACGCCCTCATGGATTTCTTTCATAATATTGACCACTTCACTTTCAGTGAGGCACCTGAGTAAGATGTTATTGTATGATCGCTTGTAGAGGCATTCTCCGCAAATGACGTAACCTGCCGCTAAACGTTGAATGGTTCGTAGGTCTATCTTGGATGTACCCTCTGGGAAAGTTAGGGTTTCGAGGAAATTCTTAATATCTGAGAACCAAGGTGGCTCATCATCAGGCTTTGTAGGTTCCTCAATCTAGAGGCAGAAGGCCGGCTCATTCCTCTGCTCGATCACGATCGCCTTTATCTTTACACCATAGGGGATTTCAATTATTGACGCCAAAGTTGCTAAGGCGTCGGCATAGCGAGTCCTTATCCGGGGGACGTATGAGAAAGTCACCTCTTGGAAGCAAGCTATCAGATCTTCGAGGTGTTCATGATAGGGGATCAGTTTCTCATCTTTCGTCTTCCAGTCACCATTCGTCTGACATATGATTAACTGTGAATCGCCAAATACTCGAAGGTGAGTTACATTCAGATCGAGATCCGCCTACAGACCAGCGACGCAAGCTTCATACTCAGCCATATTGTTTGTGCAAGGGAAGTTGAGCTTGATAGAGACCGGTAAATGGGATCCTTTCGGTGAAATCAGGATGGCTCCAACTCCTTGGCCCTCGACATTTGCTGCCCCGTCAAAGTGCATTACCCATGATTCTTCTGCTTCTTCTGTATCGTCTTCCGTCATGAACAAGATATCTTCATCTGGAAATTCGATTCTTAACGGCTCATAGTTAGGTAAAGGATTATCGGCAAGATGATCAACAAACGCCTGTCCCTTGATCGACTTCTGAGTGACGTACGTGATGTCGAATTCAGATAATAAAAGTTGCCATTGTGCGGTTCGTCCAGTGAGAGCTGGCTTTTCAAATAGGTATTTCAACGGATCCATTCAAGCTAACAGCAGAACGACTTGAGATTGCAAGTAGTGGTGGAGACTTTGAGCAGCCCATACAAGAGCCAGGCATGCTTTCTCCAAATGAGAGTAGCGTGTCTCGTAATCAGTAAACTTTTTGCTCAGATAGTAAATGGCCTGCTCTCTTCTCCCTGTTTCATCGGGCTGCCCCAAAACACATCCCATCGAAACTTTCGTCGTGGAGAGATACATCAAGAGTGGTCTCCCTGGCTCAGGTGGTACCAAAATAGGTGGATTAAGGAGGTAGCTTTTGATTTTTTTGAATGCTACCTGACAATTGTCGTTCCATTCAACGGGCAAATTCTTCCTTAGTAACTTGAAGATCGGCGTGCAGATTGGAGTTAGTCTGCAATGAAAGCCGATATGTCTTGTATACGCTTGAAACCCTCTAACCTCTTTCTCGATAGACGGCGGTGGCATTTCAGTGATGGCTTTAACTTTGATTGGGTCGACCTCGATCCCCCTCCTGCTGATTATGAACCCTAGAAGTTTCCCTGACATAGCACCAAATGCTCACTTCTGTGGATTCAGTTGTAGCCGATACTTCCTTAGCCTTTCAAATAGCTTCTGAAGGTTTACCAGATGGTCGCTTCGCTCCGGTGACTTGGCTATCATGTCGTCGACATACACTTCAATCTTTCGGTGCATCATGTCATGAAATAGTGTAGTCATAGCTCTCTGGTACGTTGCACCAGCATTCTTCAGCTCGAATGGCATGACCCGATAGCAAAAGGTTCCCCAGGGGGTAATGAACACTGTCTTCTCGCGATCAACCTCTGCCATTTTGATTTGATTGCATCCTGAGAATCCATCCATAAAAAAAAGCATCCCGTGCTTAGCTATGTTATCAACCAAGATGTCGATGTGTGGCAATGGGAAATCATCCTTCGGGCTCGCTTTATTCATATTACGAAAATCGATGCACATGCGGACCTTTCCATCTTTCTTTGGCACAGGTACGATATTAGCTAGCCACTGCGGGTACTTGGATACCATGAGAAACCCTGCGTCATACTGCTTGATGACCTCGTCTTTGACTTTCAACATCCACTCAGGTCGGAGACGTCTTAACTTCTGCTTGACTGACTTCATTCATATCAGGGTAGAGGGGCAACTCATGCTCGACCAAATCAGTATCCAGACCAGGCATGTCCTCGTAGGACTAGGCAAAAACATCTTGGTATGACCAAAGGAAGTTGATCATGCTTTTTCTTTCCTCAGGAGACAGTGACGTTCTGATTTTGGTTATCCTGGGAACCTCCTTAATTCTTAGATTGACGTCTTCGGTCTCTTCGACAATGGGGGTAGGGCCATACTCAAAGTCGACAAATCGGTCAAGGAGCTCGTTGGGAAGCTCCTCGAAGGGGACATCCTCGTCCAGACTCGTGATCCCTACCTCTTCTTGTATTTCTATAGGGAAGGGGTCGATTTCACGTGGGACGTGTATTTTGATTAAGGCATCCTTTTGTGGCACATTTTCTGGAATTTTAAATGACAATATTTTTGGACTTTAGATTTTTCCAATGTTTTTAGGATTTTATATTTTTTCCATATTTTTGAGATTTTGTATTTTTTCTATGTTTTTAAGATTTTTTTTTTCTTCGGAGACGGACCCTTGGCAAGGCGGGTTTGTGTATATACAAGGTATTGCCTTCCAAGGGCTTATCTCACTTTTTATAGGTTATTTTTTTTTTAAAAACGGGTGCCAAATGTTAGGCCACTCTCCGCTTCCAGGGTTTGGGGCAAAGATGCCCAGTTGCGTACCTGAGGGGCCACTTCTTTACCTGTTAGGAAGGAGGGTGCTGACTAATATGGCTCATTGGAGTCAGCCTCTATCATATTGATCCCCATTTCGTTTGAGATGATGTCCTCAAATGATAACTCGGTTTTATGCTGATTCACCACAGGGGGGTTTGTTCAGGTGCCGATCGTCGTTCCTCGAAAAGGGACAACGCGGCCAAATCTATCTCCAAGCTAGGAAGGGAGATCTGGGGATTGGTGGGATGAACTGGGGCTATGGGTTTGTGTGGGGTCAAATGGGTTGCCCCATTTCGATCAATCTTTACGACCCCTGCACTGACAAAGGAATCCCTGATGTGCGACCTAGGGCGAGGTTTCTCTTCTATGTTGATTCCTCGAGCTCTTGCAGCTGCGACGACCCTGGCTTTCTCTTTGGCCTCTCAGACCTCTTGCTCTGTGGGCTTGTATCCTAGCCCGAATCTTACTTTCTGTCCCTTAGCCACAACTGGCTCTCTTCTGCCTTGTAATTTGGGTCCCAAACCCCTTCCTTTCTGATAGCCCCACTTTTGGAGAATTGCCATTGTCGCTACCATACCACCTCCCGTTTTAGACATGATGCCCTCAATGGGTTCTGGGAGTATAGCCGACACCTCATATTCAAAACTGTGGAGGTCGATGTCCTCAGCGGTGTGTGGTATATTCAGCATATTAGGTTTTTCAACGCTATTGGCGGCTTTTTCTTTCTCACTGTGCCCTTCTTCGATGATTGTGATGATCTTATGTCCAGATGCAAATTTGAGTTTCTGGTGCAATGTGGAAGGTATAGCTCCAACTTCATGTAGCCACGGGCGCCCCAATAACTAGATTAAATGAGGATTTGATATCCATGACTTGAAACAAGATAGAAAAGTTCATTGGCCCTATCAGCAGCTCAAGATCAACTTCTCCCATTATTTCTCTCTTGGTATTGTCAAACCCACTAGCGCTGGTTCTGGTGGGCCTTAACATGCACGAATCAACCCCGATCTTGGTGGCGGTTCTCAACGAGCATATATTCAATGCAGACCCATTATCAATTAGTACCAAGGGGATAATCATATTTCTGGACTCAACGGTTATATTCAAAGATTTTGAGTGGCTACCTCTTTCCTCAGGTAAATCGGCATCAGAAAATGAAATGGCATTTGGGGCCATCACTTGACCAGTTATTTGCCCGACTTCATCTGGGCTAACTTGGAGTGATACATGTGCATTTTTTAACACCCCCATTAATGTTTGAAATGAAGTGGGGATGTCATCAATAGATCCCATACAGTGATATGGGCAGGCATTCTTCTCAGCGGAGTCTTCAGTATATGTTCTCGACTCATCTTCTCGAAGGGGTTCACCGCATTGTCTTTCCTTCCTTCAGGTTGGGCCCGTGCTGCTGCTGGTGCTTCTGGCTGCTTTGATATCCTCCCTGATCTGGTAATAAAATCTACTGCCCCTTCTCTACTGCTGCTTCCGACATTGATATCTGTTTGTTCGTAGCTTAGCGGGACCTGGTAAGGATCATATGTGGGTCTCGAGAGCTGGAAGGGTACGGCTGCCAGTTCTTGAGGTACTTGTACTGTTGGTTCAGGAGGTGTGGGCAATACTTGATTCACCTTGGTGGCAGTAGGTTGGGTGGAAAGGTTAGGCCAAATGGGGGTGGTGAAGCTTGAGGGTGGTGGCATTGGAGGGAAGGAGGTAAAATTAGGCCATTGATAGCTAGTGGGTGTTGGCGGCAGATGGGGGATCTGATGGGCCGTTAGATAATTGATCGGGGTGGTGGAATTTGTCAGTGGTTGAGCTGGGGGTGATGGAGTGGGCACAGGCCATTGATAACTGATGGGTGCGGGTGTTGGATTGGGGGCCTGGTGGCTTAAAGGGTAATCGATGGGGGTTACGGTGTATGGTGATAGTTGAAATGGGGTGGGCGCATGCCATTGATGACTGGCGGGTGTGGGTGCAGGATTGGGGGCATAGGGGTTTATAGGGTAATTGATGGGGGTTGTGGTGTATGGTTGGTAGGCATTGATATTCACATAATTGACGGGTGTGGGTGATGGAAAGTATGCCCTGAGATCCAAAGGTTCAATTTGTGGAGTCGGGTTAGGGAAATATTCAGAAAAATTTAGGGGTTCAATTACCCCAACATTCCTTTCTTCGTCATTCCTCGGCAATGGTGCCACATAATTCTCCCCATCACTGATGTAATCGGATGGGTCAAATTCAAATTCCTCCACATCTTCTATCATTCCGATGGTGGGTCTGGGACCTGCTCCTCCGGTAGGATGTGGGGGTAGTGGTACTTGGTGAATATTAGCATGCTGAGAGGTGCAAGGGGAATAATTTTTCCGACATCGATCAAATCCTGGATGGAGTGCTTCAATGGGAAGCAGCGATCAGTAGGGTGACCCGGACCCTGATGAAAATTACAGTGGATATTTAGGTCATAGTTCTTTGGGATCGGGTGAGGAGGAGGCTGCGGTTTGCGGATAGTCACTAATCCCTTTTCTACTAACAGGGGTAAAAGTACACTCAAAGATTTCCCCAGCAATGTGAAGACTCGGACGTAGCGGGCTCTCCCCTGTTTCGAGGTCATTTGCATTCCTTGCCCATTCCCCATTCTTTGCGTCTACTCAGGCCTAACAGGTGCTGCTAGGGCAGCTTGAAATTGAAATGGGGTTGTATTGTTATTGGGCCGGGTATTGACTATGTTCTGGACATCGCCCCCTGTCATCTTCTCATTCCTTTGCTCTGAAAATCTTCTAACCCCACTGGGTCCACTGGCATGTTCTTATTCAGACACCCCTCCCTGATGGCATCCTCGCATCAATTGGCGTTTCTCACCAGATCAGCAAAGTTGGTTTGCTACTGATATACCAAAAAGTCTGAAATTACTGGCAGAGTGTTCTCTAAAATCATCTCTATCTGTTCATCATCAGGTATTCTGTTCTTGACCTGAGCTGCCAATGCTCTCCATCGCCCCAAGTAGTCGCTGAAGGTCTCGTTCTGATTCTGCTTCAAGCGGGCTAAGTCTGACTTACGCGGCTTAATGTCTATATTGTAGACATACTGTTCTTGAAAGAGATGCGTCAAGTCCCTCCATGTTTTCATCATAGACGGTTCCAATGATGTGAACCATCTCAAAGCTGGCCTGATCAGACTCTTTTGAAAGACTTTTATCAGTAGTCTTTCGTCCTCCCTGTATTGGCACATGTCCCCGCAGTAGGACTTCAGGTGTGCAATAGGATTGCTCGTGCCATTATATTTGTCGAAGGCTGGCATTTTAAATTTAGGGGGCAGGGGGACCTCAGCGAACAAACATAAGTCTGTGAACTCCGTGGCGTGGATTTCAACACCACCCATTTTCATCAGCTATTTTATATTTTTTCTAGCTGTTCTGACTCTTTGGACATGGGAGCAGCTTTCTCGGCAGTTGGTTGGACTTCACTCTGGGCCACCAGGGGATGGGCAATTATGGGAGGAGGTTGAGGCTGGTCAAAGCCCCAGCATAGGACCCACTATTTCTGATCTCGTCCTTCTCATACTACTGATCTATGTAGGGTGCAGTGAGGACGGGAGTCTCAACCTGTTGCTGCATGGGTTGGATGGGAATGACATGAGTAGGGGTTGGGTGAGCCCATTGGGGATGAGGAAAGGTTTGTTGGGTGATGGAAATTTGGTTTTAAGGCGAGGCCTGATAGGGCCATTGGGTATGGGGGAAGGTTTGGAGATGGCCTTGGGGTGTGGGGACATGAGAGAATTGGGTTTGAGGTATGGCATGGGTTTGACCCAGTTGTGAAGGTTGGGTTAAATGTTGGGGGTATTGTGGAAGGTATGAGTGTGGGGTTTGGGTTTGGGTCATGAACTCTTGGCCATTTTGGGTCATGAGCCATTGATAGGTCTGGGCCATGGACCCTTGGTAGGTTTGGGCCAAGGGCCCTTGGTGGGTCTGGCCTAGTGGGCCTTGATGGGTTTGGGCCATGGGCCCTTGGTGGTTATGGCCTAATGGGCCTTGATGGGTCTAGTCCATGGGCCCTTGGTGGATCTGGCCTAATGGGCCTAGATGGGTCTGGGCCATGGGCCATTAGGTTTGGGCCATGGGCCCTTGGTGGGTTTGGCCCAATGGGCCTTGATGGATTTGGGCCATGGGCCCTTTGTGGGTTTGGGCCATGGACCCTTGGTGGGTCTGGCCCATGGGCCCTGGGTAGGCTTGGGTGGTGGGGTATTGGGTCATGGGGCCCTGGGATATGTGGAAAAAGGGGGTTTGGGCCAATGGGCCTTGGGGTATGTGGGAGCTTGGAGATTAGGCCATGAGGTGTGAAGGAGGAGGGGGGGTGTTTTGAGAAGCCTTCCATATAGAATAAGCTTGAAACATCTCCTCCATCATGGTCATGGAGGAAGGGTTGGATGGAGATGGGGGATTTAAGGGGTGATGGGGTATAGATGGGATGGAGGTGGTGGAAAAATTTGGCATGGCCCCGGTATAATTAGGCATGGCCACGGTAGGTGGGGGGGTATGGGGTGGATGAGGGGATGTATTGGGTATGTTTTGGGATGATGGGGGGCATGATGAGGAGGGATGAGGAAAGTTGGGCATGGCCCCGGTAAAAATGAGCATGACCCAGATGGATGGGGGATTTTGCGGGGGGTTGGATAGGGTGGAAGTGGTGTACGTGAATGTGGGTGGATCGGGTCTATTGGGGGATGATGGGAATTGGGGAATGGATGTGGATTGAGAAAATGGGTTTGGCATGGGCAAAAGATGGAGAATGGGGGGTAGGACTTAGGATATTTTGAGGGGTATCGATTGGGAAAATGGGGGCGCCAAATGGGCCGGTAACGGTAAAAGGGGGTTGGGTGAGGGGGATGATGGAAAAGACTTCTCTCGAATGGGAGTGGGTTGGAGAATGTGGTGGGGATGAGTCGGGATCGGCGTAAGCCGGGTCCACTACCCACGACATTCTTCGGGAGCGGGTCGGGTAAGGATGCCTTGGATAAGGCCCAAAGATCCTCCTCCTTCTTCCCCTACGGGACGGTGGAGGGCAAGATGATGCCGTTGTGCCGGCACCATAAACTATCTTTTTGGGTTTTAATTATTTTTTTTTTTTTTTTTGTGAATTTTTTGAAAGAGTTTTGAAAAACAAAGGTTCCGAGGCCTTGGAATTCCCTTCTCGGGTGGCTCTCGTACCTTAATTCAAGACCCGCGGCTACGATTTCGAGGCACTTTGGAAGAATCAAAGGAGAACTTTCGATCTGTTGAAGGCATGGAAATCGAGGCAAACAACCCGATCCCCTAGAATGAGCCAAAAAGAAGTTGCCTTCTCTTGACTGGCGGGGGAGTATTGGGTGTCGGAGATGGCGGGGCCCAAACCAGGCACTAAGCACACTAATCGGGGAACTCGGGATGTGAAGAAGGCCACAGATTCTGTCTGGGGTGCTGTAAACAGACCTAGCCCAACTAATACTTGCGCCTAGGTTGCAGGGCACTGTTTTTACACTGGCGCAACTATTAGTTGCGCCAAGGTAAAAACCTGGATTTTAAAGTTGGTGCAACTATTAGTTACGCCAGTTATAAATTCCAGCTTTTTGTACTGGCGCAACTAATACATGCGCCAACCAAAAACTGATGTTTCAGAGTGTTTGACAGCAGCACCCAACACCCGAAATGAGTCTTTTTTTTTGTTTTTCCTTTTTGTGGAAGCTAGGCTTCCGGGAACTGAGCTATTTTTTGGTGATCGATTCTCTCCTCACTGCACCTAAAGGGTTTGAGTCCGGTATAACTCGCTAACGCGCTCCCCAAGGGTTTTAAGCTTCGGAATGGGAACCCACCCGATAGACCTCCGACGCAAGTGCCTTCTCAGATACTAGGTGGGTTGGGACTTTTCTGGATCATCACCATTAGAGGCTGCCGCCATACTAAGACCCCGGTGTTTATGTGTTTGCCTAATCCAACCACTTTGAAAATCTAACCCGCAAAAATAAATTAATTAAGCTCTCTAACTTGGTTTAATTTTAATTTTTTTCAAAGCTTTTTTTTTTTTTTTGGAAGTTTTCTTTAGTTCAAAGACCGGGGGTGATTATCCCGTGCCGCCACTACGGGCCGGCGTCCACTGTTAGGATATGAGTGTGCAAGTAGGCCCACCAATCGGCTAAGGCACTTTAAATGATGGAAATTTAAAGGAAATTAAAAGGTAATGCACAAGTAGGCCCGCCAATCGGCTAAGGCACTAAAATGACGGAAAAGTAAGGAATTTTAAAGGACAATGCGCATGTAGGCCAGCCAATCGGCTAAGGCTTGTAAATGACGAAAAAGTAGGGGTAAGTAAAACAACTTAATTGGAGGGGTGAGAAAAAATAGCAAAAATAAACTTAAAAAAAAATAACAATAATATGTTAGTAAAAATAAAAAATAATAAGGTCAAGTTCAAGGGGAAGCTCTACAAGCTATTCCCCAGCAGAGTCGCCATTTGTGCAACCGTGGGAATCGAGACAATCCCGTCACGATGATGCGCTCTCTATCGAAAAATATTGTGTCGCCACCCGGAGCTTTCGGTTTCCCGGGATACCTAGTTCATTTTTATGAGCACCGAAGTGCTAAAAATATGACTCTGAATTGGGTCCACATCAAAGGCTCTTGGGTAGGGGCTTCGGTTATCGACCGGGAAGGTGTTAGGCACCCGATCAACCCACTTAACGCGGTCTCTACTTATGGCCAAAAATAAAATGATGTAAAAGACAATGAAATGGTCCCTCTTGCCCAAATGGGCTTCCAATTCTATTTGTGCCCCTCCGTTCCTACCGAAAATTTAGCGGCGTAACGGCACAAATGAAAGGGTAGGGAATGCCAAAAAGAGATAGGAGAAAAAAGGGGAGAGCCGGAGGCCTCGGGCCCTTGTAGCACTGTAGGAGAGCCTTGCGTGGCTTGCTTTGATGAGCTCTTGAAGGCCTTGTATGGTGGAAAATGGGGTTCTAACTCCTAAGACTTAAAGCTAAGAGTTAGGGTAGGGAGGCTAGGGGATCACACACACCTAGGCTAAGGGTTTTGGATGTAAGAACAAGCTTGAAATGAGGTTTGGAGATTCTGAAATTTGGGTGAAAATAGTGTACAAAAGGGAGGAAGAATTTCTCACTTTGAGCTCTTTCTCTCTTAAGCAAATTTCTCAACCCTTAAACCAAGGGGTGGGGGGCTCTATTTATAGGAAAAGGGTAGGTTAGGAGGCTACTTAAGAGCTAAATAAGTTTAGCAATTTGGTAATCTCACATCTAAGGATTCCTAGGGTTTTTGGAGCCTTAAAATGTGTGAGAAGGTCCTCCAATGGTAGATGATGGGGTGAGGCTTAAAGCCACTTAAAGGGGTGCAAATAGGCTTCAAAAGGGTGCAACAGAACTAGCAAAACACATCCAAAGGTCAAGATGGTCAACAAGTCAAACCCCAAACACGAAATTCGGGGTAAAATCCAACAATCACTGTTCAGTAAAACAGTGTTGAACAGTAGCCTGGAAGTTGGCTTCGCGAGGGGTGGGGGGACCCATTTATACTTGACACAACTATTAGTTGTGCCAGGCAAATTCAGGGGGAAATTGGCTTGGTGCAACTATTAGTTGCGCCAAGCAAAAAACCTGAAATTCTGCCCGATTTGCAAATGGTCATTACTTTTGATATACAACTCCGATTGAGGTGATTCTTGGCTCGTTGGAAAGCTGGAGAATTCATCTTTCCAATGGTATAGGATTTGATATCAGAAAAATATGTCAGCTATTCCTGGTGCACCACCCCTCATCCATTGCCCGAGAAGGTTAGGTTTAGGGTTCAGAATTGGTTTCTAAAGGTTCGGGATAGGTTCCTAAGGGATCTAGGGTGATTCCTAAGGGTTTGGGGTGATTCCTAAAGGTTCCATACATACCATCAAAAGCTCAGAATTCACCTCTCTCGAAAGGTGTTTCGATCGGGCCTTGGGCCAAATTTTGGTGTCTACAACATGGCACCTTAAGAGAACTAAAAGTCTTGACTTGATCAAGGAATAATGGTGGTCAAAGTGGGTCAAACCATTTTACACTTGTGGGTTTTTACTGCTTATTTTATTTTATTTTAGGAAGCTTAGGCTAAAAGAAAAAATCTTTGGAAGAGAGAATAAGAGATGGGAAAGAGAGATGTGGTCATGTGGCACACATGTTCCCCAGACCACCTCAAAACCCACCCCCTACCAAATTTGAAATTCACAACCCTCAGCTCCTTCTTCTTCCTCTTGGAGTTCTTGGAGCTCCATTAGTGGAGGTTTGACTAGGTCCAACCTCCCATGGTTCAAACAATGAAATTTTTGTACTATGCTTCCTCTTTCATCTTCTACTCTAACATAGTGAAGATTGGAAGCAATTAGAGAACTTGAAGATCAAATGAGCTGTTGTAATAAGTAGGTTTTCTAATTATTCTTCATATTTTAGACACATGATAGGATCCCCTCCTCTTTTTCTTTTGATTTTATGTTATAAAATGGAAAAGGTTTATGGATTTTAATTTATGGATAAACCTATGCATTCAAACCTCAGATCATATGCCACGTGACACCTGATTCCAAGATAGTATATTTTTTGGGATTGTGTGTAATGTCGCATGTCATCTATTAAAAAAATTAAATTTTTTTTGTGGTCTAAACTTCAACCAAAGTTTCACACATCATAGCACATTGATTTTTTTATCGTTTGACCACATTTTGGACCGTGCACTGAGTTTAAACTAAAGACCTACAAGTTTGGCGACCTCTACAAAATGAAAACTCCATCTAAACTGTTTGATTTGGAGCCCATCATTTAAAGATATTAAGTGCAATAGATTAGCACGAAATATAATCTTCATTGGAACATGTCTCCGCTCGAACAAACATGCCTATAAGTGGATGTGAACCATCTGATTAATCAAATTTAATATCAACCATTAAAACTATAGACAAATGTTGATAAATTTCCCTCAAACACCATTTTAAGACTTGTTTTTATTTTTTTGACTTGTCGCACTTCAATATAGGTTTTATCACTATACCGGTATGAATCATCCACATCTTAAACCATTGATGGTGTAAGAATGTTTAAATGATAGTCAAGAGAGTTGGGCCCTTTTTTGGGGGGATAATGGCTCCCGTTTCCCGACCCGACATTTAAACACCAAAATGGTGTTTAATGGATCTTAAACCATTAGACCTTGACTTCTTATCTCACACCATTGAAGTGTGATTCACCATTATGCCATATGATGCACATTTGTAATCAATCTAAATTGTTCGAGTGTCAATCGGTCATTGGAACATGTCTCAACCAAAATAAACATAACTATAAGTGGATGTTAGCCATCTGATTGATGAACATTAATATTAGCTATTAAAATTAAAAACAACGATTGATATTATAATCAACAAATCATATGGTTTAAATCATCCTAAAACACCATTTTTAGGCCTGTTACACTTCAATTTATGATCTATTGATGACACAAATCACTCACCCACATCTTAAACCATTGATGGTGTAAGATCATTTAAACACCAATTATGCGTTTAAATGACGGCTCACATGCCATCATTGATCAGATTCATCACTGCACAGTACACTAACTCATCAATAAGTAATGTCAATTTATCCAATCCAATTAGATACTCCTCTTTTCATCTCCTCTGCAATTTCAGCCTACCTTCTGATCTCACCGAGATCTGTGCTTGTCACTCTCTCACATCTCCCACCGAAGATGATGCACATGACATTTTAAAGGGGCAAATCGGTCACTCTCCTCATCGACTCTTGGAAAGGTGATTCATGGCCAAGTTAATCTCCAACTCAAAGCTTCAACCGTCGATTGATACCCCTCTTCTTCCTAGGATCTTTGGCCACAAAAATCATGAGAAAGTCGCCGGTGCCATCTTATTCAACGTTAATTCGGTGATCGGTTATCTTCGGATGCTCGCCATTATGTCATTTAACGGCGGCATTTTCATCGTCGTCATCTTTATTCTCGCTGTGGGGTATTTGATGTTCAGGAGCGGAGATGAAGAGGTGCTCGTCCTCGAAAATTCGTGCGCTTGTGCTTGAGATCTCACGGTGTTGAACTTGGTCTCCGTTTTAGGGTTTATTTATCTTGTCCGATCTCTTTATCTATCATTTTTTGTACTTTTTTTTCCTTTTTGAAAGCCTATGTATGATGTAATGCAGACAATAAATGAAAACCTAGAAACAGTAAGAAGACACCAAAGAGGAGGAGAAGCGAGGAAGAATAAATAGGGCTAGAGGAACACCCCTTTTTAAAGAGTTTCGTTAGCTGAGGAGAAAATATAGGCACCGGAGAAAAAATACGCGCTCTAATGAGACTAGGACTTTATGGGCATGGGCTTTATTTGTAACAAATTTAGGGGCAATTTAGGCATGGCAAAAATGACAGAAACTATTTTTACTTTTATATAGTAGTAAGGATTAATGTCTAAATATTATTTATGTGATCCTAAATTATAATATATAATTCTATTTAATCAAAGATGTTATGGCTATTCTCTAATTATCTATGAGTCATATGGATAATTAGACATTATTTATACCTCTTATGTATGAAGATTAACTAAATATGAGAGTAATTATAAATTGCATTTAACTAACAAGTTACTAGTATGCACAAAATATTTTCATATCTCAAGCATAAACATGCATAATTAAAACTATAAAATGGCTAAGCTTTTAATTTCATGCAAACTCTATATACCCATTCAAACTAAATACGAGTATAGTAAGTAAATTTGCACAACAATTATCCAAATGTAAAAGGCATAATAAATAAGTCCGCACAAATGGCTTGGGCCCAAAACCCACGCTTTGAACCATCTATAAAAGTAGAAACTAATAGTCATTTTATTTATTTATTTTTCCCTTTTAAAAACAATGTGTCATTTTCCTCCAACACAAGATGAATGCTGGCCCAAGTAAACGATATGTCGTTTTCACGAAAACTAGAAACTATGTGTTGTGTTTGCCGTCTTCAACCTCCAAACTGGGTGGGGATCCGATCTCAATGGTTTGTTATAAATCTAATATGGTTAAATTCAATATTAGCACATGCTGGATTGTTTTTGGATCGACAATCCATATTTCAAATTCCTTGCAAGGTTTGCAAAACGTAAGCAACCCACTGAGAAGTGAGCAAAGCACCTTATCGGGGAACAAGATGGGCTCGCATGTGGAAGCTATAGGAACTTGCAAAATTATTTTAAGTAGTGGTTTTGTTTTAAATTAGAGAAGACCTTTTATGTTCCAAGTTTTTCTACAAACTTAATTTTAGTTTCAAGGCCTGTACCTTTTATATATTCCTATAATTTCTCACATTCACCATTCAGACTATTTTATAAATCTGATTATCTTTGGAATGGTAGTTTCTCTTATGGTCTTTACTGCATAATTTTACAAAACAATGACGCTTATGATTCACTGCATGTCCACACTGGCACTAAAAGAAGTGTTATTAATCAGGATTCCTCTAAATTGTGGTACCGGAGATTAGGTAATATCTATATAGAAAAATTAAAAGGTTAATAAATGAAGGAGTACTTAATTCCTTGGATTTTACTGATTTTGATACGTATGTGGACTACATAAAGGAAGAGCAGACCAATAAGTAAAGGAAAGGTGCCAATAGAAGTTCAGACATATTAGAGATCATACATACTGATCTCTAATATGTAGTCTACACATGGACTCCATCGTCAGAAATACTTCATTGCTTTTATTGGTCTTAACTCATGATATATGTATATCTACATGCTTTATAACAACAACGAAGCATTAGAGACCTTTAAAATCTATAAGTCTGAAGTAGAGATACAATGCGGTAAGCAAATTAAAATCGTGAGATCAGATAGAGGTGGAGAATATTATGGTAGATACATAATGACTGAATGGACAAACACCTGGGGCATTCGCAAAGTTTCTTCAAGAGCATGCGATTGTTGCCCAATACACCAAGCCTAGTTTGCTGGACCAAAATGGTGTAACAGAAAGAAGAAACAAAACAATACTGGACATGGTGTGGACTATGCTTAGCAACTCCAATCTTCTTAATTTCTTATCGGCTCAAGCACTTAAGATAACAATGTATATATTAAACTGAGTTCCAACCAAGGTTGTTCCTAAAACGCCGTTTGAATTATGGAAAGGTTGGAAATGGAGTTTGCAATATATGCGCATTTGGGGATGCCCTTTTGAAGTAAGAATTTATATTCCACAAGAGATGAAGCTGGACCCGAGGATAATTACTGGGTATTTCAGTGGATATGCTGAAAGCTCCAAAGGATACAAATTTTATTGCCCATCTCACACCACTAGGTTTGTGGAATCAAGAAATGCAACGTTTCTTGAAAATGACTTGATCAGTGGGAGTGATCAAACCGAGAACATAGTTTCTGAGAAGGATCATTCAGTTATCTTAACCTTCTACCTCAAGTGATGGATTGGTTATTGTTTATAGCACCCCTCAAGTTCAAACTGGTGTCGAACAACCAATCGCTTACATTCCACAAGCTGCTTACAACAACATTCCAGTAGAACAGGTAGTTCAAGAGTTGCCAAGAACTTTTCGACAACGACTTTAACCGCATACTTCTCAGGAAGATGATGGTACAACATTAAGAAGATCTATTACATCAAAGAGATCAACAATTTTTTATCATTATGTTGTGTATCTACAATATATCTGACTACATTATTGGAGCCGAAAATGATCACGCGTCCTTTTCGCAAGCCATGACTTGTAAAGAACCAAAATTATGGTACTATTCCATGAAGGAAGAGATGAATTCTATGAATAGTAACGGAGTTTGTGATCTTCTTTAGCTGCATAATGGTGTAAATACCATTGGATGTAAATGAGTCATTAAAAAAAAGAACGACTCATTGGGAAACATTGAGAGATACTATATTTTGGTTTCTAATAGATTGGTGGTGGTGCCACTAGTATTATTTCAGTCACAGTTTTCATGGTGTTTGGAGATGGCCATTTTCAGTTAATGGTAAATGTTGCGTTTGGGATATTGTGAGAGTAAATCATTTATTGTTTAGTGCATTGGAGCTATTCGATGGAAGTCCTCAATGATATTTATAAAAGCAAATCTATATTTATGTAACTAGTCTACTAAAGCATTACAGATTTTTTGGCCAAATTCAATTACAATGCTTACATTCATATGGTACCTTTTTAAATCAAAATATTTATAATCCTATATTGGAAACGGCTGGCTTTTATACACTTCTCTTAAATCCAAATACCTATTCGAAAACACACCCTACCCCTACCCTACAACAAATTTATTGATTCCCAATATGCTACCCAATTAATAAAGTTCATCAAATAAATGAGATTTTTTTTCCCAAGTATCGACGATTAATATAAAAATCATTATTTTTTACTCGATTTTCGAAACATTCTTACTAACATATAATAACAACTCATCGAAACCAACTAAAATTTGCAACAATTCTAATATCAATTCTCTGAAAAAATATAACAAATATCTCATTATTAATATCCAACCAAAGAAAACTAACCTCTTTCTCCAACAGGCTGCACAAGATGATCGAAGATGCCTGCTGTAGTCAGTGATATTCCAATTCAATGCCAACAATTTAGACTGAAATCCCTAATCAGATCGCATTTCGGTGTTTCTCTTCATCTTCCTCGTCTATCGTAGAACAGGATTTCAGGTTTTGAGTTCATCTCCCCGTTTCAGATTTCCACCATGCTCCATACTGGACAAAGCATACATTCTTTGATTGACCTTCGACCGGATCGAACTTATTCGTCGCTTGTCAATGCCTTCAAAACATCAAATGGAACCTTCACTTCTCCCAGTTTCGATGGTTACCAACCCCACACGATGGGATCGAATCTATCCGTATCCAGAAACACTCCATTGCCCACCTTCAATGATTGATACCTTCAATCATTAGGAGCCCTACACATTGGGATGGAAGCTAGCCGTCTCCAACCTTGGAGCGATTTTCGAAGCTTCGCCACTTTAGCCTTGTGCAATTTTCTAACCGCCATGTCTCCAACCTTGCTGCATTTTTGAAGAGAGATTAGGTTTGTTAGGGTATGTATTGGGTATAGGGCGATTTTCGAAGCTCAAAGCCGGAACCTTGGGCAATTTTGGAAGCTGGGCGTCTCCAACGTTTGATGATTTTGGAAGGGATATAAGGTGGCTTCCAGGAATAGGGCATGTATTGGGTCTAGGGGCACAAGAGTAACTATGTAGAAGGATAGGGAAGTAAATTTACTTATACTTACTAAAACAATGGGCTCCGATGATCGCGAGAATCCCTAAAACCACAAACTTTTCATAATAGTATATGGCACTGAAAGTTTTCAAAATGGATCCTTATTTTCTAAAGTGCCCTTATATATATATATATATATATATATATATATATATATATATATATAAAACCTTCCCGCATTGTAAGGCCCTCTGAATCGCCTTCCCCATTTTCCTTCCCGCGTTGAGCCATATTTGAACTCCTTTCAGTCGAGGCCCTCTGAATCGCCTGATCTTCCATGGTTATACATCCACAGTGTCTTCCCACATCTTCTTCTCGCACTGCTCAAGGTCAGGAAGGGTTTATGGGGCATTTTTGAACTCGATTCCTCCGAAGCCGTCAGATTCTTTGAGTTCCCTCAGACTGTGTAAGGCCGTGTGGAAGGACGAAGACTGAGATTTGAAGAGTGGCGAAGAAACCCTCTGAGTTCGTATTGTTAGAGTTTGTGGGGCAACGGGTGGTCAACGGTTCGAGGTAATTTCAATTTATATTTATTTATATAATCTGCACGTCATTGAAGTTCTTGATATGGTTCATTGATTCTTCAACATATTTAATTTTTTTAATATTCTGAGTACATTTAAATCCACCTACCAAATCTTTGAGTTCAACGAAATCTATGTGGATGAACTCAAATACTTGTTTGGTGGATTTAAGGTACTCACTGCTTGTTGTGGTTTCAAACCAATCATCGATGATGTACAAATTGACAGTCGGAGTGAAAAATAGATGATTTTCGTAAATGGCCTATGACTTCCTATAGAAGAAGGCTTACAAAAGCCCGAATCGAATGAGCATCTAAAGAGGGGACTTTAGATTCTAAAATTGTTATTTATAATTATGAGATTTTAGCAATAGCTGTTGTAGCTGCAGCGACAGTGATATCTGAATCACAGAGAGAAGGGACAATATTAGAAGAGAGAGTGGAGGAGGGGAGTGTGGTAGAAGGGATGGTGGAAGAGGTTATTCGAGAGGGGAGTGTGGATGATAAGGCAGTAGAGAGGAGGGTGGAAGAAACTATTGGAGAGGGGAGGATGGAAGAAATGATTGGAGAGGGGAGAGTGGATGATGTAGCAATAGAGCGGAGGTTGAAAGAAATTACTGGAGAGGGGAGAGTGGATGATGTGGCAGTAGAGGGTGAAGGTGAGAGAGTGGAGGGTGGAGGAGAGAGTGGAAGTGGGTGATGGTGAGGGAGCTGAGAGGGTGGAGGAGAGTGTGGAATGGGGTGAAGGTGAGGAAGTTGAGAGGGTAGAGGAGAGACTATAAGTGGGTGACGGTGAGGGAGTTGAGGGGGTGGAGGAGAGAGTGGAAGTGGGTGATGGTGAGGGAGGTGAGAGGGTGGAGGAGAGAGTGGAAGTGGGTGAAGGTGAGGGAGCTGAGAGGATGGAGGAGATAGCTGAAGGCAAAGAAGAAGGAACTCGAGTTTCGAAAAAGAAGAGAAAAATTCAAGAGGTCGATGTTGAGCTAGCCCAAACTAGAGTAGAGGATAATGTGACACCATTTCTCGGAGGTCCTACGGACACTTCGCTTCTATGATGGTATAAAAATCATATTGCCCATAATCTATGGGTTAACAAAGTAAGTAAGAAATAACATTTAATTCATATAATGCATTTATCTTTTTTATTTTAAATGTGTACATAATTACAAATTTCTTACTAATTTTATTGTTGGTTGATGTAGGATCGAGGTACGTTTCGTGGCATCCAACATTCAGCCAAACTCGATGCCTAGTCCATTCTTCAAATGTCCCGCAAATTTAAAAGTAGGATCAAGATGGCAGGGTTTTGGTTACTGGCTAGGGTTGCATTCAAGATCATCGATTGTGTCTTAGTATCTGCCTTGGTTGAGAGATGGCACCCTGAGACAAATACATTTCACTTCGTTACCGGTGAGATGACTATCACTCTCGATGACGTGAAGCATCTCATTGGCTTATTTATAGTCGGCAAGGCAGTTGTTGTAAACCCTTACAGTACAGCTGAATTGGTGGCCATGTGTGTTCAAGCATTTGGTATTAGTGCCGACGATGTGATCGAAGACTTGAATCACAAAGGATGCAAGGGAAAAACTTTTCTCTTGGAATGGTTGCGTGCTCGTTTGAGCTAGATACTTAATGATGCTTATGTTGATTAGATTGACTGTGCTGCAAGGGGATACATTCTTTATCTGCTGGGATGCACAACTCTTGCTGATAAATCAGGCAGTATGGAGTCGGCTCGGTATGTAAAGGTGTTGGTCGATCTGAAGACCATTAGGGACTATGCATAGGGAGTAGCTACACTCGCTTATCTTTATAGGTAGCTGTGCATCGCATCAGGAAAGAAGGTCTCACAAATTTTTGGGCTGCTTACGTTGGTTAAGGTATACTATATTCGCATAGCAATGTCTTACTAAATTGTGTTTCTAATATTTATTGATGTGTATTGTTGTTAAACTAGATATGTTTTGTATTTTCAAGTGCAGAGCTATGAGCACCTAGCTCTTGAGCATCCAATGCTTATACAAAAGTCTTTTGATAAGCTACCGTTAGCCTTTAGATGACAACAACCTTTAAGTCAACCCGCGCATCCCGAATCAAAGTTGGTTCTTTTACGTGAAGCATTGGATGACTTATGAATGGATCAGATATTATCATAATTAGTTACTTTACGTGAACCTATATAATTATAATAACTCTCTCTCTCTCTCGTACAGATTATTTGTGATTCATATTATAAGATTAGATCAAAATATTCGTTTACTCTTGCGGTGTTTTACACCGGATGTCTGTTCTATTTCGACATCATTGAGCTGTATTACCCAGAGCAGGTGTTGAGACAGTTGGGACATGTAGAATCAATCCCCCAGCACCAATAGCACCTGCAGAAGGGAGCATTAGAGGAAAAACTATGAAGACATATACAGTATACTACTGAGCTCCCTCGAAAAACTTTAAATGTCATCACAGTCACCAATTATCTGTAGAGAATCGTGGTGCTCTAACATTTAGTGGGGCCACTGTGGAGGGTTATATGGAGTGGTACAAGAAGTCCTCTCATTTGTACTTCGTGAACCCAACCACCGCAGAAGCTTGATGCCATCCCAAAGTAGAGATGATGTCCAAAGTAGCGATGATGTCGACAATGTCTCGGAGGAATGAGTACATATTTGTGTTATTATGATGTCTTTCATTTATAACTTCTACCATATATGAAAATCTATATAATATCACTTGGTCATTTTGAATGCAGCGACATCACAGAGATAAGGCATTGATGCTATTAGAGGATTCGATAGCTGTTGGTGTAAATCAAGACATTGAGTACGCGATGGAGGTCATGAAGAGGGCACGCGATGAGCTCCGATTTGACTGTTTGCCCTCCTCACAGACTGCTACTCCAAGTCCGACACTCACAACGGCGACAACACCACGCCGATATCCTCTAGGGAAAAGAAGTCTACCGAAGTGAAACTTAAGATATCAATTTTTTATGTATTGCTTGAAGATATCAATTTTTTATGTAAATGAACACATTAGATTATATGTATATACATGATGGTTTGATCCCCAAAAATGGGTGTCCATCACTTTTTAATGTTAGTATTTGTTGAAGTGAAATTGGTGCCCATCAATTTGTAACTCATCAAAGATTTATATAAACACTACTGGATGAGGAAAAAATAGAGTGGACTTATGGGTGAGTGAAGGAACTCAAAAAATCTCATGTGTGTACAAATAGACCCTTATCAAATGGGTGCCCACCACTTTGTAGCTCGAGCTCCTTCACTCACCCATAGAGTGAACTTATGGGTGAGTGAAGGAGCTCGAGCTACAAAGTGGTGGGTGAGTGAAGAAGTTGGAGAAGGAACTTGACATCCTTGTTTGATTTTAAGTCTATGATTTAAAGATTCTTGTGCAAAAAATAGCACAATTCAACAGTTGATATAATTCAATGGAGTCAAAGGCTATTATCTAATTCGACAAGTGACTGTGTAAAATCATATGAAAGAGATAGTATTTTGTTACAAACTTTTTTATCAAGATCTTTAGACTATGATCTTCAAATCAGATGTTACAAACTACCATGTTGATTCTAAATGGTACACCTCCTAAAAAGTGACCTGAGAACCACACTTGTGGAGAATATCCCTTTTGCAGCCCTTAAAATAAGAATTAGGAGAAATGAAATGCGGGGGAAATAAGCAAATTATATATATATATATATATATATATATATATATATATATATATATATATAAAAGGAACTCTTCTTGAAAACTAGAATATTCTTTTTTGTCTTCTTTCTAACGGTTGTGTTGGGATTAGATGTTTTGGCGAGTGCACTGTGGATGTGTAACAACCCAAAATTTTCGTAAATGTTGAATCGTTGACTTTTGACGAAAAGGCGACCTTTTGACTGATTTAACCTGAGTCCAATCAGTTGACCTAGGTAACCTGGCCTCATACCCACTTGTTATAATTGGGGGTAAGCGCCAAGAGCATTAAATCTCAACTCATACCCTGCGTAGAGTGTACGCGTGTTTGTGCACGTTACACACAAATCGAGCCCAACGTTTGAACTTGGGCCTCAACCCAAATGTCAGCTCGAACCCTAAATTTCTGAACCTGTGGGTCCTAATTTGGTGTACGTGTTAGTTATGATACGCATCACCATTTCTGATTTTCCAGATAAAATCATCGTGGGTTTGTTTGGACTTCTTATGGGATTTTTGGACCGAAAACTTATACACAATTGTGGTATATAAGCTTAACACCTAATCCAGTGGATAAGTGGTTTGGGTGTGCAAGCCCCACACCGAACCAAAAGTTTATTTTGTATAATGGTTGACACCCTTCTTAGGTGTTTGCGCTTTACGCCGAACCATGCCCTTGGATAAGAGTTGACACTCAAGTTGAGTGTATGCACTTCAAGCGGAAGCGAAAGACTTTTAATATAAAAGGACAACGCTTCTCAAGGAAGCTTTATCCATTTGAGAAAAATGGCTTGGGTTTTGGGTTCTATAGAGAGAGAGAGGAAGAGAGAAAGCTTGGAGGAAGGACTCCATCATCATGCCCTCCGAATTGTCGTGATCTTCCGCTCAACCTTCTTAGATTTTTGGCAAGGATCGTTGATCTTTGACGATAAGGGAATCCGTGAGCTAGAAGGTCTCATTAGTTCCAAATCCTCTTGTGTTTTGGGTTATTCTGATACTTGATGTCCGTGGATCTCGCAAGAAACTTTCACACGCGTATGTGAGGAGTTTGATCTCCTAAAATGTCCAATACGAACATGAGAAGGTGGGTCTAAAACCCTTTTTACTCGTGTGGAGGAAGCGTCGATTTGGTGCGTTCCTATGATAGTTATGCGCAAGGAACTCGCTAATTAGAAAGGTAAGGTTTTATGGTTCAATTGTGATTTACGTGGTTTAGATTAGGCATTAATTTCCCTAGAAGTTGTGCATTAAATGTGGGTTGAAGAAGAGGAAAAAGAAAAAGAGAGAAAATAGAAATTCTGGAAGAAATGCTGAAATCTCGAAAGTCGCGCGCGCGACCTTGAAACTCACTTGCTCGAGATGTGCTTCAGAATACACTGGAAATCAACTGAAATCAGTCGCTCACGCGACAGAGTATGTGCCAGGAGAAGTCGCTCCCGTGACCTTGGGGCTTGCGCGCTCGACTGTCTCAGGTTATTCGACGAGAAAGAAGTGTGCACAGTCGCTTGCATGAGGGCCGTGCGACAGTGTTGTGCCATGTGAAGTTGCTCGCGTGACCATGGGAATCGCGCATGCGACTGAGCCAATTTTGGCTATTTTGGATATTTTTGAGAATTCTTTTCGAAAATATCAACGAGTATGCTTCTTAAGCATTGATAAATGACCTTTGGATACATTGGAATGTAGGTTATGAATTGGAGGTGCGCGTGAGGGTCGTTGCCTCATTTTACATGCTTTGCGTGATTTGCATGATTCGTGAGCCGTGAGGTAGGAGAAATTCAACACACAATTTCATCTTTGTCTTTGATTCATAGACTCTTACCATAAGATTTGATTGCATTAGAACTTGTGACTAACCGTATTTGAAAAATCAAAATCTTTGAATGATTAGTGTGCATTTGGAACTCTTGAAATAATGAACCTTTTGAAATGAAAATGAATTATGAATATGAATTTCAAAAATGAACTTTGAATGTAATTGAAATATGAAGTCCTAAGAAGAACTTTGTATGTTTGATCGAAATTGAACTTCGAATGTGATTTTTGAACACTAATTTGAGACATTAAGACATTGATTGTGGAACCATTGAATCTTTGAATAAGAAACTTCGAAACTAAGGACTTTGAATTCGAATCGGTACGACGGTTTATCCGTAATTTGGACCTTCAAAATTTAGAATCTGAACTTTGAACACAAGAATCATAATTTGACCGGTATGGCGGGTTATTCGTAATTTGAACCGGTACGGTGGGATATCCGTAATTTGAATCGGTATAGTGGGATATCCGTAATTTGAACCGGTGCGACGGGATATCCGTAATTTGAACTGGTACGGCAGTTTATTTGTAATTCGTTATTATTATTATGCTTTAAAATCCGAACATTGTATCCAAATTCCGAACTTTGAAACTCCAAAACTCCGAACTTTGAACTATGAACTTTGAATACGAAAATATGATTTGAATCGGCACAGTGGTTAAACCCGTGAATCGAACCGGCACGGTGGGATATCTGTGAATTGAATATATAAGTCATATAAGTGAATGCAAATCGAACTTCGTAAATCAAACCTATAAGACATGTAAGTAAATGTGAATCGAACTCAGTAAACCCAAAATAAGACATATAAGTGAATGTGAATTGAACTCAATAAATCAAGGATTAGACATGCAAGTGAATCGAATTTAGTAAATTGCTTTCCTTTTTGACATGAACAAAACACCCTGTTTTGATACGGAGTTTTCTTCAGTGAGAAAAGACTTTGATATTAGCTTCTGTTTTTACCCAAAAAATATTTTATGATTTATGGTCATTGAATCTATGCAATGATATGATAAGATATACTTGGTATTGATATTTTCCTTACTGAGCTTTGACTGTTAGCTCACCCCGACTATAAGTCACAGGTGTAGGTATTGATTAGGATCTTGGCTTTGAAGAAGATCCAGACTACGTGCCAGAAGAAGAGGATCTTTCGCCTGAGGATTTGTATCCTAATTAAGGGATCGTAGATTTAATACATTGTGGATTTTGATAAGTTTGGGCTTGGTACATTCATGCTATTATACACATATTATACACCACTGTTAGGTGATGGTCGGCCATCACTGGTAGTTTGTTTTAGTTACTATTAATGTTGGATATTAGAACTGAAGATTTTAATTATGTCATATGTATTATCTGCTTTGATTTCCACACGTATGTGAATGTGCTAAGTATTTTTTATCAGATTGTGATCTACGATCCGGCAGTCCAATTTTCTCGGAGATCCGTGTTAAAAAAAAATGTGTGTCGGGAAAATCGAGCTGTCACAAGATGGTGCTCCGATGCTCATTTTTTATCAAATGAGTCGCAAAAGTTGTATAATTTAAGATTAAGATTCATCACCAGGGAAATAGAATTTAGGGCATTTTTAGGTCTTTTGAATCACTTCTTGAGGTTGGTGGTGGATTAAGTGTTTTAAATGCTTTATTATGAAGACTTGTCTAACTGTGTTGCTTATACTCAGTGGTTGATCGAATGGTTTTATGTACACCAAGGTATATTTTTTTTAAATTGATCGATACAACTTATTGGAGCTCAACTGAATACCAAATCAGTGATTTGGGTGTCATGTGGAGCTCCACCTGAGCTTGGATACTCTATTAGAGTAGGCTTCCTTTTCTTATATATATAAGGAAATGATCTCGTAAGTCAAATCTCAAAATGTAGAACACATGTCTTTTATCTATGAAGTGAAGGACAACAATAAGCCTATATTATTTGATGCGTTAGTAGCAAAGTCAATTCGAAATGTAGAACACACGACTCGGACACGATCCCATGCGGAGGCAGAAGACAACTTTCCATCTTTACTCGGCATCCATACAAGTACATCCTTAGCACTTCTACCCGCTGCAATATTCTGAACAATTTCCTCTGTTTTGGTGGCACCAACTAGCTCTACCAATTTATCTCTATCCCATCTATTCTCCACCCATAAATCCTTTATCCACAAAGCGGAAGAAATGTTGTGGCGACTCGATTTTTCCCACATGGATTTCGAGGAAGACCGGACCGTCCCGTTAGATGCGATGCAGAAATCAGAAAATACCGATGTCATAAACATAAATATGGAAGATAAAAGATATTATATGTCACACGACAATGACTATGACATTAACAGAGAGATTCCAATATATACAGAACATAAACAACTAAAATTGAAATGACCACCGGCGACGGCAGACCGTCACCTAAACAGTGGTTTAAATTACAACTAGAACTAATCACTAACACATACTAAGTCTAACTATACCAATTCCATAACCCACAAGTTATGGACGAAGATCCTCAGGCGGAAGTTCTACTACTACTTCTGGTGCGTAGTCGAGACTGATCCCAAGCTCAAGAACCTGTCTAATGTTTGTACCTATGAAATAAATGTTGGGATGAGCTAACAATCTAAGCTCAGTAGAGAAAAATCAATACCAATGGACATCTTATCAGATCGATGCATAAATTCGATAATTATAATTTAAAAGGGCAATTTTTTCAGCAAAAATAGAAGACTAAATTCCAAGGGCAATTTTTTCATAAACGAAAACTGAGACTAAATCTCGATGGCACTTTCGTAAAGGAATACAGAGACAATTTTCAAAAGCATTTTCATATGAGGTAGCTGAGATTAATTTACAGAAGAACTTTTATTTCAAAATAGAGGCTACAATCCAGCCATATCAAAACAAAGAAAAACCTTCGTAGAATTTTTCGTAAAACAGAATCCATAAGGTCTTAAGTTCAAAATAAGAGTCAAGAGCAGAGTTCTCATTCCAAATTCAATGTCTGAGTTCAATGTCAAAGTTCGATTTCGATTGCAGAGTTCAATTTCAATTCCAATGTCAACATTCGAAGTTCTTATTCTGAGTTCTCATTCATAGTTCATATGATTTAGATCTTTCATTCGGATTTCAGATTCAGAGTTCTAAGATTCAGAGTTCATATTCAGGTTCAAAGCTTCACATCATTCGGGATTCACTTATTCATTTTCTCAATTACATACAACTTATTGATTAATGCATGCCTTAAAATGATCGGTTTTCACCTTCACATACGGATTCACATACAGACTCACATACGGAGTTCACATACAGATTCATCCACGGATTCAGATACGGATTCACATACGTAGTGTGCGGTTTGCCCGCCAATGAACGGTTTGCATCACAAAATCACATAACAGAGCATTCCATGAAGCGGAAATAAGGTAAAAACCCCAAGGCCACTACCCCTCTCTGGATACAAAGTTTGGACACAAAATCACATGCAGAGCATTACATGAGCAGAAACAAGGTAAAAAACTTGGGGCCTCTACCCCTCTCTGGATACAAAGTTTGGACACAAAATCACATGCAGAGCATTACATGAGTGGAAACAAGGTAAAAACCTCGAGGCCTCTACCCCTCTCTGGATACAAAGTTCAGACACAAAATCACATATAGAGCATTCCATGAGCAGAAACAAGGTAAAAAACTTGGGGCCTCTACCCCTCTCTGGATACAAGGTTCATAATTCTTTCAGAGTCTTATTCACAATATTCCATTGGGGCTAAGGCATCCCATTAATGGGAACAGACCATTCCATTAGCGGAAACAAGGTAAAAACCTCGGGGCATCTACCCTTCTTCGGAGCCTCTACTCCTCTCGCCCGCTGGATTCAAAGTCATATACAGAGTTCTTATTCACACTTCTTATTCAAAGTTCAAAGTTCATATTTCAGAGATTAAAGTCCAGATTCAGAGTTCATGTTCAGAGTTCAAAGTTTTCGATACAATGAGAGTTCAGATTCAAAGTTCCTAGTCGAAGTTCAATTTCAGAATTCATATTCAAAGATCATATTCGGAATTCATGTTCGGAATTCATATTCAGAGTTCATGTTCAGAGTTCAAAGTTCTATTTTCTTGTTCAGAGTTCAAAGTTTTCTATATAATGATCACTGTTCAATACACGGTTCAAATTCAGATTCAAAGTTCAATTTCCAAGTTCAAACTTGCAATGATCAAATCTAATCTAACTACCTTACATGAATCTATGATAAAAATTGGAATGCAATAGCGCATTGAGTTTTTCCTACAAATCTTTCCAGAATTCGATACTTCAAAGATTCAAGGTAAATTTCAAATCCAAATTCAAGGGGTCAAAATTCAAATTCAAATTCAAATTCAATGTTCAAAGGATCACCATTCAAATTTCAATCATAAAGTCCATGAATCGAAATCAATGAAATTGCGTAGTGGAATTCCCTACAAATATTTTCAGAATTCAATACGTTGGAAGCTTCAAATTCAATTTCAAACTCGAGGTTCACATTTGATTATATCACAAAGTTTATGCATCAAAAATCAAGATGAAACTATGCAATGAGTTTTCCCTACCTTAACGCCGAAGTCATACGAAAGCAATGCAACGTCTTGATCGATGGTCTGATTCTTTCCTCTACATCACATAAACAATGATGCATTAAAGATTGATTTTAATTACTAATCACTTTGACATACTTAAGTATTTTCTCAAAACTTGATTTTAATTTCTCATATTTTTGACGTACTTAAGTATTTTCTCAAAACTGAGGCGGAATGGACAAGTTCGTGCTAACCTTGGATCATGTAGAACTTGTCCTAACTTTCTGCTCAATTTTGACCCTTAAAACATTAGATTTGTGAAATTACTATTTCACACAAAGTTATAAAGCTCGTTGTCTTATTTCTAACATTGTGAGAATCGCGTCAATTCAAATTCAAAGTAAAAAGTTATAGCCAAAATACCGAGACTGTTTCAGCACCTCGCTCAAATTCGCTTGAGCGACTTCCAGAATCGCTCGAGCGATTTTTTCATAATCATTTGGCACGCTCAACTCGCTCGAGCGAGTTTGACTCGTAACTTTTGGCCTAAAATTTTGAGGAAAATTTGCTCGAGCGAATTTTCTCAGGCCTTTTTCCTGAAGGTGACTTGTTTGAGCGAATTTGTGCGATTCTGCAGCTTTTGGGTTTCTTCTTCTTCAATCCAAATCGCCCAAAACCTTACACACATCCAAATTCCCCACAAATCAAAACTAAACTAAATTCACACTATAGAATCATTAATCTTACCTTCTAGATCGTGTATGCGGAGTCTACGATGGTCGAATTGACGGAAATCGATGCCGAAGCCCTCGATCGTCCAATGGTTCAATCTCTACCTCTCATCAACCTTACAGGGTCGAAATCATAGGTTTCTTACAGTGCGGAACGGAACAAAAAGGTTCCTTGAGTTAGGAGAGGGATTTGAGAGGATATCAAATACCAGGGTTTCACAAAATGGGGAAAATGAGGAGAAGTAGTGTTTGAGAAGATGAGATCCATGATTTGGGTTTCAAAGAAGATGGAAGAAGAGAGTGGGGGCTCGGTTCTCTCAGCCGAACTCTCTCCTCTTGGTTCTCTCTCTCTCTCAAATGGATTTTACAATCCAATTCTAATGGGTTTGGCTCTTTATACTAAAGGGAGTCTGATTCAGCGTTAAGCCGCAAATCGGTGTATGGGCTCTTGTTTAACGGTCCAAAATGAGTTCTAAGAATGCACTTAACATGTTTGTTAACTAAGTCCCTAACCCCTAGGCCATCATGTGGCTTGTGCAACTATTTGCAAAATTATTTGTGTGAACCTTTCACACACGGGTACATATATTCATACATTAGTTTGGGTTATTGGGACCATTTGTGCCTAGGGTGCACATGATTGCACTTGGTCACGCACACACAATTCTTCTCATTTTAAACTATCCATTAGTAATAACTAACTAAGCCCATACGTTATAACTATGGTGCTTGAAAAGGGTGGGATCAAACCTAATCCGATCCCGGGTTCAAGTCGTGTGCAACACACACTTCACCTAAGGGTTCGAGATTCGATTTAGTGCTCGAATTCGACAATGGGTTTTGGATTTATAAATTGGGTGCATTTATCCAATTTAGATAGGTGGGCCAGAGGCCCCGTCACAGTCATCAAAAGCTTGACTAAAGTCAAACCGGTCAAAGCAGTTGGATCATCGTTGAAGGTCAGCGATTCAACATTAGCAAAAATCAGGGTCATTACAAATGTCCACATTTTCTTGTAAACAAAGCGGTCCTGAAGAAAGCCACGCTTCAATTCTAAAAATTGATCGATCAATTTTGGACCAAGATTTGTTGCGCTTCAATTCATTTAAAATCTATCGATCAGTCTAATAATTCGATCGATCGAATCTGGACAGAGTCTAGTACGAGAATTATTTATTTAAATTTGATTGATTGGTTTTAAGAGTTCGATTGATCGATTCTAAACAGCGTCTTAGCGTATGAAAATTTTCTTTACGTTGATCGATCAAACACAAATAGTCGATCGATCGATTATGGATAGTGGGTTTGGCGGAATTAATTCTTCTCTACTTCGGTCGATCGATCTGAGGTTTGACCGATCGATCCTTCATGGATTTCAGGGCTTGACAATTCTTTGGTTCAATATTCCAGTGTTGGTTGTTCTTAAGCTCTCTTATGCCATCAAATGCATCCAATGATCAAAATTTCCTAAAACCATCAGAACTCCACAAAAGCTGTTAGATTGCTCTCATCAGATGACTAAGTGTATGTTTTAGGGTGTGAAATAAATCATATTTCAACACTCAGCTACGAAAAGAAAATTGTTGAAAGTCCGTGGGCAAACATAGTAACTAGCAGCATGGTTTGAAACCCAAAAACTTGACTCGTCTCGACTTGAAACTCAGCCAATTTCGGTGAACTTGAAGACTCAGGTAAACCTCGACTTAGTCCAACTCGGTAATTTAGTTAACGTTTTAATTTATATAGGCTTGCTTTTGACAACATAAGGTTATATGGAGGAGGGGTTTAAAAAATGGTCATAGCTTTTTGTTTGATCGGTAAAAGGATATAGTCCTCTCACTTTGAAAAAAAAAAGGCTTTGATTCTTTTATGAATTTTTTTTTTCTTAAAAATAAATAAATAAATATCGACACTTAAAATTTGACTCGGCTTAGTAGAGTCGAGTCAGACGAGTAACTCATGAGTAGTGACTAGTACCGAGTTTCTCTGAGTCTGCTCAAACTCTGGCAGAGCCGTGTTGAATTTTGGCGAGTTTTTAAACCATGATCAGCAAACATAAGAAAGCAAAACTGTTGTTGTGATGCATCATAGATAAACTCATTTCCCGCATTAGGATCACCAATCCGTGTAGCAAGGAAAATAGCTTTGACAGGTTTTTTCCCTCAGTAGAGTCTCTAAACCAAACTTGAAATCTAGGCGAATAATTTCAATGGGAAAATCATAAATGCTAAAAAAAAAATAGAAATTCAAATAACTGCAAGTTCCGAACTATTCATGACAAAGCAAAGCATCAATATATCTTGAAAGAAAAACGAAAAGAAAAGAATCAAACAATAAAAGTTTCCTCAGGTAGTCGCAGTCTCATAAGTGAATGAGTTAATCTCGGGGAACGCCGAAGGGCTCTCAAAATAGTGGCATTGTGGTTTGCAATTCCCATGGCTTGCATTAGAAAAATTGGGCTTTTCATTTTGCAGAAAATAGCCAGCCCTAATCAGATGAAACAAAACCTGAAAAGTGAAGTGCATTGTAAATAATTATTTGAATGTCTGTTTTATTGGTTGAATCTAAATCTAATGTAGAAAAGACTATGGAAAGAATGACAGTTGAGTATTTTCCTCCAATAAAGCTGATGGCAACCTCCTCAAACCTGTCCAAAAAGATGTTTTAATTGCATAAAGTCAACTAAACAAATAAAGAAGTAAAGACTCATTCTCGCATATAAAAGCTAAAAATGTGATAGCCCGACGTTTCCCCGTCTCTAAACTGGGAAAGGACGTGCCATCGGATCACCTGACATGATCCTTTCATTAAGGGGTTATTTCTTTCTTTTAACGTGACACAATTGCGGAAGCAATGTGTTAACTCTGACAATGGATAATATGGAAAATAACTGATAGAAAACTAGTAACAATATAAACAAAAGATCCGATATATAGCTTTCCACTGATGACGGCCACCCGTCATTTAAACAGTGCAAAGAAAACCTATACATCTCAACATCTATCTGAAACTACCATATATCATTTATACATGTCTAAAAATTTATCTCTCTTTTCTTTTCCCTCTCTCCTCTCCCATCGACAAACCTATTTTGGGAAGAACTCTTCTAAGAAATCGTCTTTCTCGCCTTCGTCGTCGTTGTCTTCCTCTTCTTCCTCGTCGGGCACGTAGGTGGGATCTACAACGCGCTCCGGATCAGGCTCTGCAGCTAAGACATTTAAGTCGTAGAATGAGCCATCAACAAAGCTAAGTAGAGAATATTATATTGTTCACATACTTTGATATTTTATCACATTCTCATGTAGAAGCATAACTGAATTAAAGCATATGATTATTATAATATGCTGATGTACAGAATTTCTGCACGATGCGACAAGTATGAGAAATCAAGCTGAAACAAGATATACATGCAGGCAAAAAAAATAGGGAATCAACAAGGTCAAGCTCCCGAGTTAGTAGGATCACTTGGACCAGGATAACTCAAGCTCCTGAGTTAGCGGGATCACTTGTCCCAAGAAACTCAAGCTCCCGAGTTAGCGGGATCACTTGTACCAAGAAACTCAATTAAACTGTACAGAACATCAAAGATAAGATAGCAGAGTGGATGATCAGCATTGAAATATGACTATATTTCGCACCCTAATACCAACATTTGACTATCCGATGAAGGCATTCTGATGACTGTTATAGAGTTTTAATGGTTTCAGGTGTCCGTGACCGTTGGATCTGACAAGAGCATAAAAGTGCATAATTAAGGCTACATGAGAGCATTGGTGATCGGTGCCGTAATGTATTTCTGACCGTGGGATCGTTAAAGAGCATAAAAGAAGATAATTAAAGGTTGCACAGGAGCAATGGACTAAAAGTCAAAAGAAGTACAGAAATCCGTGAAGTAACTCAACATCCACCAAGAGAGTGAAGAATCTACCCTTAGATATCAATCGATTAAGGACTAAGTGTCAATCGATTGACAAGAGAAGACAGCTTGTCCCCACTTACTTCGAATCAAAAGTCAATCAATTGAGATTTAAATTCTCAATTGATTGAGGCTATTAGGGATAGGGTTTGCTCGACCATATAAAAAGGAAGCTACGAGTGTTATAGAGGGGGCTTCTTTTGGGGTGGCCTTCTTGGCCAACTTTCTTAGTCTTGTTCTTAGGTTTTCTTTATTGTTTTTTTTTTATTGCTTAGTTTTAATTTATGATAATTAGTTTGTAAGTAGGAATCAAAGCATTGTAAGGTTCCGGATTTGTTCCTAAAAGATCCAAACATTTGATAAATTAAAGAACATGTTTGATGGTTTTGGATCCGTGCCTTGCGTGTGGATCAGAGATGAACGGCTAAAATCGTTCATTCAAGGAGGAAGCGACCCCTAGATAAGTAGTTAATTTATTTTCATTCAATCATTTCTTTTTATAAATATTGAATCGTACGACTTTCAAACCATACGATTGGATCTTACTGTCGTGATTTAGAATTTTGAGATACGCTATGCTTTTTACATGATTCATATCGCAATGATAGGCTGAGTTATCGTTTTTAGATAGGGTATGCCAGATCAATAGTCATGTTCTTTACAATTCATTATTCTTAGAGTTAAATGATTAGATCTTACTGTTGTGAGTTAGAATTTTGAGATGCGTTATACTTTTTATATGATTCATACCGCAATGATATGCTGAGTCATCGTTTTTAGATAGGGTATGCCGGATCAATAATCACATTCTTTTCATTTTATTTTTCTCCATGATAAATGATGGTATATAATTTGACATGAAAATGTGTGATTGTTTGTTGATAGAAAAATTATAAATCTAGAGTTAGCGGACTCCTTGATCATCTTTTCATCGTTGTTTATTTTTCATTATTTTCCTTGCTTAAGCTTTGTTTAGATCTTTTAATTTTTATGTTTGTGTAGTTGTTAATTTTTATCGTGACAAAGATTTCGCCTTTGGTACTTCCTTAGGTTTGTTTTACGCTTTTAGAAATTAATTAAATTTCACGCTTCCCTGTGGGTTCGACACCCTTGATATCACTGTGCTACGATAGTGTGCAACCGTGAGATTTTTGACGATCCGGTCGCGACGATGCACTCCCTAACAAAAAAAATAGAGTCGCCACCCGGAGCTTTCGGTGTCCCGGGATACCTAGTTCATTTTTATGAGCATCGAAGTGCTAAAAATATGACTCTGAATCCGGTCCACACCAAAGGCTCTTGGGTAGGGGCTTCAGTTATCGATCGGGAAGGTGTTAGGCACCCGATCAACCCGCTTAACGCAGTCTCTACTAATGGCCAAAAATAAAATAGATTAAGAGAAAAGGAAATGGTTCCCTCTTGCCCAAATGGGCCTCCAATGCTATTTGTGCCCCTCCGTTCCTTCCGAAAATTCGGCGGCGTAACGGCACAAATGCGAGGGTAGGGAAATGCCAAAAAGAGATAAGAGAGGAAAGGGGAGAGCCGGAGCCCTCGGGCCCTTGTAGCATCGTAGGAGAGCCTTGCGTGGCTTGCTTGGAGGAGCTTTTGAAGGCTTGGATGGTAGAAAAATGGGTTCTAACTACTAAGGCTTACTAGCTAAGGGAGGGAGAAGGGAGGCTAGGGGATCACACACACCTAGGCTATGTGTTTTTGAAGTAAGAACAAGCTTGGAAGAGGTTTTGGAATTCTAGAATTTTGAGGGAAAATAGTGCACCAAAGGGAGGAAGAACTTCTCACTTGGAGCTCTTTCTCTCTTAAGCAAAATTCTCAACCCTTAAACCAAGGGGTGGGGGACTCTATTTATAGGAAAGGAGTGGATTAGGAGGCTACTTAGGTGCTAATTGGAGTTAGCAATTACGTAATCTCAAATCTAAGGTTTCCTAGGATTTTGAAAGCTTGGAAAGGTGTGAAGGTAGTTCTAATGGTGGATGATGGGGTGAGGCTTTAGGCCACTTGGGGGGTGGCAAATAGGTAAGGAATGGGTGCAACGGGACTATCAAAACACACCCCAAAAGCACAGTAAAACAATGAGGAACAGTAGCTTGAAAGTTGACCTCGCGAGGGGTGGGGGGACCCATTTATACCTGGCGCAACTATTAGTTGTACCAAGCCATTTCTAGGGGAAAAAGACTTGGCGCAACTATTAGTTGCGCTAGGCAAATCCAGGGGGAAAATGGCCTGGCGCAACTAATAGTTGCGCCAGGCAAAAATCCCTCCAAAAAGCTTGATTGTCAAATCGCCATAACTTTTGATGTACAACTCTGATTGAGGCGATGATTGGCTCGTTGGAAAGCTGGAGAAGTCCTCTTTCCAATGGTATATGATTTGGTATTAGTAAAAGACCTCAACTATTCCTGGTGCACCACTCTTCATCCATTGCCCGGGAAGGTTAGGTTTAGGGTTCGGAATGGGTTCTAAGGGTCGGGATTGGTTTCTACAGCTTCGGGGTAGGTTCCTAAGGGATCTAGGGTGATTCTTAAGGGTTTGGGGTGATTCCTAAGGGTTCCATACATGCCATCAAAAGCTCAGAATTGCACCTCTCTCGAAAGGTGTTTCGATCGGGCCTTGGGCCAAATTTGGGTGTCTACAGATGCCCCTCTTTGGTATCCGATCACTAATGATCGTATGCCAAAGAAAAGAGACATCTGAAAAGGCCCAAGGCATTACTGACGGCTCCGTTGCATTTAGAACGAACTTCAAACATCAGGTGAGTAACATGGTGAGAAAACGAAAGCCCTGGAGTGCCAGGCTAATCATTCGTTTCTTGAGGTAATCGGTTCCCAAGCGCTTAGCGACATTACTGGGCATAATCGAGGTAGAATGAGTTGCGAAAGCCCAATAGCTGGGAAAAACATTCACCTCTCGACTTGCGAAAGCCCGTTAGTTGGGAAAAATGTCCGCTTCTCGAGATGTTTTAAAGGTGATTGATGTTCAAGATTCATTCTGAATGCAACAGCTTCGTAAGTAAGAGGGGTGATCGACCCACATTCAAAGATACGTGCGAAGTAAACATATGCAAGGCTCCACATTTTGCGTCCAATCCTACAAGGCATTTGATGACCTCATTGGATTATTCGCGGGTGCCCCTGCAGAAAGCAGGGTTCGAGATCTTTGGGCGAACCCATCGATCCCAAAGTTTATTTAGCATGACCACCTGAGCGAAGTGAATAGATGTCACAACGCTTTTTAGGAGTGCCATTTTTCAAAACGTGCCCCAAATCCACATGACCCAGAGTATCCAGTTTCGACTTCCTTGAATAGATCCAGCCAAACATTGGGCACCTCCCAAAAGGAGGCATCCAATCCTGGCCTCTGTTGACGATGATCATAATCATCAATTAACTATGCATAATCATGCACCCATTAGGGGCAATAAGCAACAACAAAGGCGATGGAAGCCCCGACCCGGACCCGCCCGAGTATAATTTACGGGGACAAACGACCATCATACGGATACCCAGACGCATGGTGTACACTTTATAGGGATACCGCTGCCCATACAGGTTTTAAGCCTGCAGAAAATAAAAAGGGAAATGAACCCTTCTAAATGCATGGTTGCACATAGTTTGATTGACACATAATCTCATTCTCAACAGGTTGGTCTCAACCAACGATTGACCTTTTTCAACGGAGAATTTGAAGCTTAAGACAACTCAAGTTCACACGAATCCAAAACAAAGCGCTCATCGCTCAAAAGATTTAACAGTGGAGTTGACCCAACCGAAACATTGACAGTTTGACCGGGACTTACACCGTTGCTCCTACTTTGAAGTAGGATCCATGGATCCAAGGCGAACCTTTAACCTAGGACATTAATTTTGCACATTTGTGTTGTCGATAAAATATTGACATTTTACCGTATCGAAACACGCATGTGCGTCGCTATGCGTAGCATGAAAACATAGATTTCTTTTTCTTTTCAAAATAATTTTCATTTTTTTGTTAGACCTGACGTCGGTGGTGAGATGCTTTATCTGATTTGTCCATCGTTGAGAAGTTGCTTGCTTCTAAGCTTTGGACCGTGTGATGTTCCTGCACATTTTCGAGAAAACGTCAGTCCCTTTTTTGTTTATACATATAAAGAAAATGCATCCTAAACAATAAAAGAAAAAGTAGATTTCTACCTACATTTTTCATTTTCAAGATATTTTTTTGGATTTTTGTTTTTTGAAGATTTTTTGTTATTTTTTTCATTTTTGAGATTGAAATATGATGTTAAAAATATGTACATGAAAATGAGTAGAAATATATATACAGTTTTTGGTGTTTGGATTTTTCTTGATTTTTTTGTTTTTGGCTTTTTTCCCTCTTTTTTTTTTTTGATGCCTTGATAGTGAGACGGAGTAACGGGTTCCATTTTGAGCATAGTCGAACTCTTTCATACAGTAGGACCTGAGTGAGTTTCCAGATTTTACCAAGGCCAGAACATTGATCCTTTTGGATTGAGTTAAACCTTTCTCCTTGGCTCGGGTCATACATTTGACGGTGTGGGTTTCACAAATACAATTATGGTCGGGACCCGATTCGAACTAGCATGAGCGGCCCATTCGGATAAGAGGGTATAGGAAGAGTAACAAAAGGGTTCATCAAACATCAATCTTCTCAATCAGTCCAAACCTTTCTTTTTCAGTTTTTTTCTTTTTTTTTTTTATCTCCCTTTTTTTACCCGTGGCGCCCTTTCGGGTTTTCACCACGTCCATGGGTTTAGCTCTCTTATCCCAAGCGTCCTTTCAGGTTTTCACTTGGTCCGCACAAACTCGCTGTTTTTACCCATAGCGCCCTTTCGGGTTTTCACCACGTCCATCTTGCTTTGAGCTTCTATTTTTATTTTATATATATTTTTTATTATTATATATATTTTTTTAAGAGCCACGACATAGACGTCGATTCCGTCATAGCAGGTTGGATGGGGTTCTGGTGTCATCTCACGACTCGGCTCATATTGACTTAACAAATATTATGACTGCTTGCGAACCTACAAAGAGGGCTTCCTTCAAGGTGTAGCTTGGCCATGGGTTAGGTTAGGATTTGAAGGTATGCTGGGTTAAAAGAATTTCCTTGATACGACTTCAGTTTTCTCAACATACTTTCTTCCTTGGGGGTTTTACTGTACATGCCCCGTGATTCTTCTACATTTTTTTATTCTTTTTGCTTCATTTTAGGCAATCTCTTTTTGAGTTTTTGCTTTTTCAATTTTTTTAAGATTTTGATAGTAACTCTACTTCATCTTTTCTCTTTTTTTTAGTATATGTACACGTATATATATATTTTTTGGGGGAATGGGTTTATTGAAAGAAAGATCCAGGCTCAAATGGGGTAGCAAAGGATATCATCATTTTTAGGGATGCTTTTTGGCTACTGTATTTGGAATGATGGCCTCTTTTGGGTGGTTCTTAAGCAGTCACGTATCTGTTTCACCAATACTTACCTTATCGCGATTGACTAAGAGTAGAACCGTCGGACGTATCCAGCATTGATGGGCTCAGGAAGATGATCTCTGTCCATGGTGGCGAGGCGGATGGCATATCCCGGCAGCACTTCTCGGATGACGTAAGGTCCTTCCCAGTTTGACTTGAATTTTTCCCTTGGATCGGCATGGAGGGATGGGAAGATCTTCTTCAGCACAGTGTCTCCTACCTTCAGATCTTGACCGCGGACACGTTTATTGTAAGCGCGTGCGATTCGCCCTTGGTAAACTTGAGTGTGACACAAGGCTAGGAGTCTTTTCTCATCCAGTAAGTTCAGCTGATCAAAGCGTGATCTCTCTCTCTCTCTCTGCTTCGGGTAAGCCTGATTCCATAAGGATTCGGAGTGAGGGTACTTCAACCTCTATCGGGAGGACGACCTCGGTTCCATACACAAGGGAGAATAGGGTTACCCCTGTAGCGGTATGGATCGACGTTCGGTAGGCCCACAAAGCAAATGGCAGCATTTTGCTCCAATCTCGATAAGTGACGACCATTTTCTCAAGGATGCAGATGACTGTCTTGTTCGCGGCTTCCACAGCTCCATTGGTTTGAGGCCGATAAGGGGATGAGCGATGGTGCTTGATCTTATATTGCTCACAGAAGTCTCAGATGCGCTTATTCACAAAGTTTGTGCCGTTGTCTGTTATGATATCTTTGGGCACTCCAAATCGGCACATAATATTATTCTTGAGAAACTTCTCGACGTGACTGGCAGTGATGTTGGCATATGACGCCGCTTCTACCCACTTGGTGAAGTATTCAATGGCGACGAGGATGAACCGATGTCTGTTTGATGCTTTTGGATTAATCATTTCGACAACGTCAAGGCCCCAGGTAGCAAATGGCCAAGGAGTGGTCATGCAGTGAAGATTAATGGCAGGAGCGTGTATCAGACTGGAGTGTTCCTGACACTTGTAGCATTTTTGAACATGTTTATAGCAATCTGATTCCATGGTGGTCCAAAAGTATCCCTGCCGTAGGATTTTCTTAGCGAGCATGTGACCGCTGACGTGGGCTCCGCATAGTCCCTCATGGATTTCTTTCATAATATTGACCGCTTCACTTTCAGTAAGGCACCTGAGTAAGATATTATTCTATGATCGCTTGTAGAGGCATTCCCCGCAAATGACGTAACGTGTCGCTAGACGTTGAATGGTTCGTCGGTCTGTCTTGGATGTATCCTTTGGGAAAGTCAGGGTCTCGAGGAATTTCTTGATATCTGAGAACCAAGGTGGCTCATCATCAGGCTTTGTAGGATCGTCAATCTGGAGGCAGAAGGCTGGTTCATTCCTTTGCTCGATCACGATCGACTTCATCTCAACACCATAGGGGATTTCAATCATTGACGCCAAAGTTGCTAATGCGTTGGCAAAGCGATTCCTTATCCGGGGGACGTATGAGAAAGTCACATCTTGGAAGCAAGCTATAAGATCCTCGAGGTGTTCATGGTAGGCGATCAGTTTCTCGTCTCTCGTCTTCCAGTCACCATTTGTCTGACATATGATTAACTGTGAATCACCAAATACTTGAAGGTGAGTTACATTCAGATTGAGAGCCGCCTGCAGACCAGCGGCGCAAGCTTCGTATTCAGCCATGTTGTTAGTGCAAGGGAAGTTGAGCTTGATAGAGACTGGTACATGAGATCCTTTTGGTGAAATTAGGATGGCACCAACTCCTTGGCCCTCGACATTTGCTGCCCCGTCAAAGTGCATTACCCATGATTCTTCTGCTTCTTCTGTATCGTCTTCCGTCATGAACAAGATATCTTCATCTGGGAATTCAGTTCTTAATAGCTCATAGTCAGGTAAAGGATTATCAGCAAGATGATCAGCAAGCGCCTGCCCCTTGATTGATTTCTGAGTGACGTATGTGATGTCGAATTCAGATAATAAAAGTTACCATCATGCGGTTCGTCCAGTGAGAGTTGGCTTTTCAAATAGGTATTTCAATGGGTCCATTCGAGCCAAGAGTAGAACGGCCTGAGATAGCAAGTAGTGGCGGAGCCTTTGAGTAGCCCATAAAAGAGCTAGGCATGCTTTCTCCAAATGAGAGTAGCGCGTCTCGTAATCAGTAAACTTCTTGCTCAGATAGTAAATGGCTTGCTCTCTTCTTCCTGTTTCATCGTGCTGCCCCAAGACACATCCCATCGAAACTTCCGTCGTGGAGAGATACATCAAGAGTGGTCTTCCTGGCTTAGGTGGTACCAAAATAGGTGGTTTAAGGAGGTAGCTTTTGATTTTTTCGAACGCTGCTTGACAATCATCGTTCCATTCAATGGGCGAATTCTTCCTTAGTAACTTGAAGATCGGCGTGCAGATTGGAGTTAGCTATGTAATGAACCGACTAATATACTGTATTCTGCCCAATAACCCTCTAACTTCCTTCTCAGTAGCCGGTGGCAAAATTTCAGTGATGGCTTTGACTTTGATTGGGTCAACCTCGATCCCCCTCCTGCTGACGATGAATCCCAACAGTTTACCTGACATAGCACCAATGCGCACTTCTGTGGATTCAGACGTAGTCTATACTTTCTCAGCCTTTCAAACAGCTTCTGTAGGTTCACCAAGTGATCGCTTCGCTCCGGTGACTTAGCTATCATATCATCAACATATACTTCAATCTCTCAGTGCATCATGTCATGAAATAGTGCAGTCATAGCTCTCTGGTACGTTGCACCGGCATTCTTCAGCCCAAATGGCATGACTCAATAGCAAAAGGTTCCCCAGGGGGTAATGAACGCTGTCTTCTCGTGATCAACCTCCACCATTTTAATCTGATTGTATCCTAAGAATCCATCCATAAAAGAAAGCATCCCGTGCTTAGCAGTGTTATCGACCAAAATGTCGATGTGTGGCAATAGGAAATCGTCCTTTGGGCTCGCCTTGTTCAAATTGCGAAAATCGATACACATGCGGACCTTTCCATCCTTCTTCGGCACAGGTACGATATTGGCTAGCCATCGCGGGTATTTGGATACCATGAGAAACCCCGCATTGTATTGCTTGATGACCTCATCTTTGACTTTCAGCATCCATTCGGGTCGGAGACGTCTCAGCTTCTGCTTGACTGGCTTCATATCAGGGTAGAGGGGCAACTCATGCTTGACCAAATCGGTATCTAGACCAGGCATGTCCTTGTACGACCAGGCAAAAATGTCTTGGTATGACCGAAGGAAGTCGATCATGCTCTTTCTTTCTTCAGGAGACAGTGATGTTCCGATTTTGGTTATCCTGGGAACCTCCTCAGTTCCTAGATTGACGTCTTCGGTCTCTTCGACAATGGGGGTAGGGCCATGCTCAAAGTTGGCAAATCGGTCAAGGAGCTCATTGGGGAGTTCCTCGAAGGGGATATCCTCGTCCAGACTCGTGATCCCTACCTCTTCTTGTATTTCTACAGGGAAGGGGTCGATTTCACGTGGGATGGGCATTTTGATTAAGGCATCCTTTTGTGGGACATTTTCTGGAATTTTAAATGACAATATTTTTAGACTTTGGATTTTTTCAATGTTTTTGGGATTTTGTATTTTGTCCATGTTTTTGAGATTTTTGTTTTCTTCGGAGACGGGCCCTTAGCAAGGCGGGTTGCTATATACACAAGGTATTGCCTACCAAGGGCTTATCTCACTTTTTATAGGTTGTTTTTTTTTGGAAAACAGGCGCCAAACTTTAGGCCACTTCATGCTTCCAGAGTTTGGGGCAAAGATGCCTAGTTGCGTACCTGAGGGGCCTCTTCTTTACCTGTTGGGATGGAGGGTGCTGGTTGATATGGCTCATTGGAGTCAGCCTCCATCCTGTTAATCCCCATTTCATCTGAGATGATATCCTCAAACGTTAACACGACTTTGTGGTGATTCACCACTGGGGGAGCTTGTTCAGGTACCGACCGTTGTTCCTCAAAAAGGGATAATGCGGCCAAATCTATCTCCAAGCTGGGAAGCGAGATCTGGGGATTGGTGGGATGGACTGGGGCTATGGGTTTGTGTGGGGTCAAATGGGTTGCCCCATTTCGATCGATCTTTATGACCCCTGCGCTGACAAAGGAATCCCTGATGTGCGGCCTAGGGCGAGGCTTCTCCACTATGTTGATTCCTCGAGCTTTTGCAGCTGCGGTGACCCTGACTTTCTCTTTGGTCTCTCGGACCTCCTCCCCTGTGGGCTTGTATCCTAACCCGAACCGAACCTTCTGTCCCTTAGCCACAATTGGATCTCTTCGACCTTGCAACCTGGGTCCCAGACCCTTTCCTTTCTGATAACCCCACTTTTGGAGCATCGCTATTGCCGCTACCATACCGCCTCCCGTCTTAGGCATGATGCCCTCAATAGGCTCTGGGAGTATTGCCGATACCTCATACTCGAAACTGTGGAGGTCGACATCCTCGGCAGTGTGTGGTATATCTAACATGTTGGGTTTCTCCACGCTGTTGGCAGCTTTTTCTTTCTCACTATGCCCCTCCCCAATGATTCTAACAATTTTGTGCCCAGACATGAATTTGAGCTTCTGGTGCAAAGTGGAAGGTATGGCTCCGACCTCGTGCAGCCATGGGCGCCCCAATAGTAAGTTAAACGAAGATTTGATATCCATGACTTGAAACAAGATGGAGAAGGTCATTGGCCCTATCAACAGCTCAAGATCAACTTCTCCCATTATTTCTCTCATGGTATTGTCAAACCCTCTAGCGCTAGTTCTGGTGGGCCTTAACATGCACGGATCAACCCCAATCTTGGTGGCGGTTCTCAATGGGCATATATTCAATGCAGACCCATTATCAATTAGTACTAAGGAAATAGCCATGTTTCCGGATTCAACGGTTATATTCAAAGACTTGGAATGACTACACCCTTTCTCTGGCAAATCAGCATCAGAAAATGAAATGGCATTTAGGGCCATTACTTGCCTAATTATCTGCCCGACCTCATCTGGGCAGACTTGTAGTGATACATGTGCATTTTTCAACGCCCCCATTAATGCTTGGAAATATAGTGGGGATGTCATCAACAGATCCCAAACGGTGATATGGGCAGGCATCCTTCTCAGCTGAGTCTTCAGTATATGTTCTCGACTCATCTTCTCGAAGGGGTTCACCGCGCTGTCTTTCTTTCCTTCGGGTTGGGCCTATGCTACTGTTGGTGCTTCTGGTTGCTTCGATATTCTCCCCGACCTGGTAACAAAATCTACTACCCCTTCTCTACTGCTGCTGCCGACATTGGCATCTGTTTGTTCATAGCTCAGTGGGACCTGATGAGGATCATAGGTTGGTCCCGAGAGCTGAAAAGGTATGACTGCTGGTACTTGAGGCACTTGTATTGTCGGCTCAGCAGGTGGGGGCAATACTTGATTCACCTCGGTGGTAGTGGGTCGGGTGGAAAGATTGGGCCAAATGGGGGTGGTGAAGCTTGAGTGTAGTGGCACCGGAGGGAAGGAGGTAAAGGTAGGCCATTGATAGTTGGTGGGTGCTGGCAGTAGATGGGGGGTTTGATGGGCCGTTAGGCAATTGACCGGAGGGGTGGAGCTTGCCGGTGGTTGAGCTAGGGGTGATGGAGTGGGCGCAGGCCATTGATAACTGATGGGTGCGGGTGTCGGATTGGGGGCCTGTTGGCTCATTGGGTAACTGATGGGGGTTGTGGTGTACAGTGGTAGTTGGAATGGGACGGGCGTGGGCCATTGATGACTGGCCGGTGCAGGTGTAGGATTGGGGGCCTGTTGGCTCATTGGGTAATTGATGGGGGTTGTGGTGTATGGTTGGTATGCATTGATGTTCACATAATTGACGGGTGTGGGCAATGGAAAGTATGCCCTGAGATCCAAGGGTTCTATTTGTGGAGTCGGGTTGGGGAAATAATCTGACAAATTTAGGGGTTCAACTACCCCTATATTCCTCTCTTCAATATTCCTTAACAGTGGTGCCACATAGCTCTCCCGATCACTGATGTAATCGGATGGGTCAAATTCAAACTCCTCCTCATCTTCTATCATTCCGATGGTAGGTCTGGGACCTGCTCCTCCGGTAGGATGTGGGGGTAGTGGTACTTGATGAATATTAGCATGCTGAGAAGGTGCAGGGGGAATGATTTTCCCGGCATCGATCAAATCTTGGATGGCGTGCTTCAATGAGAAGCAGCGATCAGTAGGGTGACCCAGACCCAGATGAAAATTACAGTGGGTATTTGGGTCATAATTCTTTGGGATCGGGTGAGGTGGAGGTTGCGGTTGGCGGATAACCACTAGTCCCTTTTTTACTAACAGGGGCAAAAGTACACTCAAAGACTGCCCTAGAGGTGTAAAGACTCAGTCATAGCGGGCTCTCCTCTGCTCAGGGGTCATTTGCATTCCTTGCCCGTTCCCCACTCTTTGCATCTGCTTAGGCCTAACTGGTGCTAGTGGGGCCGCATGAAATTGAAATGGAGCAGTATTATTATTGGGCCTGGTGTTGGCTATGTTCTGGACATCGCCCCATGTTCTCTTCTGGTTCCTCTGCTCAAAAAATCTTCTAACCCCACTGGGTCCACTCAGTATGTTCTTATTTAGACGCCCCTCCCTGATGGCATCCTCGCATCGGTTAGCATTTCTTACCAGATCAGCAAAGCTAGACTGCTGCTGGTATACCAAGAAGTCCGAAATCACTGGCAGAGTGCTCTTCGAAATCATCTCTATCTATTCCTCGTCAGGTATTCTATTCCTGATCTGAGCTGCCAGTGCTCTCCATCACCCCAAGTAGTCGCTGAAGGTCTCGTTCTGGTTCTGCTTTAAACGGGCCAAGTCGGACTTACGCGACTCAATGTCTATGTCGTAGACATACTATTCTTGAAAGAGGTACGTTAAGTCCCTCCATGTTTTCATTATAGATGGTTCTAAGGATGTGAACCATCTCAAAGCCGGCCCAGTCAAACTCTTCTGAAAGACTTTTATTAGTAGTCTTTCGTCCTCCCCGTACTGGCACATGTCCCCACAATAGGATTTGAGGTGCGCAATAGGATTGCCCGTGCCATTATATTTGTCGAAGGCGGGCATTTTGAATTTGGGGGGCAAGGGGACCTCAGCGAACAGGCATAGGTCTGTGAAGTCTGTGGCGTGGATCTCAGCACCACCCATTTTCATTAGCTGCTTCTATATTTTGTCTAACTGCTCTTTCAGCTGTTCTGACTCCTTTGATATAGGGGCTGCCTTCTCGGTCGTAGGTTGGACTTCACTCTGGGCTATCAGGGGGTGGGCAATTATGGGAGGAGGGTGAAGGCTGGTCAATGCCCCAGCATAGGCCCTGCTATTTCTAATCTCGTCCTCTTCATACTGCTGGTCGGCATAATGTGTAGCGAGGGTGGGATTCTCCTGTTGTTGTTGCATGGGTTGGATGAGAATGATATGAGTGGGGGTTGGGTGAGCCCATTGGGGGTGAGGAAAGGTCTGTTGGGTGATGGGGATTTGGTTTTGAGGTGAGCCCTGATGGGGTCATTGGGTATGGGGGAAGGTTTGGAAATGGCCTTGGGGTGTGGGACCATGGGAAAATTGGGTTTGGCCCGGGTGTGGAGGTTGGGTTAAGAGTTGGGGGTATTGTGGAAGGTATGGGTGTGGGGTTTGGGTTTGGGCCATGGACCCTTGGTAGGTTTGGGCCATGGGCCCTTGGTGGGTCTAGCATAATGGGCCTTGATGGGTCTGGGCCATGGGCCCTTGATGGGTCTGGGCCATGGGCCCTTGATGGGTCTGGCCCAATGGCCCTTGATGGGTTTGACCCAATGGGCCTTGTTGGGTCTGGGGCATGGGTCCTTGGTGGGTCTGGGCCACGGGCCATTGGTGGATTTGGGCCACGGGCCCCTGATGGGTTTGGATTTGATGGGTTCGACCCAATGGGCCTGGGGGATATGGGTAATGGGGTTTTGGGCCAATGGGCCTTGGAGATGATGGGTAGTGGGGTATTGGGCCATGGGGCCCTGGGGATCATGGATGGTAGGGTATTGGGCCACGGGGCCTTGAGATGTGTGGGAAAAGGGGGTTTGGGCCAATGGGCCTTGGGTATGTGGGTGATGTGGGTTTGGATGGTGTGGATTATGGGAGGTTGATGGGGGTCATGAGGGAGTGAAGCATGGAGGTTAGCTAGGGTATGGGATGGGTTCATGGGGTGTGGAGGAGAGGGGGTGTTTTGAGAAGCCTTCCATAAGGAGTAGGCTTGGAACATATCCTCCATCATGGCCATGGAAGGAGGATGGGATGTAGATGATGGATTCAAGGCGTGATGGGGTATAGATGGGATGGAGGTGGTGGAAAAATCGGGCATGGCCCCGGTATAATTGGGCATGGCCATGGTAGGTGGGGGTGTATGGGGTGGATTGGAGAGTTGAGGTGGGGTAAAGGATGAGGAAGGATTAAGGATGTTTAAGGTTGATGGTTGGTGGGGTGTGGATGTTTGGAAAAAATCGGGCATGGCCCCGGTAAAAATGGGCATGACCTGGGTAGATGGGGAGATTTGTGGGGGATTAGATAAGGTGGAGGTGGTGTTTGTGAACGTGGGCGGATCGGGCCTATAGGGGGATGATGGGAATTGGGGCATGGATGTGGATTGAGAAAACGGGTTTGGATTTTGTATGGATGTGGATGGGAAATGTGTTGGATTGGGCATGGACATGGGTTGGGCAAAAGATGGAGAATGAGGGGTTGAATTTTGGATATTTTGGGGGGTAGTGGTTGGGAATATGGGGGCGTCGAATGGGCCGGTGACGGTAAAGGGAGGTTGGGTGAGGGGGATGGTGGAAAAAACTTCTCCCGAATGGGAATGGGTTGGAGAATGTGGCGGGGATGGGTCGGGATCAGCGTAGGCCGGGTCCACTACCCACGACATTCTACAGTATCGGGTCGGGTATGGGTGCCTTGGGTAAGGCCCAAAGATCTTCCTCCTTCTTCCCCTACAGGACGGCGGAGGGCAAGATGATGCCGTTGTGCCGGCACCACAAACTATATCTTTTTAGGTTTTTGATTTATATATATATTTTGAATTTTCTTGAAAAAGTTTTGAAAAGCAAAGGTTCCGAGGCCTTGGAATTCCCTTTTCGAGTGGCCTTTGTACCTTGATTCAGGACTCGCGGCGATGATTCCGACGCACTTTGAAAGAAGTGAAGGAGAACCTTCGATTTATTGAAGGCACGGAAATCGAGGCAAACAACCTGATCGCCCGAAATGAGCCAAAAAGAAGTTACCTTCTTTTGACCGGCGGGGGCGTATTGAGTGTTGGAGATGGCGGGGCCTAAACAAGGCACTAAGTACACTGATCGGGAGACTCAGGAGGTGAAAAGGCCACAGATTCGGGCTAGTGGGCTAATGAACACACCTGGCGCAACTAATACTCGCGCCCAGGTTGCAGGAGACCCTTTTTACACTGGCGCAACTATTAGTTGCACCAAGGTAAAAGTTGGGGATTTAAAGCTGGCGCAACTATTAGTTGCGCCAATTATAAATTCCCAATTTTTGTCTAATCGGCAACTAATACTTGCGCTGCATAAAAATGGGGTTCGTGATGTATACAATGACAACAATGAAAATGAGTCTCTTTTTTGGGTTTTTGTGGAAGCTAAGCTTCTGGAAACTGAGCTATTTTTTATTGATCGATTCTCTCCTCACCGCACCTAAAGGATTGAGTCCGGTATAACTCGCTAGTGCGCTCCCCAAAGGTTTTAAGCTTCGGAATGGGAACCCACCCGATATACCTCCGGCGCAAGCGCCTTCTCAGATACTAGGTGGGCTGAGACTTTTCTGGATCATCACCACTAGGGGCTGCCGCCATACTAAGACCCGGGTGTTTATGTGTTTGCCTAATCCAACCCCTTTGAAAATCTAACCAGTAAAAATAAATTAATTAAGCTCCCTAACTTGGTTCAATTTTAATTTTTTTAAAGCTTTTCTTTTTTTTTTTGGAAGTTTTCTTTAGTTCAAAGACCGGGGGTGATTATCCCGTGCCGCCACTACGGGCCGACGCCCACTGGCGGTATATGAGTGCACAAGTAGGCCCGCCAATCGACTAAGGCACTTTAAATGATGAAAAATTAAAGAAATTAAAAGATAATGCTCAAGTAGACCCGCCAATCGGCTAAGGCTCGTAAATGACGGAAAAGTAGGGGTAAGTAAAATGACTTAATCGGAGGGGTAAGTGAAAAAATAGCAAAAATAAACTAAAAAAACAGCAACAATATGTTAGTAAAAATAAAAAAAAGCCAAGTTCAAGGGGAAGCTCTACAAGCTAAAATCCCCAGCAGAGTCGTCATCTGTGCAACCGTGAGATTTTTGATGATCCCGTCGCGACGATGCGCTCCCTAACGAAAAAAATAGAGTCGCCACCCGGAGCTTTCGGTGTCTCGGGATACCTAATTCATTTTTATGAGCACCGAAGTGCTAAAAATATGACTCTGAATCCGGTCCACACCAAAGGCTCTTGGGTAGGGGCTTCGGTTATCGATCGGGAAGGTGTTAGGCACCCGATCAACCCGCTTAACTCGGTCTCTACTAATGGCCAAAAATAAAATAGATTAAGAGAAAAGGAAATGGTTCCCTCTTACCCAAATGGGCCTCCAATGCTATTTGTGCCCCTCCGTTCCTATAGAAAATTCGGCGGTGTAATGGCACAAATGTGAGAGTAGGGAAATGTCAAAAAGAGATAGGAGAGGAAAGGGGAGAGCCGGAGCCCTCGGGCCCTTGTAGCACCATAGGAGAGCCTTGCGTGGCTTGCTTGGAGGAGCTTTTGAAGGCTTGGATGGTAGAAAAACGGGTTCTAACTACTAAGGCTTACTAGCTAAGGGAGGGAGAAGGGAGGCTAGGGGATCACACACACCTAGGCTATGTGTTTTTGAAGTAAGAACAAGCTTGGAAGAGGTTTTGGAATTCTAAAATTTTGAGGGAAAATAGTGCACCAAAGGGAGGAAGAACTTCTCACTTGGAGCTCTTTCTCTCTTAAGCAAAATTCTCAACCCTTAAACCAAGGGGTGGGGGGCTCTATTTATAGGAAAGGAGTGGATTAGGAGGCTACTTAGGTGCTAATTGGAGTTAGCAATTAGGTAATCTCAAATCTAAGGTTTCCTAAGATTTTGAGAGCTTGGAAAGGTGTGAAGGTAATTCTAATGGTGGATGATGGGGTGAGGCTTTAGGCCACTTGGGGGGTGGCAAATAGGTAAGGAATGGGTGCAACAGGACTATCAAAATACACCCCAAAGGTTGAGGTGGTCAACAAGTCAAACCCCAAACACGAAATTCGGGGTAAAAACCCAATGTTACTGTTCATATGCCTGGCGCAACTAATAGTTGCACTAGGCAAAAGCACAGTAAAACAGTGAGGAACAGTAGCCTGGAAGTTGACCTCACGAGGGGTGGGGGAACCCATTTATACCTAGCGCAACTATTAGTTACGCCAGGCCATTTCTGAGGGAAAAAGACCTGGTGCAACTATTAGTTGCGCCAAGCAAATCCAGGGGGAAAATGGCCTGGCGCAACTATTAGTTGCGCCAGGCAAAAATTCCTCCAAAAAGCCCGATTTTTGAATCATCATAACGTTTGATATACAACTCCGATTGAGGTGATTCTTGGCTCGTTGGAAAGCTGGAGAAGTCCTCTTTCTAATGATATATGATTTGGTATTAGTAAAAGACCTCAGCTATTCTTGGTGCACACTCTTCGTCCATTGCCCAGGAAGGTTAGGTTTAGGGTTCAGAATGGGTTCTAAGGGTCGGGATTGGTTTCTAAAGGTTCGGGATAGGTTCCTAAGGGATCTAGGGTGATTCTTAAGGGTTTGGGGTGATTCCTAAGGGTTCCATACATATCATCAAAAGCTCAGAATTGCACCTCTTTCGAAAGGTGTTTCGATCGGGCCTTGGGCCAAATTTGGGTGTCTACAGATAGATCTTGTGCACTTGCAAGGGTACACTTAAAAATTAATCAAGTTTTTGATGCCGTTACCAGGGAAGCATCGAAATTTGATTAATTTTTATGAATGTTTAGTTTTGTTAAAAAAAAAAAAAAAAAAGGATTTCTTTTTAGATTTGTAGGAATTTTTTCTTTTTTTTTTAATTTTGAAATTTGAATTCGAAATTTTGAATATTGAATTTTGAAATTTAAAATTTTGAATTTTGAATTTTGAATTTGAATTTTTAAATTTGAAATTTGAAATTTAAATTTTGATTTTAAATTTTGATTTTGGTTTTGAATTAGTAGGATTTTATTTTCTTTCCTTCTTCTGTAGGATTTGTAGGATTTTCTTTTCTTCCTTTTTTTTTTTTGTAGGATCTTTCACTATTTTTAGGATTTGTAAGATCTTTTGGGATTTCTAGAATAGTTTAGGATCTTCAAGATTTTTTAGAATCTTTAGTTATTACCTTTTAGGAGTTATAAGATCGGTAGGATTTTATTTATTTCCTTTCTTTTCTCTTGTAGGATTTTTGTTAAGATATGGAGGATTTGTAGGTCTTCTTTTAGATTTTGAAATTTAAATTTTAAATTTGAATTTTAAATTTAAATTTGAAATTTAGAAATTTGAATTTGAATTTTGAAAAAAAAAAAAAAAAAAAAATTTATAAAAAAAAATATATATATATTTGAAATTTGAATTTGAATTTTGAAATTTGATTTTGAAATTCGAATTTTGAATTTTGAAATTTGAATTTTGAATTTTGAATTTTGAATTTGAACTTCAAAAAAAAAAAAAAAAAAATAATAATAATAATAATAATAAATTTAATTAAATTCGAAATTAAAAATAAAAAAAAATAAAAAAAAGAAATTTGAAAATTGAAATTTGAATTTTGATTTTGAATTTAAAATTTGAAAATTTGATATTTAGGATTTGTTGGATTATTGCCATTGTAGATTATTTGTATTAGGAGTTTTCTAATTATAATTTGCTTGCTGCCAGATTTGGAGATCGAGGTCTGAGCCTACCAAAGCTTCAAAGAGGACGCCTACGAGAGAGGCCAAGGTGCGTACCTCTGTTTCTAAATTTAGTTAGGTTTTTATAGTTGTATTTTCATTTCTTTGTTTATTATGCGATATGGAGTTTCCCACAAATTCGATGCCCCCAATAATTAATGAATCTAATTATGATACTCTACATCAAAAATGGAAAGAATATGAAGGGAATGATCCTAATTGGTGGGAATCAAATCAGGGTTGTGAATTAAATCAGTCTTATGTGCAAAAATTTTCAGACCAACCGCAATATGACCCACAATATTCACAATCCCCATGGGATGAATATGAGAAAAATAATCAAAACTGGTGGGAACCAAATCAGGGTTGTGAACTAAATCAACCATATATGCAAAATTTTACAGACTAACCCCAATTTGACCCACAATATTCACAATCCCCATGAGATGAATATGGGGAGAATGATCCTAATCGATTCCCACATTTGGATGTATATCGGGAAAATGAATAAAATTGGAGGGAACCAAATTAGGGTTGTGAATTAAATCAATCTTATAGGCAAAAATTTTCTGACCAACCTCAGTTTGACCCACATTACTCACAATCCCAATAGAGTCCCGATTTCGAAGACCGAATCTTAACTATGTGGTTTGATTTTCAAGACCAAATCTTAACTATGTGGTCTAATTTTCGTGACAAGATGTTGACTACCCCCATCCATGAGCCTAAGGTTGAGACCATGACGCTTTGGGGCGGGCATGAGATAGATTATAAGGAAGAGATTGTTGGCCCAAATATGATTGAAATAGTGGAAGATAGCCAACCAATTTATGTTACTCCTATAATACCTCAAGAACATTTGCATGAGGAGGACACAATTTCTTATTTTACATCGATTGAGCAGTCAAGCATTACATATGAGGCACCTTATGTGCCAAGTGATCCATTTCTACAATGCTTAGACAAACCCTCAAGTCCATTGGTTGTAAATAATAATTTATTTGGTGCTCTCAAATTCCCAACACGCGCTAGAACCAAATATTTCATGGTTTACGGGGTTGATAAGTTTGCTGAAAATCCACCCACCAAAAGCCTCAAGCCCTTAATTAATACAAAGGGCAACCAAAACATGTTAGATGAATGACCCTTTCACATTTCTCTCGTTGCTTGAGGGTGGTCCGGTTGAAGACCACAAAAACTTAGCGCTTCTTGGGAGGCAACCCAAGCCTCTTGTAAATTATCAATTTAGGAATTTTATTTGATGGTTAAAAAAAAAAAAAAAAATTAAAAAAATCTTGTGTTTTTCTTCTCGAACTTTGAAAACCGCACACTATTTGTCAGTCAATCGATTGATTTTACATAATCAATCGATTGACTCGGAATTTTAGCCCGAAATATTAAACTCTGCCTTCTGCTCCATTTCAATCGATTGATTGCTTAAATTCAATCGATTGACCAAGGAACAAAAAAAGTTCAGTTAGATTTTTCTCATTGGTTTACTTCAATTAATTGATTTATTTCAATCGATTGACAGAGTTCGACTTTGTTCAATCGATCGATTAAGGAGGTAAATTATTTGAATTTCCATTTCATGTTTTATAATTTAAAAAACAAAAAAAAAAAAAAAAAAAAAACAAAGGAATAGGGGAGTGACCTTAGCTCTTCCAACTCCTTCACACACTCCTCCTTCGTAAGGGACATTAAGCTAGCATTGTTGGTACTTGTGTCGATCTGTAATCATATTTTTCTGACTGTCCTTTTATTGTTTTAATGTTTATGATTTTGTGCAATGAGGACATAGCACCACTTAGGTTTGGGGGTGGTGTGCTCAAATGCGTGGTTCATAATTTTATAGTGTAATGCATGGCTCATAATTTTGCAGTAACCACATTTTATATGCACCTTCAATATCATTTTTGAAAAAAAAAAAAAAAAAAAAAAAAAAACCATCACTATTTTATTTTGGCGTAGTTTTCAAACTTTAGTCACTGATGCATGTAAAATTTTTAATTTTAAATATTCATGTCATGGTAAAACTGCTGTTGTTTAGGATAATTAACTGAATTATGAACATTTAAAGATTGGTTTGAAATTTATGCTTAGAAAAATTTGCACCTTCGCCATGCTTAGGTCCGAAAATCAAGAGATTAGTTCAAATATGGAATTCTAGGATCCTAAGAAAGACTAAACCCCGTGAGCTTTAGAACTTTTTCATCGTTCTTGAAGAGTGCTAAAATAAATTCGAAGTATCTTTAAAATTCGTGCTTAATTGTTGAAATCTCATACATTTTATCTCGGTTTATTTATTTCGCATACTTTATATCATTGTGCTAGAACTCATTGCGTTTAAACTCAAGACAAGCAGACATCATTACCATCATGAAAGGAAATGATCAAAGGCCATCCTTGGCTCGTTTGTGCCCAAAAGGCCCCACCTTATATTAATTTATCTTTTTGCACCCCCTTTGAGCCTTAATTGAAAAAATTTACCCTAAATATTCCTTATTAAGCTATATTAACCATACCCCACACCAGTTTTAAAAAAAAAATATATATATATATATATACAAAACTTTACCCTTCAATCTTTGAGAAATTGGGAATGAGGGATGAGAACAAGAGAGAAAGTGGAGAGTTATGATAATAATACTTATAAGGAGCATATGGCAGAAAAATATGTGAATAAAAGGGGAGAAAAGAAAAGAAAAAAAAATATCTTTGTGCAAGAGGTAGAGAAATGAGAAATATGTGAAAAATAGAAGGTGGTGTTAAAAAAAAAAAAAAAAAAAAAAGAAGGAATGAAAAAGGAGAAAAGTTGATAAAGAGAAATTCTGAAAAATCCGAGAAAGAAAGAGTGCAAAGTTAAAGAATCAAATGTGTTTCTTTTTCCGATTTCTCAGAGAAATTTGAATCCAATTTTCCCTTTATTTCATAACCTTCACCCGAGCCCCATTACAACCTTAGAAAAGACCTTTTTGATCCATTCATGGGTGGTAAATGCCTTGTGGAGAGTGATGAAGCAATAATTATGGTACTTGGTATAACATGCTTAGGATACAAACATCATTCCTTATGAGATTGCTTTTAAAATTCTTTGATGCACCGTCTTTCTTATATCATGTGAGATTTTTTTTTAATTCGTATTGTAACTCCATCTCACATGTGGATGAAAATATAAACTATTCATCGGAGCAATTTTGTTTTGAGTGTATACCTAAAGTAAGGATAGAGTCGAAACTTTGGATCCGACAATTCCCAGTTTGGATTAATCCAGCAATGGAACGATTTAAGCATTGTCACATGCACACACGACACTCTAGGCATAAATGAAAGACTGGTCTAAGAATCGGAGCATTGGGTTAATTGGAATAAGCAACAGTGGAATTATCATAGCATCGGTATTTGAGAATGAACATTTGTATGCTGAAATGATTATTGGTTTTTGATTTTAAAGGTATATATATTATATAAACCGATTTTTGAAAATTATTTTGTCGATGATTTTGAAAACAGTTTTGAAAGTTTGTGGGTATCTTTACTATAAACCCTCAGGAGACACAACTCCTCGACTAGGGATCACCTAGGGGTTTAAAAGCTTATTGCATATGCTAAATGTAATCGTGCTCCCTACGAAAGTGGGATTTAATTTTTTAGGATGTTAGTTTTACTTGCTTTCACATATTATCATTCTCTTTGCTCGAGGACTAGCAAAGTGTAGGTTTGGGGCTGTGATCGGCACTGAAATATGACCATATTTCGCACCCTAATACCAACATTTGACTATCCGATGAAGGCATTCTGATGACTGTTATGTAGTTTTAATAGTTTCAGGTGTTCGTGACCATTGGATCTGACAAGAGCATAAAAGTGCATAATTAAGGCTACATGAGAGCATTGGTGATCGGTGCCGTAATGTATTTCTGACTGTGGGATCGTTAAAGAGCATAAAAGAAGAAAATTAAAGGTTGCACAGGAGCAATGGACTAAAAATCAAAAGAAGTACAGAAATCCGTAAAGTAACTCAACATCCACCAAGAGAGTGAAGAATCTACCCTTAGATATCAATCGATTGAGAACTAAGTGTCAATCGATTGACAGGAGAAGACAGCTTTGTCTCCACTTACTTCGAATCAAAAGTTAATCGATTGAGATTTAAATTCTCAATTGATTGAGGCTATTAGGGATAGGGTTTGCTCGACCATATAAAAAGGAAGCTACGAGTGTTGTAGAGGGGGCTTCTTTTGGGGTGGCCTTCTTGACCAACTTTCTTAGTCTTGCTCTTAGGTTTTCTTTATTGTTTTTTTTTTTAGTGCTTAGTTTTAATTTATGATAATTAGTTTGTAAGTAGGAATCAAAGCTTTATAAGGTTCCGGATCTGTTCCTAAAAGATCCGAACATTTGATAAATTAAAAGACGTGTTTGATGGTTTTGGATCTGTGCCTTGCGTGTGGATCGGAGATGAACGGCTAAAATTGTTCATTCAAGGAGGAAGCGACCCCTAGATAAGTAGTTAATTTATTTTCATTCAATCATTTCTTTTTATAAATATTGAATCGTACGGCTTTCAAACCATACGATTGGATCTTACTGTCGTGATTTAGAATTTTGAGATACGCTATGCTTTTTACATGATCATACCGCAATGATAGGCTGAGTCATCGTTATTAGATAGGGTATGCCGGATCAATAGTCACGTTCTTTACAATTCATTATTCTTAGAGTTAAATGATTGGATCTTACTGTTGTGAGTTAGAATTTTGAGATACGCTATACTTTTTACATGATTCATACCGCAATGATAGGCTGAGTCATCGTTTTTAGATAGGGTATGCCGGATCAATAATCACATTCTTTTCGTTTTATTTTTCTCCTTGATAAATGATGATATATAATTTGACATGAAAATGTGTGATTGATTGTTGAAGAAAAATTATAAATCTAGGGTTAGTGGACTCCTTGATCATCTTTTCATCATTGTTTGATTTTTCATTATTTTCCTTGCTTAAGCTTTGTTTAGATCTTTTTTTTTTTATATTTGTGTAGTTATTAATTTTTATCGTGACAAAGATTTCGCCTTTGGTACTTCCTTAGGTTTGTTTTACGCTTTTAGAAATTAGTTAAATTTCACGCTTCCCTGTGGGTTCGACACCCTTGATTTCACCGTACTACGATAGATCTTGTGCACTTGCAAGGGTACAATTTAAAATCGATCAGCGGACTCAACATGCCAATGCATGGTATTGTTGATGCAATCAACTGATATGGAACATATATCAAACTTGAACATAATAGAGATATATTATACACCACTCATATGACTGTCTAGAGCAATAAACTGATATGCTTTTATTTCCACTCTACTGCTATGGTTTCACATAACTATACAGTTCATATGAGTGCATTATCCACAACACTAATAATTACTTTATCTCACAGTAATTCAATTGAATTTAAAACTTGTATATTGATACATTACAGCTAGCATGGTCATTACCATGTCATCTGATAATAATTATAACTTCATTTATTTTAGTATCATAGATTGCACTCTAATGGAAAATAAAAATCTCAAGATATGTTAACAAAGTACATTCCCTACCTGATCACGTATTGTTCTTTGAATTTGATTAGAGGTGAGCTTAAGCGTCAGAGACCAGAAGTCGTCTCTTGTCTAATTTGTACAAAACGACTTAGATGCATCATGTTGCACCTAGCATGTGTATAGATTCATATACATATCAAATGGTTAGTGTATAATATTTACAGAGTTTATGGGTGTCCTTGGATACAAATTCATGCTCATCTGGACCCATAATGGATCCATGGTCTATTACACAAAGACTACAGCCGAAAACAGCAACTGCTAGAAGTTGCCGCGGCAGGCTTCCGAGGTTGTTGCGGCAAGCAAGGCTTGCTGAAGCCGAGGGTTCAGCCTGTCTTCTCTGTCTTTGGTTGCTGCTGTGCCTTTGCTGCAATATATAGGTTATATATATAGACCTATATATAATATATATAGATATAAATATATAGAATATATTTATATCTAGATATGCAATATATTCTAGCAATTTCAATTCAGCAGGTTTTCAAACCTTGTGAAAGAGAAGTAGCCTGAGCATGTAGCTCTGCTAGAGTGCAACAATCTGCACTCAGACGCTATTTAGTTGTGCTGAGCTCAGAGCTCGCTTCAAGTCACACTATGCGTAAAATTTAAGGCATACCTTTTTGGTGGATGTGTAGGTAACCGCGACTATCTATGTTGTGCTTGCTGTATTTGGAAATGACGAGGTCTTTTCAATGTAATGCTACACAAAATGGATTTCACACAAGCTAACATCAATCTAGCGGATGCAAGAGGTAAAATTGAAATTGCGGGATTATGAAGTGCGCGATGGTCTCATACAATAGTAGAGGTAATCAGGGCTGGGCTAGGATCGCTGTACGTGACCATGGTGTCTTTAGATTTGGAGACCATAGGTGCAGGATTTTCTTGCCATGAAATGTAAAGGAGGAAGATGCCAGTTATGTTCGTAAGTTTTTATAAGGATTTGCTGCACTTTGCGTGCATGAACCCGCAAGGTGACTCATTTGAGTCGTGTAACTAATTACACATGCAAGTAGCTTACAAGCTACAGAAGGTAAAATGCCATATAAAGCCAGTACACCTAGGTAATTGTATTACACATAAAACAAAACAAGAAGAACCAGGTCTTCTTGTATGTATATATAAAAGCATATATAAAAGCAAAACAGGGTTTTGGTGTTTCTTTGTTACAATAATATGCTTTGTATAAAAGAACCACTATTCGTTGGATATACATATTAGTTGCCCAACATTCGCGCTATTAAACTAGATCAACATTCTGGAGTAATAGATCCAGTATGAGGTGTCATTTATGTATACTTTACTAGTGTGTAATTCAAAACACTTTTCTTATCGCTACTATGTATATCTCATAACAGGGCTTGAGTGTTGACCTGATCGGATTCTTATCACTACAGCGCCAAATCTGGGGATCGTTACAAAAAATCAAAACTTTGAAGTATGGATGTTTTTTCTCTATGACCTCCCAAGCTACTTCATCAATCCGAACCTAAATCATAGTTCACGATTTTTGCCCACATAGAAGACAGATGGAGGAGTTCAGCAAAGGAGAAATCTGAAAATACAAAAGTTTTATCTGCATTTCTTAAGACCTGCTTGGGCAGCCTCACTTTTGCGACCTGATTCCTGCCAACGCTGAAATCTGGAAACAGTTTTTTCCGCTTCCGGATTCGGGCCATTTTAAACTTAAAACTGATTCCTGCACAGCTGTTGGGACGAGAATCAGTTTGAGTAGCAGGCGTTACCAAATGCTAATCCTTAAGGTGTTTTTGGTTTTGAATGCCAGAAGTAGGAATTGGGTTGGTGGGAGCATTGCCCAAACACTACCTTAATAATCTAGACTCCAGAGTGCAGGTCAGGAATCGAGAGCCAAAGAGACTGCAGACCATTTGCTTCTTACGCACAACGAACAAAATTATTTGAGGGTTCATCAAATGAAAAGAAGATAACGATATAATTAGATCAACAGTAGGTATCAAATCATAAAGTGACACAAAAGTTCCTACATGATGGTTGAGAAAGGAAGCATTCATTATATATTAATTCAGTGAATACCATTGTCACATTGGAACCTTTTTTAGGCAACGCTGCATCCAGTTTGTGCTCTTTTGAGAGCTGTGCAACTGGGTATTGAGTTCTAATAGAGACGTAGGCTAAAATATTTGCCTGTACACTATAACAAAATTATATGTTATTTTGTAATATGATTTCTTTATAAGAAAACCAAATAATTGAACAAAAAATATTAATCTATGGGGTTCCATATCTTTTAATTAAAACATTTTACAATTTTTACTCATTCTGTTATATAATTGGAGGCATGGGGAATCGTTCTCAATGCTTCAATGCAACTCTATGTGCATAGGGTACATATTAGACCAAAAAAATAGAGTATATGATGCAGCCAAATTCATCATAAGGTTGGAAGTTTGGAGTTTCCCTGGCGGCAGTTGTAGGTAGTTTTCTGGTGTAATATGTTAATTTAATTAGGGTAGGGCATCAAGGAGTTCCATAATCCATTTTGATGAATTATTTTATCTAATATTAATTTTAGTCAGAGCATTAGAAATGCTGGCTGTGGGAGCCTTGAAGGAAGTTTAGTGATTTGGGGTGTTTCCTCCATGAGAACTAGACTAGGGGAGTAAATGGGATGAGCTCGGTTTGGCTCATCCCTTGAATGCAAACTGAAGCTCGATTCTCAAAAAATCTTAAATCCAAACTCAAGCTCAGCCCTTTTGTTAATTACGTGGGGTAGGCTTGAATAGGAAGTGGTTTCAAATAGGCACGGCCTTGCTCATTGATGTGGAGGCTCCAACAGCCCAGGGGCCCATTATGATAGCTTGCCCTTTGCATCACTAATGAAACCAAATCAGTGATCTTTATCCTTAGAATCTCCTAGCATTGCATGGTATGTAGATGAAATCAGAGTACTCTAGTCAGTGGATTGCATGATCACAATACGTGGTCGGTCATTCAGTGCCATTTTTTTAGAATTTGACTAAATGAGCAGACCACTCATGGCAGACAATGACGATGTGTCGTGTGAGCCATGCGCCAAGTGGACCTTGTGACGTGCAATGATCTCCATGGTCTTGTTAAAGTCCATGCAAGTCTCAAGGTTCACACAGCACACGCCTCCCCCACGGTGCACTCATTGCAGAAAAATCTTCTTTTTATGTTCTTTTTATATCGATCCACAACCAAAAGGCTTTTTTGGAATCTACTGAGGGCATCGAATACCTTCTTCGAATGTATCAGATTCCGTTTCACAGCAAATTTTGGAATGTACATGCCCTAAGGTACCTAACCATTGTCCACACACACATAAAGAACTAAATTTGAAGTGGATTTCTGTGACAGCCCGGACTTCTGTGCTCAGAAATCTGTGCCATCAGGATCATGCTCTGGATGATCCCCAGGACAAATCACACAATATCTGTATATAAAGCGGAAATATACAGATAAAATCCCACAGCGGTAAGTAGAGTCATCTAATGAATCAATCTAAAAGTAAGAACAATAAAGAAACCTTCATTTATAAATGTAAAAAGTATACATCCTCAAAAAGGAACCAAAAAGAACCATCGGTGACAGACATCCATCACCCAAACAATGGTTCCGATAGAATGTATAATAACACTATAAAAGAAATAAAATATCTACAAAAATTAATACAAAAGTGGCCACCAGGCACACATAATCCGAAGTCTCCAAACAAAGATGGATAATCCCAACCATCGCCCATGAACAATTTCGGGAATTGCAACAATGCCCCACACATGGAGTGCAATTGTGCCGAGGATTACAAAGCAAATGCAGAACGGATATATTTTTACTGAATATCAAACCTCAAATCACATGCATACTTATCATACTTAACAGAATTCAGATTTCGGATACGGATATCAAATGTCGGATCAAGTACATAATAGAATGCTCATACATATGCTAAACATGCTTTTTAAAACAGAATTAAACTATGCTGAGATATGTATGACAGATATAAACCATGAGATCAAAAATAAATGCAATTTCGGTTGAATTCCCCTACCTCGGATCAAGCTCCTTCTAAGCAAATCCAAAGCTTTTTCAAGGCATCTTAGTCTGATCCTAGACCATAAACATGTTACTCTAGGTGTTAGGGTGACAGATTGTGAACTGGCACAATGTCCAGTGGTTCTTACATACAAATTTTCTAACTGGTTCTAAAATTGTGGTTTATTGATCGATCAATACCTTGTTGATCGATCAATGAACTTTATTGATCGATCAACACCCTTGTTGATCGATCACCAAAGCACAAACCGCTTGTATATTTTGTAGACAATTGATCGATCACCATGTTGGTTGATCGATCATCGGTTTCAGGTTGATCGATCACCACCACTGTTGACCGATCAATACCCAGCCAATTGATCGATCAATACCTTGTTGATCGATCACCAATATTAACCCAAAATTCACCAACTCTCTGCCATTAATGTTCCTTTACTGTATATATAAATTGATCGATCACCACCACTATTGATCGATCAATTTTACTGATCGATCAACACCTTGTTGATCGATCAATTATTTAGTGATCGATCAACACCTTTGTTGATCGATCAATAATGACGAATTTTCACCATTAATGGAGTTCACCAAACCAATTTTTCTAACTTATTTTCCTTCCAAAATTCATTAAAATCTTAAATATTCATACGTAACCTATATTTAGGCATCCAACGCCCATTTTAAACAAGAGAGCTCACCTCTATGTGGGCCCTTTCGGTTTCAAAGAAACACTCCTGATGAGGGTTTCAGATCAAGCTCCTGAGTTTATCACCGATCCGAGTTCGATTTAGTAACCTTTAGCTCGTTCAAAGATGCAGAGACTTCACACACACACACAACCCATACCTAAGCTTTATCCATTGGTCTCTACATACCCTAGCTTAGAAACTCACCTTTCAATCTTGCTAACCCCTGCTTTTATACAAAACCCTCTTGAAAACCCACCTAGCTGCTGCACTTTAGTCATAGAGTAACTAGAGCAAGGAAGAAGAAGAAGAAGAAGAAGAACTTCCTCTAGGTCTCCTTCCTTCTCTTATAAGCTAATAAATGATATTTCGCTTTTCCCTTAGTTTATGTTCCGGCAGGGAGCATTTAACACGCCGCCACGCAACGCAATACATCGACTTTTACCCAACTCCGATTCAAATGAAATTACACATGTGAACTCATCTAACCATGGTGTAACTTTATCTCAATTAATATAAATTCTAAATTTTTAATTGGTCTCGATTTTCAGACAGGCACGAGATCTAAATAGTCGTGTTCGTGTTCTAGATTTTTAGGGTTGTTACATTATCCCCCTTAGAATTTTCGCCCCTAAAATGTCTAATAGGTGCTGTTAAGGAACAGAGGTTTGCTAAGACTAATAGACCGAGATAATATAGAGGATGCAACGATGCATTTATGCAGAAATTTAGACATGCTAAATGTAATGTATATAATATGCGTAGTAATGTAAATGCGGATATATAATGTAGTCTACAAATATTATAGAGTAGTATAGTTATACCGTGGGGACATCAGATGGTCCACTCGCCAGATGGTCCAGCCAAGGCCGCATGGTGGCGAGCAGAACAGGGTGTAAGTGCGAGGATCCACCACGTGCTCACGGCATGCGCAATCATCGGTCAAGTCGCCATGTATGACCGCCGATCAAGAACTCTAACATGCCCTCAGAAGTAGTCGAGCTACCGATGAACTCCGACACGAAATAGCTCAATCCCATCCAAGCGCCATGTATGTGTTTGTTACCCTCGAGGACCGCAGCAGAAGCACAAGGCCAAGAGTAACGTGTGGATGGGGCAAGGTGGATAGGGCAGGTGTGTAGGGCGACGTGATTTAAGAAGAACGCGTGGTCGCCGGATGGGGTAGCAAAGGTCGAGGTAGCACCTCAGCCGAGGTGGTCGATCGATGGGGCCTCCCCACTAGGAGCTGGTACAACAGTGCCCCATCCTCCGAATAACGGCCCGCAGCTGCTGCCACCCTCCTCCTCGGCTCGTAGTCTCTTGACCAAAAGATTATAACTCTTGGTCCAAATTTTTAGTTTAAAGACTTTGGTGTTGTTGGTTGCGTGGCTCATTAGGAGCCAAGTTATAGTGTTCACAGAGAGCAACATATTGCTCCACCAAATTTTGTGATTAGGCGAGCATAGGGAATTTGTTTTGTGGCTCCCGCCGCGCTTTTCGGTCATAAGGTCGGGTGATGATGCCCTCAATCACGACCTCGGCCATAGGATACCAGTCCTCAAAGGCCTAAAAGAGGGCTATCTCGACAACACCAAATTGCGTGAGGACTTGTGCAAAAATCTTAACAAGTGCACACTTGAAATAAGTATCAAGCATCTACAGCTTGTTCGTAGTTGGGCCCTAGAAATGGATTGGCCCTTCCCATGCTTTTCCGCTGGTCATCTTGGCGATGACATCCGCAAAAGGAACATCCTTCTCATACGGTGGCGCCCAGCCACGCGAATCAAGGTAAGCGGGTGCACACTCTAGAGCAGCGGCAACATGGAATCGGGTGAATTTATATTCAAACCCGCCAATGGTAGTGAGTAGTAGGTGTCGAATCCCAACGAAGGTTTTGGAAAAAGAGCCGCACTATGCGAGGGCAATAGTGATCATGGAACGGCTCAAGCAAGGGTTTTAACCCTAATTTTTGAAGGTAGCCCTTGGCCCAAGCCATTTCGGGGCGATCATCATAGAGAGTAGGAATAAACCTATACTCAGGTAGAAAGGTTTTGGAAGCCCACCACTCTTTGGGGACTTCACGGTCGATGGGGGCCGGGATGGGTGGAACTACATCCGAAATCGGTGCCACGGGTGGCACGGTCAGTGGAGGAATGGGAATGGTGGGCGGTACCGGGGCACGAGCCCGAGATGTGGGTACCTTACGCGAAGCATTCTTCGTGCGAGGTCCCATGGTCAAATCCTTACAAAAGAATGAAAATAAGACTCGAAAGGAAGCAAACAAGAATTTTACCGGATGAATGGAGCGATGTCCACGCGAATCAAGCCGGAGAAAGGATGGGAATGGCCGGAAGTGAGTCGGAAGGAAAGTTGAAAGGTCGGAGTGCAAAAGCCCTTTGCTCGTTCACGTGAATAGGATAGAGCAAATGACCGTTCAAAACCCTTTTTATAACACAAAAGTGTGTTGGTGATCGATCAATTCATTGGTGGTTGATCGATCACCACTAAAATTTTTTTTTAAGTTCAAAACAATCGAATCTCGATTCGCTGATCGATCACCACATTCAATGTTGATCGATCAATGGTCCACTTGTTGATCGATCACCAACCTCCCTGTTGATCGATCAATGGACCTGTTGTAAAAATTTCTTGTTAAAATGGGACCGTTAAAATGACTTAACCGTAATGGAAAGATACCGGTACATGTACATCACATACATGACCCAAAATATACGACAAATCGAGTCGATGAGATAAATCTAATCATCAAGTTATAATCACGATGATGAATTTAGAAACAAACTCAAAAGAAAATTCACCTTCATTATGTGAACAAGTGTGGATATCGTTTCACGATCTCGGCAAGACGCTCCCAAGTGGCTTCCGAAGCAAAGATGATTCCGCCATTTGACAAGTACTAGCGGAATTAATTTAGTCCTCAAACTTGATCCCGCTTGATCCAAGATCTCTATCGGTTCTTCAACCATGGTTAGATCTTCTTGTAAATCAATCGCATTGAAAATCCAAGACATGTGTCGGATCATGCACGTAACGTCATAAAGATCGATACATGAAAAACATTATGCATGGTGGCCAACTGTGGTGGCAAGGCGATCGGATACGCAACCTGGCCAATCCGTCCGAGTACCTCAAAGGCGCCAATATACCGAGGACTCAACTTTTTTTTCAAGCACATGACACCCTTTGTTGGCGATATTTTTACAAACACATTGTCTCCAACTCGAAAATAAGTGTTAATTACCTAACTAATTACTTAAACTAGAAAATCGTAACCTGGGAATGCCTTAAAGGATACCAAACTTACGGTATCCGATGAAGATCGATAACTCTTTGGCGACTTTGAGCAACCTCAATCTTTTTCGCGGATCAACCGAATCGCCTCGGTTGTACTTTCCACGATATATCAGTCCCAAAATGAGTTTCTCACCGACTTCCTCCCGCTCAATGGAGATCTACATCGACGCCCATACAAGGCCTCATAAGGCGCCATTCCCGATACTCGATCGATAGTCGTTGTTGTGTTTAACTCGATCAAAGATAGATGTTCATCCCATGAACCTTGAAAGTCCAACATACAAGCTCGCAACATATCTTCGATGATCCGGTTCACTTCTCCCGCCCATCCGTCTCGAGGATGAAACGCGAAATAACTCCAATTTAGTGTACCCATGCCTTCACAAACGCCGCTAAAATCAGCGGATCTCTATCACATACTATACTGACTGGTATGCCGTGTAACCGGACTATCTCCTTCATGTACAGCTCTGCAAGCTTGCTAGCTGTAAACGTAGTGCGGTATGGCAAGAAGTGTGCAGATTTGGTCAACCTATCAATAATGACCCAAATGGCATTGTTCTTCCTCAATGTGCTTGGCAACCCCAAGATGAAATCCATAGAAATGGCTTCCCATTTCCATTCTGGTACTGGTAGAGGTTGTAACAACCCGGCTGGATTTTGATGGTCTACTTTCACCTGTTGGCAGACCAAACATCGAGACACAAAATCTGCTACATCTTTCTTCAGTCCTCTCCACCAAAAACTGCGCTTGAGATCTTGATACATCTTGGTACTCCCAGGATGTATAGCATACGTTGACTTATGTGCTTCTTCTAGAATAGTTTCCTTAAGATCTTTATCAGCTGGTATGCACATTCGATCTCGTAACAGTAAAGTACCATCATCCTTGATGGTGAAATCAGGTCAGATCCCGTTAATCACATCCTTGCGAATGGCCATAAGCTCATCATCAATCATCTGGAGCCTACGCACGTTATCAAACAACGTGGGCCGTATCACTATGGTAGCCATCAATGCCCCTGAACCTTTGACGTCTATCAATGCATCGCATCGCTGAGCCAGTCCTCAAGTAGATGCCACCTTTGTATTCTCGGTGATAAGGTGTGACAACCGAAATAAGACTTTCTGCTCAAAGCATCTGCCACAACATTGGCCTTCCCAGGGTGATATTGGATGGAACAATCATAATCTTTCAAGAACTCCATCCATCTGCGCTGTCGCATATTTAAGTCCTTCTGGGTAAACAAATACTTAAGGCTTTTGTGGTCGGTGAAGATATCAAACGTCTCACCGTACAAGTAGTGCCTCCAAATCTTCAAGGCAAAGATTACCGCAGCCAACTCTAAGTCATGAGTCGGATAATTCTTTTCATGCTCCTTCAGCTGTCTAGAACCATAAGTGATAACCTTCTTGTGCTGGTTGAGAACACAACCCAAACCACCATATGATGCGTCACTGTAGATAGCAAAACCTCCTCTGCCAGAAGGTATTGCCAACACTGGTGCTGTAATCAGACGTGTAACAACCCGAAAAATCAGACTCGAACTCGACTGACCTCGAGTGTGAGGTCGACATGAAAATCGATGTCATCATAGATATTTATATAATAATAAATATTTAAATAATATTAGAATAACTGTGTGCGGACGGATTAAGGTTTAAATGTGTGTTTGGGCCTTTAGTGTGAAAGCCGTGCACCGACGCATCGTGTGCCGCTCAACACCAAAACCAAACTCTATTTCAAGTGGATAAGCCTAACACACTTTTGCAGTGTTATCGCTTCGCACCGAAACCAAGCCCTTTTAGCTAATTAAAAGGCAAAGCTTCTCAAAGAAGCTTCACCTGGTTGCAAGTCTTAGAGTTGGGAGTTCTAGAGAGAGAGAGAGAGAGAGAGATAGAGAGAGAGAGAGAGCTTCTTCCCCATGGAACCCTCATGAGAAACCGTGATATTTCGATTGCAACCGCGCCGCAATCTCCGCAACCTTTGCAAAGCACATGACGACGGCCTCGCTTGAGTGTCCGCCGTTGGTAACTTTCAACCGTTAGAGATCTGGGAACAACAAGCCATTCAAACCCCTTTTTCCTTAGAAGCCCGTTTTTCAAGAAATGCTCCACCTCGTGATCGCTAACCAAGCGTTGAAGAGGTTAAGATCGATGCGTGGATCATGGACGACTTCATCTTGAATTCGTGGTGATCAATCAAGGTGAAATCGCCGTAGAAATTCGGAAAATTCGTTTCGAAACCCCTTTGGACAACGATCCTTAAAGGCGCGAAATCGATCGAAGAAAGGTTAGTTTTTCTTTGATTTTAATAGTTTAGATAGTAGAATAAATCCTTGTTTTAGTTTAGTGTGGATTTGTGTGTGATACGATGAAGATCGTAGAAGATTTGGATGAAAATAGATCAAAAATGGATGGGAGGTGAACTCCATTAATGACAGCTTTTCTGTCATTGGTGATCGATCACCATGGGGTGGTGATCGATCATCAAGTGATCGATCACCAAGGACCGTGATCGATCAATCTATAAGCCTATGGGGAGCGAGACCCCAAAAGCTAGGAAGTTCTTGCAGTTGTAGATCGATCACTAAGGTGGTGATCGATCTACAGGAGCAGGATCGATCACCAAGGTGGTGATCGATCTACAAGAGTTGGTGATCGATCACCAAGGTGGTGATCGATCAATCTGTATAAGAAATTGATGTGGACAGAAGGGGGGAGTTTTTGAAATTGCATTGGTGATCGATCACCAAGGTGGTGATCGATCTACAGGAGGGTTGGTGATCGATCACCAAGGTGGTGATCGATCTACAGGAGGATTGGTGATCGATCACCAAGGTGGTGATCGATCAACCTTGACTGTGTTGAGAGAGAGATAGGCAGGTTGGTGATCGATCAACAAGGTGGTGATCGATCTACAGTGGGTGGTGATCGATCAATGAGGTTGGTGATCGATCACTTACCCTGTTTTTGTCTGTCTTGGCTTTATAAAGTAGACACCCCGGATGTGGTGCCGGGTAATTCTCTGACACTCCTAACACTTAATGTACTGTGCCTATGGTATAGGATAAACCCTGACACGTCGAAAAAGCTTTGGATTTGCTTAGAAGATAAAACGATTCGAGGTAGGAGAAACCAACTTAAACCGCTTTTGAGTATGATTTTATGTTCATTTCATGTTCATGCCCGATTTACATTTTTTACCAAGCATATATGCATAGCATGAATCTCGTCATCTTGATTTCATTTACGATCCTGAATAATGACATCATTTACGAATTTCTGCTATCCGATCATGAGGTATATAAGTATGTGATTTAATGATTTAATCCAGATGATCCCCACCGCCCGTATATCCGAGTCCGAGCACACTTGTGCAATTGCTTTCAAATCCTCGGCACAATAGCGCTCCATAGATGAGGCATTGTTGCACTTTCAAAATTGTTCATGTGAACGATTTGGTTGGGGTTTCCTATCGGTCATTCTCGCTTACTCGTGCTATACAAATGGAGTTTCTTAAGTTAAATAGACACACTTTAAGTACTACGATAATATATCGCATGACATCGACATCTTGCATAAAGTTCCCGACTTTTAAGCGATTTGTTTTGAGTACATGATCCTGGATTTGTCTTACATTATGAGATAGCATGATCTGCATATTCAATTCATTTAGATGGTTTTTCTTCTATTGAGCTATGATGTAGCTCACCCCGCTCTAAATCACTTTTAGGTTCGCGGTACTTCTCGGCTTGAGAGTGACCAGATTTTCAGCTGATCCGGGGTCAGGCCGAGGACGAGGAGATCGACGTCGGTGCGACTTTTATCCTTTGTCTGGGTATACGAGTCTGCTATTTTTGGGATTTTGTGTAAACCTTTGGATTATTGTGCGCCTGGTGGCCACTTCTGTATTTACTTTCGGTAGATATTTTCTTCCTTTTATAGTATTACTATACATTCTATTGGAACCATTGTTAGGAACCATTGTTTTGGGTGATGGATGTCTATCACCATTGGTTCTTCTTGGTTCCTTTTTGGGAATGTATATTTTTATATATTTAGATACATGTTTGTTTTATTGCTTCTTTCTATTTTAAATGCCTGGTGATAACTCGATCTACCTTCGCGATTATGCGCTTGGTTTTCGCTATATTGAGCGAGACACTTTGATTTGTCCCGGGATCATCCAGTATGATCTGATGGCAGATTTCTAGGTGCGTAAATCCGGCTATTCTGATTATTATCGAGCCTAGTGTGTTAGGACTTACTAGGCTATGGATGTAGGTATGATTGGGAAGTGAGTTTTCTATAACTCAATTAGGACTTTAGCAAAGTTAGTGGAGTTTTGGTTTTAGCTTCTATAGGGAACTCGCAGCTATGGCTGGAGATTTAGAACTTGGGATTCGATTTAAGACTTAAATGGTGGATCTCATAATCACTTTTAAGGGAAATATTAGATGATTTGATAAATGTACGGCTATTAGATAAAATATGTTTTAAGATGTTGGAACTTTGGGCCATTGTGACTATGACAATTATTGAAGGGAATTTTGTGTCATGCTAACAGATCGAAATGGCACCACGAAAGAAGGCTAAGATTGTACACACTGGAGGAGGTGAGCCGAATAGGCAGTTGCTTGAAGCGATGCTTAGCACTATGACTCAGCAGGCTGCATTACTTACGGCAATGTTGAGAAGGACGACTCACACCTCTCCATCGACATTAAATGAATTATGTTCTAGGTGTGACGGGCGACACCTAGCGAGAGACTGTAGAAGATCTACTGGGGCTTGTTTTAGGTGTGGACGAATGGGACACTTGGTAAGACATTGTCCTGCTTTGAAAAAGGAAGCAATGACCTCGACAACCACTCAAAATAGTTCTCGCTCTTTACATCCGGCGACGACTAGAGTTACTTCGGTACGACAGGCCTTACCTGTTTCCTCATCTACACCATTTGTAACATGAGTGGTGTGGAAATCTCATAGAACGGAGGCTTGTAGGTTTCTCTCGGTGCTTGTTTTAGATGTGGTCGACAAGGACCGAGTCAAGAACCCCCGGATAAGCTGAGCGGGAGACCTCGGCGTCTACTTCTAAGCCGATTCTTCCTGTGACTCAAGATGCCCAAGGTATAAGTTCAATATCAATTGTCAAGATTACATTTTAATGTTAGGATGATTTAGGAATTTTATTGGTTTTGACACGTGCGAAATGTCATAGCATTATCACTTGTGTATCGACTTAAATCACTTGCATGACATAAATGAATTCTAAATTCAGAAGATTAATTATGTAAGTGATAGTTATATTGGCAGACTTAATAAATCTTGATAGTTACAATAAATATTTTTTAAGGAGAATTGTTTAGTGAATTTGAAATTTCCTTAATACTTATGAGAAATGAAGTTGAATTAGCAAACTTAATCCTAGTATTCTTCTTCCAAACTAATGAGTCATGATTATGGTGTATTTAAATACGTTCCTTCTAAACGTGAGTTGGTTTGTTAATCAGTAGTTTACTCTGGAAGTTTTCCAAGAATTGGAAAAGTCTAAGACAATCATGTCGGTAATTGATAGAGGATAAGAAAAATTTTAATTATGGATATCATGAGAGAGCATAATTGGATGTCGCTATGGTGGATTCCGCTGTTTTCACCTAAGCCATGATGAATGACTGTAGATTTTTAAGGAATATATGGAGATTTAGTTAGTATAGGGAGTGTGTTGAGAGTTGTGCACATGAAGAGTCGATTAATCATGCCTAAGTATTTATGTATGACATTGAGAGCAATCATTTGCAATCATCTCCTTGATTTGAAAGGCTAGATGTGTCACACTCTTTTGCCCTTCCTGTATGATCGAAATTCTATTCGCGTATCATAAGATTGGTTAAGGGCATAAAGTTTGAAGATTTTACGATCGTTGTGGTAAATTTTAGAGGTTCTCATATTGGTGATAGCTTTATCTCATTTTGCTGATGGCTTTATCTCATGTTGGCGATGGCTTTATCTCATTTTGCTGATGGCTTTACCTCATTTTGGTAATGGCTTTATCTCATTTTGGTGATGGCTGTACCTCATGTTGGTGATGGCTTTATCTCATCTTGGTGATGGCTTTATATCATTTTGGTGATATCTCTTACCACCGCTATGCATCGTAAAGTGGGTGAGTGTGAACATTTGTTCGTAGACAGATGAGACCTATTTCAAGTCATGAGTTGATTTATTCTGATAACGATAGCATCAATGTGGTGAATCGGATTTTCGGATGAATGGTATGTTTCAAAATTGGTCTACTGTGCTCCATAAGTATTTTTACAATCGTAAGGGGTCACTGTGATTAGTACAATGGAAATGATACATGATCACTAATGATCAACATCGTTGAAGTGAAGATCTGCTGAATGGACAACACATTATATTTCTTTCAAGGTTTGGTTGATCCCATTTATAGATACATTCTGGTTAAGTAGTCTTAATCTCATGATCAATATACAATTCTTTGTGGAATGAACACCAGTCAAGTAAATAAGGGGGACATCCTTAATAAAAAGCCCAACAACTAGTTTTTGCCTATGTATGAATTTTGTGGGTATTATGGTCATTTTCTTTTGACTAATGGTTAACGTGATGGTGACATACTACTGTATATAATTGCTTATGGAGGTGTGATATGAGATACCTGGTGCATGAGAAAACTGTCACACTTTTTCAGTAGATTTGGGATGAGTCTAGCGACTAGTACATTAACTTGACAATTTCACCTATAGGGGTCGTGTGGATACACTGATTTTGGGGGAAACTATTTCGACTCTGGATGCGTGTGAGTCCATTGTGGATGTGTGGACTCAGAGAGAGGGGTTGTGCATATATGACTGGCGACTGTATGGTTGTGACTATTTCACACATAATACCTCTGCGTGTGTGCATTGACCCTACGAACAATTGAGTTTTACACGGGATGTCTTTAGGGTATTTTCGAGGACAAAAAAAAAAAATTCCTTCCAGATGGGGAGATTATGATAACCCTAATTTGGAGGACGTTGAATTTATGATGGGGACTTCTAAATTATATGGCTTCCTGTAGGTAGATTGCTAATCTACGGATTATAGATGTGCGTACGTGTGGATGGTGGAAGGACTCTTTATGCATCTTCTTTACCCACATGTTACTACTTAGGGAGACGTGTTCGTCTGGTAACTGGTTCGGCTATGTGGAAGTCAAATGTAATGAGGCGTTAGATTACGATTATGTACGGTACACATGTGTGTACGGTGTGGACAATTGATGTGATCTTGCACACCTATGGGGGGTGTGTATGCTTTACATACTAGCGGTTAGAAGTATAAAGGCTTGACTAGGAATGGAGATTATTCCTTTTGCTTTAACTCTTGCAATTATGTTAAGTGGTGGAATTTAAGACGAAGAGAGAGATTTGGTGAGGGCGTTATTGCTCATGAATGTGGAGCATGGACGCCATGCGATTGTGTCGAAGCTAGCAAGGATCGCCACTAGTTTTTTTGAGATTGTTAAACCATTGGAACCCTAGAGCTTGTCGAGCTGGTGGGCTGCGAAATCGGCCGACCCAAGGTACGATACTTTAGCAGTATGTTCTTTATGTTATTGGTGTTCAATGGTGTGAAAGTCATGGGGCGGAATGGAGGATAGAACCCTAAACCATTGAATTCGCCAGTAAATCACTCAGCTACTGAGGCAAAATGGGAGCGTGAAACCAAAATTCGTGAGTCATACCTGCTTTTGTTCACCTAATGCGAGAGGAAATTTTTTGCGATTTTTAATTCTAACCCATTATTGCTTTATGTACGTGGCAATTACAATTCCATACAGTTGGAGTTGTCTAGATAGCATATACTGATACCCTATATGTAGTGAAATAGCGACTGGATAATGCCTCAATTAATGAGGTGTGTTTAAAGAAATAGTTTGACTGTAATGATTGATCAATCAATTTGGTGAATTGATCGATCAACTGCGCATTTGATCGATCAAAATAAGTGATTGATCGATCAAACCAGTTTATACTATGTCCTGTGACAAAAAGGACTGTCTGATCGATCAAATTGAGCATTAATCGGTCAATTTTATCGATGTAAGTTATATTGTGGGTTTTTATTTTTCACTCGCTATCGGAGCTTCTTGCTTTGATTCATTGGATCGCATTTTGCTCGGCTATTATGATAAACTCTAATCTTTTCCTTGTTTAAGGGGTTTTTTGTGCAATTTTGTACATTTTAAACTCTGGGACCGCGAATGACGAATCTGTCCTGTAAAAATCCCTACATCTTGGGCTCGTACATCGATGCTAACCGTGAAACCGGTCGCACAACCCTTTGTGTAACCCGTGACACCAATCGAACAAGATGTGCCACCCGTTCAAAACCCACAGCCACCACTAATTCAACAAGAACTTCCAAACGAGTGGTGGGCTTCTAAAACATTGTTGCCTGAATGTGCTTTCGACTCTAAACTATTCGAGGATTGGCTCGAAATGGAATGGGCGATCGACTATGTTGCTAAGCTAGGGTTGAGAACATTGCATGAGTCATTTTACGTCCATTTTTGTCCTCATATAGTGAGGCTCTTTTATCAACATCCTTGCCGGGGTGACACTCATCACCAATTGGTCACCAACATTGACGGTTGCGACTATAAATTTAACCAATTTGATGTCGCCGCCGCTTTACTATGTTCTTCACGGTATGTGGAGACTTGTTGTTGCCACCATATGTCAAAGATGTCCCATACCATGATAGACTTGTGGTCAGTATAGTTCAGGTCACGCCTTTACTGAGCCCAACTCCCTGATAGACTATGGATGCTTGATACTTTTATCAAGTGTGCCATAACCCCGTTTTTGCACAAGTCCGCGAGATCAATGATAGAGATTTACTGTTTGAGAAGCAGAAGGCTGCTTCAAAGAAAGAGCTGTCATAGGCTCAATTGATAACAAGAATGGTCGAGCAATATATTGCATTGAGAGAGGAGTATAGCCTGGCTCCTGGCGAGCCTCGCTTGACCAAGAATATTAAAGTTTTCAAGCTCAAGGATTGGACCAAGAGCTATAATCTATTGGTCAAGAGGTTACCTGAGGAGGGGGTTATACCACCAGCTCCAGTTGAGGAGGTGCCTGATGGGCAAGCACTAGATGATGGGAGGCATAGCCTAACGTTGCACTTGAGGGGGGTGCATCTGCTGTCCCTGTAACCAAATATTCATTTTGATGTTACGTCACGCGTTTGCTAGGGGTTCACTGCTTTATTAGTGTCTGTTAGACATTTTCGGGGACAAAAATTTCTAAGGGGGGGATAACGTAATGACCCTAAAATTCTAAACAGAACTCGACTGCTTTGATATACGTGCCTGGCACAAAAAAAAAAAAAAAAAAATCAAAATAAATTAAAAATTTGAAAATATTATTGGCAAAAATATTTTAGAACGTAGTTATTCTATCTTGATCTATTACTATAATATAATAAAAATTTTGTGACATAATTATCACTGCTTTGTTTAAACCTGTGGGGATAGTAGACCTATTTAGGTATGTTTTGCAGTTTCGAAAGCGAAAATTCCTTGAAGAGAGGAAAATGTCATGAACCTAATTTTTGGGCATATTGAATTATACTCATACCTTTTTGAAACTGGCATGTCGATTTTCGAGGACGAAAATTCTTTAAGGTGGGAAGAATGTAACAACCCGAAAAATCAGACTCGAACTCGACTGACCTCGAGTGTGAGGTCGACATGAAAATCGATGTCATCATAGATATTTATATAATAATAAATATTTAAATAATATTAGAATAACTGTGTGCAGACGGATTAAGGTTTAAATGTGTGTTTGGGCCTTTAGTGTGAAAGCCGTGCACCGACGCATCGTGTGCCGCTCAACACCAAAACCAAACTCTATTTCAAGTGGATAAGCCTAACACACTTTTGCAGTGTTATCGCTTCGCACCGAAACCAAGCCCTTTTAGCTAATTAAAAGGCAAAGCTTCTCAAAGAAGCTTCACCCGGTTGCAAGTCTTAGAGTTGGGAGTTCTAGAGAGAGAGAGAGAGAGAGAGAGAGAGAGAGAGAGCTTCTTCCCCATGGAACCCTCATGAGAAACCGTGAGATTTCGATTGCAACCGCGCCGCAATCTCCGCAACCTTTGCAAAGCACATGACGACGGCCTCGCTTGAGTGTCCGCCGTTGGTAAATTTCAACCGTTAGAGATCTGGGAACAACAAGCCATTCAAACTCCTTTTTCCTTAGAAGCCCGTTTTTCAAGAAACGCTCCACCTCGTGATCGCTAACCAAGCGTTGAAGAGATTAAGATCGATGCGTGGATCATGGACGACTTCATCTTGAATTCGTGGTGATCAATCAAGATGAAATCGCCATAGAAATTCGGAAAATTCGTTTCGAAACCCCTTTGGACAACGATCCTTAAAGGCGCGAAATCGATCGAAGAAAGGTTAGTTTTTCTTTGATTTTAATAGTTTAGATAGTAGAATAAATCCTTGTTTTAGTTTAGTGTGGATTTGTGTGTGATACGATGAAGATCGTAGAAGATTTGGATGAAAATAGATCAAAAATGGATGGGAGGTGAACTCCATTAATGACAGCTTTTCTGTCATTGGTGATCGATCACCATGGGGTGGTGATCGATCACTGGGGGTTGGTGATCGATCACCAAGGACTGGTGATCGATCAATCTGTATAAGCCTTATGGGGAACAGAGACCCCAAAAGCTAGGAAGTTCTTGCCCGAGTTGTAGATCGATCACTAAGGTGGTGATCGATCTACAAGGGAGTTGGTGATCGATCACCAAGGTGGTGATCGATCTACAAGGGAGTTGGTGATCGATCACCAAGGTGGTGATCGATCAATCTGTATAAGAAATTGATGTGGACAGAAGGGGGGAGTTTTTGAAATTGCATTGGTGATCGATCACCAAGGTGGTGATCGATCTACAGGAGGGTTGGTGATCGATCACCAAGGTGGTGATCGATCTACAGGAGGATTGGTGATCGATCACCAAGGTGGTGATCGATCAACCTTGACTGTGTTGAGAGAGAGATAGGCAGGTTGGTGATCGATCAACAAGGTGGTGATCGATCTACAGTGGGTGGTGATCGATCAATGAGGTTGGTGATCGATCACTTACCCGGTTTTTGTCTGTCTTGGCTTTATAAAGTAGACACCCCGGATGTGGTGCCGGGTAATTCTCTGACACTCCTAACACTTAATGTACTGTGCCTATGGTATAGGATAAACCCTGACACGTCGAAAAAGCTTTGGATTTGCTTAGAAGATAAACTGATCTGAGGTAGGAGAAAACCAACTTAAACTGCTTTTGAGTATGATTTTATGTTCATTTCATGTTCATGCCCTGATTTCTGTTTTTTTTACCAAGCATATATGCATAGCATGAATCTCGTCATCTTGATTTACATTTACGATCCGAATAAGCGACATACATTTACGAATTTCGCTATCTCGATGTGAGGTATATAAGTATGTGATTTAATGATTTAATCCAGATGATCCCCACGGCCGGCGGTATATCCGAGTCCGTGCACACTTGTGCAATTGCTTTCAAATCCTCGGCACAATAGCGCTCCATAGATGAGGCATTGTTGCACTTTCAAAATTGTTCATGTGAACGCGATTTGGTTGGGGTTTCCTATCGGTCATTCTGTTTACTCTGCTATCTGATCACGGAGTTTCTTAAGTTAAATAGACACACTTTAAGTACTACGATAATATATCCGCATGACATCCGACATCTTGCATAAAGTTCCCGACTTTTAAGCGATTTGTTTTGAGTACATGATCTGGATTTGTTTTCTGTTATGAGATAGCATGATCTGCATATTCAATTCATTTAGATGGTTTTTCTTCTATTGAGCTATGATGTAGCTCACCCTGCTTTCTAAATCACTTTTAGGTTCTGAAGCGGTATTTCTAAGACCGAGAGTGACCTGATTTTCACCGATCCGAGGCCGAGGCCGAGGACGAGGAGATCGACGCCCGTGACGATTTTTATCCTTTGTCCGGTATACTGAGTGCTATTTTTGGGATTTTGTGTAAACCTTTGGATTATTGTGCGCCTGGTGGCCACTTCTGTATTTACTTTCGGTAGATATTTTCTTCCTTTTATAGTATTACTATACATTCTATTGGAACCATTATTAGGAACCATTGTTTTGGGTGATGGATGTCTATCACCATTGGTTCTTCTTGATTCCTTTTTGGGAATGTATATTTTTATATATTTAGATACATGTTTGTTTTATTGCTTCTTTCTATTTTAAATGCCTGGTGATAACTCGATCTACCACTGCTGGACAGTGTCTGCTTAGTTTTCGCTATATTGAGCAGACACTTCGTGATTTGTCCTGGGGATCATCCAGAGTATGATCCTGATGGCACGGATTTCTAGGTGCAGAAATCCGGGCTGTTACAAGACGCGTCTTCAATTCCTAGAAGCTCTTCTCACACTGATCAGTCCAATCAAATCTAGCATTCTTCCTAGTGAGCTGAGTGAGTGGACCTGATAGTTTAGAGAACCCCTCTACGAACCGTCTGTAGTATCCGGCCAAACCAAGAAAACTACGGACCTCTGTTACTGTCCTCGGCTGTTCCCAGTTCACAACGGCTTCAATCTTAGCCGGATCCACTGTAATACCCTTTGCAGAAACGATATGACCCAAGAAACTAACTTGGTCAAGCCAAAACTCACACTTACTGAGCTTCGCATAAAGTTTGTGATCTCTGAGGGTCTGCAAAGTAACACGTAGATGCTCTTCATGTTCCTCCTTTGTCTTGGAATAGACAAGGATGTCATCTACAAATACCACTACTGATGTGTCCAAGTGTGGTTTAAACACTCGGTTCATCAAGTCCATGAAAGACGCAGGTGCGTTCGTCAATCCAAATGGCATAACAAGGAATTCATAGCGGTTCTGAACGCCGTCTTCTCAATGTCTTCAGCTCTGACTCGTAGTTGATGATAACCCGACCGCAAGTCGATCTTCGTAAAGAACCTCGCTCCTTGCAATTGATCAAACAGATCATCGATTCTAGGAAGCGGGTAACGATTCTTAATCGTCAACTTGTTTAACTGCCGATAGTCGATGCACAAGCGCATTGAACCATCCTTCTTCTTGACAAACAATACTGGTGCTCCCCAAGGAGACACACTAGGTCGCACAAAACCTTTGTCAAGTAGTTCTTGCAATTGCTCCTTTAGCTCTTGTAATTCTGCTGGAGCCATCCGATAGGGAGCCTTTGATACCGGTTCAGTGCCTGGGATTAGATTGATTACAAACTCCACCTCCCGATCTGGTGGTAGTCCTGGTAAATCCTCAGGAAACACATCAGCATACTCACATGCAATGGGAATATCGGATATCACATTTGTCTTCTCCCGTTGCTCTTGTAGGAAGGCTATATATCCACTGCATCCACTCTTCATCATCCTCTCCGCCCAAATAGCGGATATCAACGGAGCTACCTTAGACTTCACTCCGAAGAATCTAAAGGATCGCTCCTTTGGAGGGCGGAAAACTACCATCTTCCGAAGACAATCCACACTTGCGTGGTAAGCAGATAGCCAGTCCATTCCCAAAATGATGTCAAATCCTTTCATATCTAACAGAATCAAATCTGCCCGTGTCTCATGATCATCTACTGCCACTACCACTGATTTACACACAGTGAGTGCATTCACTGCACTACCCGTGGGGATTGACACTGTCAGGATAAAATCTAGTTGTTCTGGAGTGGCACTCAATTCTCTTGTAAATTGAGGCCGTACGAAAGAATGTGTGGAGCCTGGGTCTATCAGGGCTCGTGCTCTATGGAAGCAAATATCACAACTCCTATATAGTTTCAGCTCACCTACATACCAATATCAACATTACTGTGACGTTTTAGATGTATAGGTTTATGTGTACTATTATAATCAAAATAAGTCAATTAATTTATATATTTCCACTTTTCCAGTTCATTATATCAAACAATACCATATCTCTTGAATTCTAATCATACCTTGAATGACGTCATTTGATATCAGAGCATCAGTGGCGGTAACGGCATATGCCCGACCTTGAACTACAGGTCGAGATGATCGCATCGTCCGAAATCTTGATCCGGACCGCTCCTTGTCATCCTTCCTTCCTCGGCAGTTCGATTAAATGGCCCATCTTGCCACACAAGCATGCCCCTGTCTCTCTCCTCAGCCCTCTGCCTTGTGTGGTTTCCACACTTTGCACATATCGCGGCCGGAGTGAAGGACGAGACTCTTGAAGGTCCCTGAGTCACTGAGGCCCCGCTACCAGAAGATCCAGCTGGTCGAAATGATCTGGAAGATGTAGGAGCTGCTGCTCTCTGATATGAACTCGGTCCTGAAGAAATCGCCGGTCGAGAGTGTGTAGGGTATCTCGGAGGTCTGGAAAATCTAGCCCTCTTGTTCTGCTCTGTATCCTGAGATTGCCCTTGGAATGGTCTCTCTCTCGCCTGCTTGTCCCTCCAAGAGAATTGCTTCTGGTTTTCTTCTTCAGCTATGAGTGCCTTGGCCATCACTCCTTCATATGTCTCCATTTCCCACATGGCGACATCCTTTTGTAAATTTTGTCTCAGTCCCAGCTGAAACTTTCTCGCTCTCATCAGCTCAGAGCTACGTCTTTGAGGTGCAAATTGAGCTAATCTATCGAACTCAGCTCCATAATCCCTGACTGTCATTGCACCTTGCTTCAGCTCTATAAATTTCACCTCCCATTGATGCCTCACAATTTTCGGGAAGTATTTGTGATAAAACACCTCCGTAAACTCCTCCCATGTCCAAGGGGTGTGAGGAAACTCTCTCTGTCTATTTTGTGACACCGACTTCCACCAAGGTCCGGCGTCACCATCCAGTTTAAAAGTGGCCCAACGCACTTTCTCTACGTCGCTGCACTGTAACACTTCAAAGAGCTTTTCCATCTCTTCTATCCATCCTTCTGCCTCAATGGGATTTGTTTGACCTGAGAAGTTAGGAGGTCTCATTCTCCTAAACTCCGCAAATCCACCAGGCTGATGGGGTGGTCTAGCTGCCTGTTGAGCTAAAGCAGCTGTCTGCTGAGCGACGTTGGTAGCTAATGCTTCCAACACCTGCTCCATCCTCTCTTCATTTCTCCTTCTACCTCCTCTGGGTCCCAATGGAACCGCATTTGCTTGTGAGAGGAACTCCAAGCCCCTCGACGAGCCTATGACCTCGGGCACATCCCTCAGAGGAATCTCTCTCTGACCTGTTCTACCTCTGCCGTGCCCTCCTCTGAACTTAGGGCCCATACTGGTCTGTCATTGTGAAAACAACAACATTGATCAGTACATATAGATTGTAAAAACAATCCGTTATGAACCCATAGTTCAACCTAAAGCCTAGGACTTACGTGGCTCAAATCGTGCCATCAGGATCATGCTCTGGATGATCCCCAGGATAAATCACACAATATCTGTATATAAAGCGGAAATATACAGATAAAATCCCACAGCGGTAAGTAGAGTCATCTAATGAATCAATCTAAAAGTAAGAAAAATAAAGAAACCTTCATTTATAAATGTAAAAAGTATACATCCTCAAAAAGGAACCAAAAAGAACCATCGGTGACAGACATCCATCACCCAAACAATGGTTTCCAATGATGGTTCCAATAGAATGTATAATAACACTATAAAAGAAATAAAATATCTACAAAAATTAATACAAAAGTGGCCACCAGGCACACATAATCCGAAGTCTCCAAACAAACCTAAAACCCCAAAAATGTCTAAGCTATACCCAGTCTATGGGTAAAAGTCGTCAGCTGGGACGTCCGTCTCCTCGTCCTCAACCTCAGCCTCAGGATCAGGCTGATAGTCTGGGTCGCTCTCCGTACCGGGAGTTACCGCCTCAGAACCTAAATGTTTACAAAAACAGGGTGAGCTACATCCTATCTCAATAGAAGAATTCTAAATAAATTTGCATTCTAATTGCATAACATGGTCGTCAAAGAACAAAACTGAAAATATGCAACAGATGTATAAAACATGAGACATTTATCCAAAACAGTACAGAATTGATGAATACAACATATAATGACTTAGTGTAGTATACTTAAGTAACTCCCGTGAGTATAGCACGTGGTAGCCAGATTTGGTCCGATGGATAATCCCAACCATCGTCGTTCACATGAACAATTTCGGAATTGCAACAATGCCCCACACATGGAGTGCAATTGTGCCGAGGATTACAAAGCAAATGCACAAGTGTGCCTGAAACGGATATACCGCCGAGTCGGTGGGATTTTTACTGAATATCAAACCTCAAATCACATGCATACTTATCATACTTAACAGAATTCAGATTTCGGATACGGATATCAAATGTCGGATCAAGTACATAATAGAATGCTCATACATATGCTAAACATGCTTTTTAAAACAGAATTAAACTATGCTGAGATATGTATGACAGATATAAACCATGAGATAAAAAATAAATACAATTTCGGTTGAATTCCCCTACCTCGGATCAAGCTCCTTCTAAGCAAATCCAAAGCTTTTTCAAGGCATCTTAGTCTGATCCTAGACCATAAACATGTTACTCTAGGTGTTAGGGTGACATTGTGGCAGCACAATGTCGATGGTTCTTACATACAAATTTTCTAACTGTCTGAAAACAGGGTTTATTGATCGATCAATACCTTGTTGATCGATCAATGAACTCTTTATTGATCGATCAACACCCTTGTTGATCGATCACCACAGCTTTTGTTGTATATTTTGTACACAATTGATCGATCACCATGTTGGTTGATCGATCAATGGGCTCTGTGTTGATCGATCACCACCACTGTTGATCGATCAATACCCAATTGATCGATCAATACCTTGTTGATCGATCACCAATATTAACCCAAAATTCACCAACTCTCTGCCATTAATGTTCCTTTACTGTATATATAAATTGATCGATCACCACCACTGTTGATCGATCAATTCCCTACTCAGTGATCGATCAACACCTTGTTGATCGATCAATTCCACACTCAGTGATCGATCAACACCTTGTTGATCGATCAATAATGACGAATTTTCAGTCATTAATGGAGTTCACCAAACCAATTTTTCTAACTTATTTTTCCTTCCAAAAATTCATTAAAATCTTAAATATTCATACAGAACCTATATTTAGGGCATCCAACTGCCCATTTTAAACAAGAGAGCTCACCTCTATGTGGGCCCTTTCGGGGTTTCGGCAAACACTCCGGATGAGGGTTTCGGATCAAGCTCTCGGAGTTTATCACCGATCCGAGTTCGACGAGTAACCTTTTAGCTCTGGTTCAGCATGCAGAGACTTCACACACACACACAACCCATACCTAAGCTTTATCCATTGGTCTCTACATACCCTAGCTTAGGAAACTCACCTTTCAATCTTGCTAACCCTGTTTTATACAAAAACCCTCTTGAAAACCCACCTAGCTACAGACTCCTTAGCTGTTAGAGTAACTAGAGCAAGGGGAAGAAGAAGAAGAAGAAGAAGAACTTCCTCTAGGTCTCCCTTCCTTCTCTTATAAGCTAATAAACAGATATTTCTGTTTTCCCTTAGTTTATGTTCCGGTGTGGAGCACGAACACGGTCGCTACGACGCAACGTGCTACACTGACTCTTTACCTAACTCCGATTCAAATGAAATTACACAGGTGAACTCATCTAACCATGGTGTAACTTTATCTCAATTAATATAAATTCTAAATTTTTTAATTGATCTCGATTTCCGTACAGGGCACGTAGATCGAAATAGTCAGGTTCGTGTTCTAGATTTTTAGGGTTGTTACAATTTCAAAACAACCATTGGTATAATTGCAACTTCCCTTATCCTCACTGGCAACATGGGCATTCTATGATCTGCCATTTACGAATTAACAGTTCAAGAGCACCGTCACTTCCTGCAATAATTACGAGGACAAAAAGCCATAAAGGATGATGAGAGGACCCCATGAACGCGATCTTCGAAATGATGACGTCTGTGAATGTGAAAGGAGTCAGGTCCTTCTCTCTCCTACTTTACTAGGAATAGCTATCCTAATTAGCAGCTTTACTAGCAGCCTGCCTTTTCTTTCTACTTGACGCTGTTAGAGCAGTTTTTAAGAATGAACATGTCCCGTGTCATCACGTTATCTTGACATCTCGAAGGAGCCGCGCTGCCATAGATCTGTACCTTCTCGCTTCCCAATCATCAAGCTTCCCGTTTTCAGTTCCTACAACTTGTTCGCTACCAACTTCGTTAGTACTACAATCTTCCCATTCCTCCACCCTGTAGCAAATCTCACCATCGTCGCCGTTGTTTCCACTTATAGATTGATCGATTCCACACTCGCTACTCTTCTTAGCGATCGCCTGGCTTATATTGCTTGCACATCCTGCTTGAGTTTTTGAACCCAATATGAAAAGTTGGATACTTGGATGTTGAAACTTGGGATCCATCTGCATGGGATACTAGTGGAGTTAGTTGTTCATGTATTCATTCAATGAGGAAAGGACGTGATCTTAAGGTTGCTACATAGAACACCATCAAATTGAGGTACGACTTATGGGCTCAACCCTTTGGTTAGCCAATACAAATGACATGCTTGGTCATGATCATACGTACTTTTGCTTTTGGGATTGTTTTCACTTTGAAATTTCTCTTCCACATATCAATCATTTTTTCATGGACTGCGGTTGACCGGATTTCGTAACCCAGCTGAACGAATTTTTTAGTGACAGAATGAATGGGATGAAAGTAGATTTCAAAACCCAAAAATGTAAGCACATAAATTTACAGAAAACCACAGAAATGGCAGAGATTAGATTACCAGGACTGTGGTTGTAACAACCCTAAAATCTAGAACATGAAACTAACTGTTTCGATCTACGTGCCCGGCACGGAAATCGAAACCGATTTAAAAAATTAAGAAGTAATATTAGTTGAGATAAGGTTATACCACGGTTAGATTAGTTCACATTTGAATTTTTGTTTAAGTCTGAGTTGGGTAAAGGGTTAGCGTAGCACTTCGCGTCGTAGCGACCGTGTTAGTGCTCCACACCGGAACAAAAATAAGGGGAAAACAGAAATATCTGTTTTCTTAGCTTATAAGAGAAGGAAGGGAGACCTAGAGGGAGTTCTTCTTCTTCTTCTCCCTCTTTCCCTTGCTTTAGAAGCTGAGAAGTCTGTAGCTAGGTTGGTCTGTGAGGGTGTTCCTTGAGAAACGGAGTTAGCGGTACCCGGGGATCCCACATTATCCGAGATAGAGGATTGAGAGATGAGCTAGGACACTCCACACTAGCTTAAGAGTGTGTATGGTCTAGAGGGTTGAAAGGAACGGGCATCGACTTATCCAAGCCAGAAGCGACAAGAACTCCTAAACTAGATCCGAAACCCTCATTCGAATCGATTTGCCGAAACCCCGTGAGGGCCCTAACAAAGGTAAGATTATGTGTTTTAATAGGGGCAAATGAGATGCCCAGGTGTGGGCATTGATGTCATGATAATGGTGGTTGAGAACCATTAATGAAAAATAAGGTTGGAGATGAACTCCATTAATGACAGAGTTTCTGTCATTATTGATCGATCAACACAAGTGGTGATCGATCAATAGCAGTGGTGATCGATCAATGAAGCCCATTGATCGATCAATCTATATAGGATGTAATAGGGAACAGAGACCCAAAATGTTAGAAGTTCAATGAGAAGGGCATTGATCGATCAATTAGGCATTGATCGATCAATGAGGGCATTGATCGATCAACGAGAGTGATCGATCAAGATAGTTGGTGATCGATCAATGTAAGTATTGATCGATCATCAGGTGTTGATCGATCAATGAGGTCGATGATCGATCAATCGTACAAAAAGAGAATGTGAGCGAAGGTGAATTTTTGAAAAGGGTTGGTGATCGATCAATGAGGTATTGATCGATCATCAGGGTATTGATCGATCAACCCAAGTGGTGATCGATCAATTTAAGCTATGTTAAAAATGAGTAGAAGAGGTTATTGATCGATCAATGAGTGTATTGATCGATCAATGATAGGTGATCGATCAATAAGGTGTATTGATCGATCAATTGGGTTGTTGTAGAGTGGAGACTAAAGAGTGGTGATCGATCAATGAGAGGTATTGATCGATCAACAAGGAGCATTGATCGATCAATGTGAGTAGTGATCGATCAATAACCTCGCTTGGTTCTCGCTTTTGGTTTTGTGGATTAAACACCATCGGACATTGTGCCGGTTAGCTTTCTGACATCCCTAACATTTAAGTACTATGTTTATGATCTAGGAATCAAACCCTGACACCTTGAAAAGGCTTTGGATTTGCTTAGAAGATAAATTGACCTGAGGTAGGGGAAAACCAACCTAAACTGTTTTTGAGTATGATTCCATGTTTATCTTATATCTATGCCCGATTTACGCTTACCAAACATGTATGCATATCTTGATTCCTCGCTATTTTGATTGCTTCCGATTCGTATTAAAAACTTGCTTCGATTACATTATCGATCTATGAGGTGTATACATATGTGATTTGATGATTTAAACCAGATGATCCCCAGGTATATCCGATGCCTGGCACACTTGTGCACCTGCTTGTAATCCTCGGCACAATTGCACTCCATAGATGAGGCATTGTTGCACTTTCACAATTGTTCATGTGAACGACGATTGGTTGGGGTTTCCTATCGGACATTCTCACTCTGCTATATAGTCACGGGAGTTTCTTAAGTTAAATATACACAATTTAAGCTCTCTGATAATATACTTGCATGACATCTGATTTCTTATCTAAAAGATCAGTATTTGATTTGATTCGTCACGATTGTACATTTCTGATTTGATTTTTGTTATGAGATAGCATGATCTGCATATTCAATTCGTTTTGTTGAAAATTTTCCTATTGAGCTAGGATGTACCTCACCCTGTGTTCTAAATTAATTTTAGATCGAGGCCGTAGTTGAGAGTGACCGGACTATCGGCTGACCAGGTTTGAGGCCGAAGACGAGGAGACCGACGTTCAGGCGGACGAGTTCTATCCGTAGCCTGGGTACTAGTGTCTGTTATACTGTATTTTGGTTCTTTTGGATTATGGTGTGCCCGGTGGCCACTTTTGTGTACATTTTATTAGGATTACTTATTGTATAGTTACGCATTCTATTCGGAACCACTATTGGGAACCATTGTTTGGGTGATGGATGTCCATCACCAATGGTTCTTTTTGGTTCCTTTTTGAGAATGCATTTTCTTTGCTTAATATAGAATTAATTGTTTTAATATTATTGTTCTTTATGACTAAATGCGTTGATAAGTGACTGGCTTGATCCACCACTGCTGGGTGGTGTCTGCTTGGCTTCCGCTTTACAAGCAGACACATATGATTTGTCCCGGGGATCATCCAGAGTATGATCCTGATGGCACGGAATTCTGGGTGCAGAAAACCGGGCTGTCACAGTGGTTCTAGGTCCAGGTAAGGCAATTATGGTCTGCAAGATTGGCTCTAAAAGATGTTCTGCATAAACCTTAAACCCACAGAAATCAAAGATATTCTGAATTACTGTTAAATCTTCATGTGGATAATGAGAGACTGCTTTGTAATTAACATGATGACAGAATCTCCTAACAAAGAATATGAATATCAAGGTAGTTAAAAATTACATTTCAACTAAAGATAGTGTAATCTTTGTCATCGAGAATAAATTAAAGGCCATTTTTAATTTTTTTATTTTTTTTTATGAATTATCATTTCATTGAAGAAAGAAAAATATAGTACAACAGCTATCACTAAGCCACACCAATCTGCACCTCAAGAGCAATTATTTCCACACCAAAAGAAGCCAAGATTACAAGTTGCAACACTGGCATCTCATCTCCAACCCAAAGAAGGTTTCTTCTCTCTCCTTCCTTACCTAATTTGCCCACTTCCGTATTATCTTCCCTTTTATATGGTGAAAGGGTGTATTTTGTCTCTCCTACAATATCTAAGATCTCGTATTGAATGTGGAATAAGCACCATAGGGCCTCTTCCTTTTCCTTTATCCACGCAATCAAGTTAGTGGAGTCACCCCCCACTTCCATTGGAATATGTAACTCAGATCCATAACTGTTCTTATAGTCCCCTACATTCTACTTCCAATTGAGTATTTGATGCTGATAGGACCTAAGTATAGTATATGATTTAACAACCTCTCATTTTCACTGCAAAAGATCCCTCCAATTGAAGGTGGAATATTAATGACATTGATTACTATTAATTACATGCTAATGCATATATGCAACCCACGAACTAACAGCCTATTAACTACCAACTTATTTCAATGCAATAAGATTAGTCCTGAACAGGGTTACCAAATTCGGTTGGTAACTGTGCGAACTGCGAACCGGTTCACAGTTCGGTTGACTCTGGTTCGTCACTACTCACTACTGGGCGAACCAGCCATTCACGTACGTAGTGCAGATTGCAAAAAGGCTTTAAAGCCAGGTTACGATCCCTGCTCAAACACTTTTGACGTGAGACCGCTATAAAATTTATAGGTTATATAAACTTAGTAAAATATTTTTGAATTTATATTTTATTATTATTAAAAACTCGTTCTACTACCAGCGAACCGGGTTGGCTTGAATCTAGGGAATCACGAAGTATGAACCCATATTCAAACCCAGCGAATCAATGAATCAGGTAACATTGGTCCTAAATGAATTACCTAGGATTTGAAGAAGACAAATATATGGATGGAGGCATTTGAGAGTCAGAATTTCGAAAATACTTTATTTAAATTTTGAGGAGCACCAAGATTTTTTGCAGTTGGAATATTTCTCTAAAAAATTAATCACGCCCCCCCAAGTATTTTATTACGAAATTCGATATATATATTTTTAATTACGCGAGAGCGCCCCAATACGGGTTTACACCGCCCGTTTAGCATCCAGCATCCACGACCCCCACCCCCCCCCCCCCCCATTGCAGAAACTGCCCCCACTTCAAGGGGTTAAAAATATTAGCACCTCATTAGTGGAGCAACCACATTTGGGGTCTTGGCGCCATTAAAGCTGCTGCTGCCGCTGATCTCTAAAGTGGGTTCCTTAGTTCCTGGTTTTGAAACTTCTGCTTACATGCCCGTTCAAAAGGTGCTGGGGCACTCATGGGTTAAAAATATTAGCACCCGACTATCAGGTGATAAAAAACGGCACAGGGCCTTTTTAAGTAAATCGCCCAAAAATTTATGTCTTCAATCTTGTATACCAATTGGCCAGACTTTCATCTAGCTTCTAGGGCACCCCAAGAAATCATAAAACCAGTTTGTAGGAAGCCAGAGAGGGTATGTGAATAACCAAGTCACTGGCATCTGTTGGCTTCAATCAAGGGTAACACAAAAATCAGAGATACAAATGTTGGTTTTGGAACATTATCAGGCATCATGAATGCCTGATAATGGTCCTCAGTTCGTACTTATATATAAATGCCCTTGGTTCCATGTATGCCCACAACTGCAGTGATTTGTGGGATTTCCTTTACGCCGAAGGGAATTTGAAGCCAGCAAGTTGTCTCATAAAGAGTCAGCAAAGGGGGTCCATACACATTGCACTTCAAGTTGCTTTTATCAATATTTATCACTTACCGCAATTTTCATAATCTTAAATTCCTTGCCTTGAAAAACTCACTGGCACTTTCTCTTTCTTTATAGACCTTTCTCCTTTAGCTCTCTCTTTCCTTCATCCATCATCTATCTCTTGCCTACCTCAGGTTTGAAGAAGATTTTGACATGTCTAAGAGAATAGCTCTAAATGATTTAAGTATTCTTCAGAATATTGACTTTTGACTTACCCATCAACTGAAACACCCAAACTTGTGTGCATTTTTCCATCCTGAAGGGCCGTGGAAGAAGAAAAACCTTCATGAATTGGGAATAGTGACACAGTACATTGCCCCTATAAAGAAGATTAACGATCAATACTTAACAAACGTTCTCCTGAAAAATAATTCGAAGGTACTTCAGTAATGAAAGATCTATTAAAAACAGTCCCTTTTTTTTCCCACATTTATGCTGTAAAGTTGTCACATTCTTGAGTTGGCTCCATCTTCTCTCAATATTTGATTGTACAGCTAGGCGGAACCAATTCTTTATTGGCTAGTGTTGAACATAAGCCATGTATACAACAAATTAATGAAATTCCTACATTGATTTTGCGTATGGATATATGATTCTCATGGCTCTCCTGGTCAAACAGATATGCCATCAATATCAGCCGTAACCTTTCTAGATGTAAATTTGACTTATTCAATGTTCTTAGAGTAACTGTTCAATGATATTGTTCCCCATGGGAAACAGACATTTGGAATTAACATTATTGCCTACATGCATATTGTTTTTTCTGTATGTAAGAACGCAACCTCGCAAAGTTGAAATGATAGAATCTCTTTACGTGCCAATGCTAAATGGAGAGGGTGATGAAGTTATGAGGTGTTTTCTTTGCTATTATTATGAATGTAATTTTGTGATTCTGTATTTCTGTTTGCTGAACACATATTTGCGATTTCAGGGAAATCTTTGCTATTATTATTAAACATGTAATAACCTTTTTACCCTTACTTTAAATATACCCTCGTAACATAAGAAATTACATTTATACCCTAAAAAATCCTTGTGCCCTAATCGTTTATCTCTTGAGGGCGATTCGAATTGGTTTCTCTGTTTCTTCCTTTGCGCAAGTGTTGGAGAAGAAGACCTCCTCATCATCGTGCGACTAACGGTTCATTGAGCAGACCCTGTGCACGACCGAAAACCCTAAACCCTAAAGACCCTCTAGATCATCTTCTCCAAACCATACTGAAGCCCTCTTATTCATCTTCTCCAAACGCTATGGATCATCTTCTCCAAAAGCTTCAATTGCAAATCCTTCATTGGGTTGAAAGTCGAATAGCAAAAAAATATGCGAAGTCCTCTTCGTGCCCTCTCTTCTGGAACCTTGGAAATCCCTAAAAACTATTTTTTTCCTCCATTAAAGAGTGAAATTATTTGAGGGGTTTTGCTCACAATATTTTTAATTTGAAATGATCTTTAAATATTTAAGGAGGATTTGTTGAAATAGTGATTTTTTTTGGGCAACATATGTCACTACGTGAAAATCGACAAAAAACAACGGCTCAAAACCGTTGTAAATGTCATAAGCAACGGTTTTAAGCCGTTGTCAGGGCCGTTGTTTATAGAGCAGTGGTTTTCATATACAACGGTCCAAAACCGTGGTTTATTTACCAGATAAACCACGGTCCATGTCCGTTGCAAAAGAACAACAGTTTTAAGCCGTTGTTTTAACGGAAAAAAGGTTGTTAATTTTCTTCTGAAACCACGGTCTAAATCAGTGGTATATGTAAACAACGGTGACAAACCTTTGTTAATTTCCTCTGAGAAACAACGGTTATGGGCCGTTGTTTATGGCTGTTGTAAAATAACAACAATATTAAGCCGTTGTTCCTAATGGGAAAGAATTGTTTTTTTTTTTATTCCGAAACCACGGTCTAAATCAGTAGTATATGAAAATAACTAGTATGGACCGTTGTTTTTATTATTATTATTATTTTTTAAAATTGAAAATTTTCTATTTTTTTTTATTGTAATGAGAGCCATTTTACCTATTACAAATATTGTATCAACCACATATCACTCTACAAGGGACAAAATTCATAATCCATTCAACTAAATGAAAAAATAATAAGCCAAAAATAAAATCAACATCGTATTAATACATTCAACACCATCTCATTAAAATATTCAAAGATATTATATTAATATATTCAACAATATCCTATAAATACATTCAACAGCACCTTAGAGCATGTCTCGAATTGCTAATAAGCCCAATGGTAGAATTTTAATGTCTCATTGGTTGACACCTTTGATTGAGCACATTTCAACTCGTTGTCGAGATGACTTTTCTTTTATGATTTATCTGCCCACTTCTTGTGTGTTTTCAGCTTGCACCTAGCTCTTATACCACGAGTTTTCCTGCCATAAAAATAAACTCAGTCACATTAATAAATTTCATAATAAAATGATACTCAAAGTTTGCATGCGTGTTCAAGAAAACGGTTTATTGCCGACTTTGACCGATTTTCCCTACTTAGATACCCTTTGTGTATTATTATCAGCCTTTAGTTGAGCTATAGGCCTAACCCCTTTTTCATTCCTTTCTAATTTCGGAAACTTAAACAGAGTGTGAATGGGAAAACAAATAAATAAATAAATAACAACAAGAGAAATGCAACACAGCCAAATATCAAGCTACAATTGAAATCACTAAGAATGAGAACCACAACTTGTTTGTAAATTATAAAATAAAGCAACTGAATTAAATTAATTGTAAGGCTAATTGAGTAGTCTAATTTACCTTGATCATACTCGCTAAGTTGGGGAATTGTGTATTATTTGGAAGGACAGAAATTAGTGATAAAGTGAAAAAGAAAAAATTGATGAAAATTCGTATTCAAAAAGTTTTTAAAGGACAAAAAGTTGTAATTTGGAGAATAAAAGGGACAAAATTCCGAGAAAAATCAAAAAAGAGATATTAGAAAATTATGGAACTTAGAATTTTATTTTTTAGATTCACTTATATTTAGTTGGATTTATAACTAAAAACAAAAAAATAGTTTAAATTAGAGGGTTATAAAGGTTACAAAAGTTAACTAATAATTAGCATTATACTTGATGAAAAACTGTGATTAAGATGTAAAATTTATCATTTAATCATAAATTTGGAAAAAAAGATGAAAAATATGCTAATTTTTTAGTAAATCGGACCCAGTGCCCATGTTAGTGCAAGATAAAAGGTGTTTAAATATGGGCTCTAAATTGGACCCGGTGCCCTCTCTTTCAATTTAATAGGTCAAAGATCCCTGTCACAAAAAAAAAAAGGAAAAGAAAAAAGGATGGGCTCGAGCCCTTTATTTTATGCAATCGGCCCAACAAAGTAAAATCTTGAAAATAATCAAAATGATTTATGGACATGTAGTAGGCCTAAGGCTATCTTACACATAAAAGACTCAATCCTCTTTGTTTACTCAAAGGGGATTTGGGAAAGAAATCGGAATATAAAGGTGACTTATTAAGAAAAGGGCAAAAAAAAGATATTTTTGTTGGTATAGTCATGAGGTGCGTACTGCATCAGTATAAAAATGATGATGAATCATGAAGCTCATAAGAATTCAGAAGATTTTGAAGAGAATGAAAATGGTTTATGGACCCATAGCAAGCCCATTAGCAAGAGCTTAACTGTGTGCACAATCATCAAGACATTCATGTAGTCTGCAAATAAGAAGAGCTGGTAAAATGGAATGCTAATCTTTCTCTTCTGTTTTGTTCCATTCAAAGTGTTGATTATTACTTACCATTTAGATGCTTAAAGAGGCTGCAGACTGCTGCATGTTGGCTTTTCTATCCAGCAAGCTCTCTTCAACGATGTAATGCAGAATCCATTGCAGGTTCGAGCCCCGCTTACCTATCCAACAAAAAAGGAAATAATTCAGAATCCTTGAATAAGCAATAGATAGATCAAAGAGACGAGTGGAAGTGAAATTACTGTCCGACTTTCTGGTTTTATATAGGACTTTGTCTATGTTTTATTTGTCATGCACATGTTTGAAGTGAAATTACTGTCCTAATATAAACTAAGAGAACTCTTCTTGGAAACATAGATTTTGAGCAATCATAACAGCACTTATATTGTCACCATTAAATGTGTTGTAGATAGCTTTAAAACACCTTAATCGGAGAGGAGCAGGAAAAAATCTCTCCAAAATTCTCTTTAATATAATTAACTTCACCTTCAACATCACACTTGCTATTCCATCATATAGATGGAGATCCATTTGGCATAATGATGCTGGTTGAGGATTATCCACCATCAACACAACTGGCCTAATCATAATCTGCATAAGTTCCGAGCTCCTCCTACACGATCATTGTCGATTATAAGAGCCCCATCTAGATTTTCTGATAAGACTCCTAGAAACAATAGTCTATTGAGAATATCAAGGCTTGGTACTAGAACCGATGAATTGCTTGTATGCATTAGGATTATTCTATTATTAACACCCTTTTGAATGACGCCTATGTAACTTAGACATGGACATGAGCGTTAGAGTTCAATGAGTATAATTTTTCCTTTAGACCTAGAGTCAAACACTTGGTACACAAAAATCATCCAACCAGCCAACCAAAACAGGGTGTTACAAGCCTCAATACTTCCAAATCAGTCCTACATCTGTTATGTCAATTATCCATATCAGCCATTACAACTTCTTGGGGTTATTTTTCGTACCAATCACGATTCCAAAGTTCCAACTCAAAAGGACACACAAGTTTGAAAATTGATTGTTCATTTGAATTTTGACTGGTTTGACAAATGTGACTATTGCATGATGCTATTACGCTAAAGGGTGTGACCAAATGATTTGATCTATCATCACCAATCATTCGATTTTAAGGGTCATTGATTACACGAACCAAAGATTAATTCCCTATGTGAAGGGAGTTTTAAAGTCTATAAATATTAGGCTTTAGAGATGGATCATAGGGCTGTCAATGGCCCGGGTTAGGGACAGGAAAAAAAGGAGGGACCCTGGTTCTTTAGATAATTTTAGGGCAGTTAATGTTTTAAATATTGCAAGCAACTAAGCAGTTTGGTTAAAACAGCACTTCATTGTTGTACATGAGTGCATAATTCCGTAAATATCAAAATATAAAAAGATTAAACACAATGCATGCAAATAAATAAATAAGCAAATCACCTCAGATCCTTTGGCTTTAGATATTTCCTCAGCTAACAGAGTTTTGTTGATTAATAGCGGCAACCGCAAAATTATAAGTGCCAATGCCAGCAACCATATATTCGGCATGGCTGAGATTAGTCCAAATAGGTGTATTGAAACTGAAAACTAGGGGCTTATAGAATTCTTGCTCGCTTTACACTATTTAGTAAGGGAAATGAAGGTTATTTTGGTTAGTTATTGATTGAAGAAAAATATTATTAAAGAACTCAAAATATGCATCTATATTAAATAGGTAATGAAAGTTAATTTTATATAGACTCTTCCTTGGTGCCTTGCTCCTAATTTTTTAAGAATTGTCGCTTCCCTGCTCCCCTTCTCAATTCTGCTTCCTATTCCACTCATGCTTAGTGCATCTGAGAGATCCTGAGAGAGTTTGCACTGGCAATGACGCTGGATTGAGACTAGGAGCAAGCAAGTTGTCTAAGTTCAAAAAATAATACAAGCGCATCAAATGGTGAGTGGTGCTGCTATTTTGGTGTTGTGTAGGTGTTGAGAGTAGGATGTCAAGGAGTGGCATTGTTGGAAATTAGTCTGGAAGGGCGACAAATGTGGACTGTCAAGAGAGAGGGTCCTATAGAATAATTAAGGAGTGCTCCCTTATAAAGTGCACTTCTAGTTTGCTAGTTCTAGAAGGGAAATACAATATTTAGGAAATTAAGAGAGAGGGATCTCTTTTCGAGTTCAGTTTACTTCTGCCCTGCCCTGCTGTATTATAGCCTTCCAGGTTCTTTATGATCATACAACGAGGATTCTTTAACAGCATGTAATATTCTACTCCTTTTTATTTAGTCTTGAAACATCCAAAAATGATATCATGCAATATGTGAATTCTGTCACTTATTCGTTCAATCAAGGTTTGATTTCACATGTAAGAAAATTCGTCATCATCACAATTCCATGTTGCTGGTTATCAGTTACAAAGGTGTGACCGATAATGCAACGAATATAGTTCTCTTTAATAATTAGTTATAGTACTAAAGCCAATGTGATGATACTATTGACACAGATTCAAACCAAAACTAATTTTTTTACATTAACCCTCATTACCATGTCTTTTTTCAGTTCAAGTGCACAATGATAATAAACTGTAGACGCCTTCTCACATGTAGGCATCCCGTAAAGTTAGTTCAAATAACAAAGGCAATTATGTAATATGCATCAGGAAGTTATGTTTAACAATCCTAGTGGCAAAACTTACAAAAATACAGTCAACCAATACTTTAGGGCCTAGTTTAGACAGTTCCATATAATGTGGATTGCTCCATTTTTCAAATGTCACAATTCACTTTTTATCAATTAATGCATTTGGACAACAATAAACATTAAATTAGATGGTTCTATCAACATTTTAATATTAAAATTTGGATACAATTGTTTTTGAAAAAAAAACTAATTTTTTTAAAAAAATTTAGTTTGCAAGAACAAGAATGCCTCATTGGCTCTATCCAAATGGGACCTTAACAGTTAAGTATTCTAAAATGTGCCAAAAGTGAGAAATGAGAATGGCATCAAGGACTTAACAATTACCACTTGAATCATGCAGGACTGAGAGACATAGCCCATCGGTCTGATTAGCAATTGAAAACTTCATGCCGACTAAGGACTCCACAAGAGTTTGAAACAAGCAATTGTCATGGCCAGTGCCATCAACTCCACCTAGAAAATTTGATTTTACCAGTCCAATTACATAATTGATAGAAAGGCAAAATAGAACGACAACAACTTAAAGCTCCATACATACCTGAACTAGCAGTGTTTCCTCTACAGCAGTTTGTCTGAAACTTACACTCACATGGTCAATGTAGAAAGGAAAAGACCAAGAACTGTAGTACTAATTGCATTTTACAATTTTCTATATGTAGATCTTGGAAAAATACCTGTTGAATGCTTTTGAGATGATTTTCGGATGGTGTGCCATTCCGATCACCTGTTTGTTCGTTTATGACAACATACTCCTCATGACACCTGGAATATGAAACAACTCCAGATTCTGCTATAAGAACCTCAGACTGCCTAGTACAGGCCTTCGGTGCTTTCCATTCGGATGACCTTCTGAATAATTCTGTTGATCCAATTTGAGAACTCATGGAAGGAGATTTTAGCTGCTCATTTTCATTGGTCCTATTCTTAGTGCCATCACTCGCTTCGTGGCACAAGTTTTAAGCCTTTTCAACCTCTTCGGAAAGATCTTTTACGCCAAAATCAGCCAACTCATAGAAACGAATCCATTCAAAATACATATAATTTGTAGGCTCTAAGATAGTGAACACATACAAATGGACAACAGATAAATTGGTGTACTTAGAATAATTATGTATACGCAGATTACAGTGTCAATGTGCTTCAGTTTATTCTTTGATCAGTGCAAGCCATAATTTTGTTAATGAGCTAATAAGCCCAATTGCAAAAAATTAATTATCATAATCAACAAAGAAGTTATTCAACAAATCTTTTTAATCACCAACTAGACTAGAATTCTGCATCAATACTCCTCTTAGATGTGACAAACATATAAAACTTATTAGAGAAGATAAATATTTAAGACAACTAAAATCAAAATATAAATCACAATGCTAATGACACGCTTATGATGTTAAGACAAGTCATCGATTAGCTAGTTCAGAGTGACCTGGTCATCGATTCCAGACACAATCATTTTTGGTGTCATCGATAGATCAGACAAAGCTATAAGCTTACATTAAACAGAAAAAAAATTCTACCATGCAAATTAAGAGGGGCTATAGCCTATAAGTGCCTGACAACTAGACAAGTAAAATTGGACAGACTATGGTGCCCTTCATTTTTTGGCACTTCTATATATGGTGCAAGTAGTTTTTTTATTCAATTTTAGGGTGAATCGAATATCTGTTATAACTCCATGAATCATGTGGCATGTAGCACCAAAAAAAACGCCATACATACAAAATTGATGACCAAATCGTCAACCTTTGTGACCGAGTTGGTAGCTCTATACTAGCTCTTAGAAATCCAAATGGCGAAACTGCAACTGATTTATAGCAAGTGCAATAACTGCAGATGGAAATTCCTTGTAAAAATTAACTTGTTGGTTAGCAGTCTTGCTATCTAAAATAAAAGATCTGGGTCGAAGTCCTGATTTTCCCCCTGCAAATACTTTCTAATTATTATACTCTCTCTCAAAAATTTGCTTCTTCTCTAAATTATCATCATGGATATTATTATTATTATTGACGAATATCATGGATATTATTATTATTGGATTAATTATTTTTCTTGTAAACATTAGGTGATAGCGAGCTATAGAATGATGCATGGAGAGGGGAACATATTATACAACCCATGGGAGAATGCTGGTTCAAGTCGCAGAAAGTCAATCGGAAATGTCGACATGCGGATTGAGTCAGGATATAAAAACACAGCATTCATACGTCAAAAATATTAACGAAGGCATACCATAGTCAAGGGCGCCTGCACGAGCACATGCCTCAGCAACTCTTAAATAGAGATGGCAATTAAAATTCTCATGGATGCGAAGATTTGACAGCCTCTGCAGCCAAAACACAGGTTCCAATATGTCTCATTAAAGCTACCTCTACTGTGCAAAATGCATGAAAACTATGAAACAAAGAAGATAAGGATGGAGTGAAATTATTAAGCTATCAAATATATAACTAACAAATCTTCTAAGGCTCTGCAATATTTGAAATAGAAGCTTAATGTCCTCTCGGTTTGCACAGTTATCAAGAAGCAACCACAACCAAGCATTTGGAGGCATGGATTCAGCTTCAACATGTTTGTAAAGGGGGGACTCCTCTATATGGTTTCTACTCTACCTAATGGCAGCTTCGGATGATCCAATATGTATCGGACAGGAATACTACGTAATTGCATGTAAATCGAGATTTTGAACCATGCATGTAAATAAGATGTAATTATATATCCAAAGGTGATATGCCCGAAATAAAAGATAGTAATGAAGGTGTAAATAAGCATTTTCAAAACAGATATAATCAGAAAATTGACCTTCATCTCTCCAATGATCTTAACAGTTTTCTTGGCAGCCAAAAACTCAGCACTCATAACGTCCATTCCCTGTTGAACAGCTTCTTCCGCGATACCATATTCATGCTCCCCAACATACTTCCGCACATCCTCTGTTATTTTCATAGAACAGAACTTTTGCCTGCACATTGAACAAAAATGTGCCACCTTGGCCACCGCAAGAATGAAGTTAGCTGTAGTTAACAGTACCAAGAGTCAATAAATAATTATGATAATACATATATATATATATATATATATATATATATATATATGAAGGAAATCTGCAACAAAGAAAAATAATAAGAAAGATTTATACTGTTGTTACCTGCACATCCATCTCTCCCACGCTCGACGTGTCAGCTCCCCTTGAGTCAAAGCTCTGCAATCTGTGCACTTACTCATGAGAAGTAATACTAAACACCTGAAAAAGGAATACCCACTACAAAAAAGATGTTAAGATTTTTGCGAAGCCTACGAAGAAAATATTTTATTGCTCCTCGAAAAATTATTTAAATATTTAGCACAATACCACAAAAATTTCATTCATTGTAATAGATCATTTACCAAACTAAACTATTCACCAAAATTGAAAGTATAATTTAGATTCCCTTCAATAAAATATTCACCAATCTAAACCAAACATTCAAAATTTATCTTGTACTAAAGTATAAATTGCCATCAGCAATTGAGTCTATAGCATTATCTGTCAGTCCAAGGAAGATGCTCATTGTAGACCAACAACAAAACCAGGTAGAGAGAAACTTAAATAATTTAGATATTCCGTTAGAGAAAAGTAATTTTAACGAAATAGTAAAGTAGTGGATCTTGTGTTACCCATAAAAAAGGAATTAGCCAAATACCTCTAAGAACAATCAACTAAAATGAACAAGACTTTTGGGCCATGTAATTATATCACCCGGTGTAATATCTCCCAAGCTTCCATCACGAGCATACAACTCTGCAGTGATGTCATATATGCCATCTACTATGATTGTATATGATAAGTTTGATTGACTTGCATTTCTATCAATACGTCTCATGGCAACATTCTTATTCTTGAAGTTTTTTAATATGCAGTGAGAGGGTGGTTGTTCTATGTGACCGTCTAGATGAACCGATGATTGTCTCACTTCCTACAGAAATTTAGGAAAAATAAATGAATTGATCAATATTCAATAATGATATGAGGTAAAATAGAAATTTTGATTGGATATTTAAATTTTTACCTAATAAGAAGAACTCAACTGATCACTCAAACGAGTCATAGGTGCTCCATGAGAATTATCTTGTCTTGGAAATGCATTGAATTTCTCCTCAAGTACCTTGCGTGCCCTAGACTCCTCATCAAGTCGTCGCATAATTGTTTCATAATTTGACTCCACACTTTCACGTGCTCTCTTCTCTCGTGAAGCAATTTCTCTAGAAGGAGCTAATGAAGAAAAAGTGGTCTTCGATATACCTCTACCCATACCTCGTACATAGCCTCTTTTATCACGACCAAAAACCTATGATACAATTTTATTTGTAATTACGATATTGATTAAAAGAGCAATAATTTCATCATCTAATTTGAGAGAAAATTTACATGTGTAACAGGATCATCATCCAAATTTGCTTCTCCTTCAACCGGATTATTTTCAACCATTTTCTTAATTTCATCCTGCAAGAAATAAATAATGATAAAATATTATAATGATAAAGTCTCACACTCCTTTGTAATTATTGAAGTTTATTAAATGAACTAGAACATATAGAAGCTCACCAATTTTTCATTCATCAATTGAGAAGGGCATGTCCCATCCTTCTTGGTATGTGTGGCTATAAACAATTGTGTCCTGGTAACTATACCAGTGGGATTCTACATTTTTTGTATAATACGATGATCATAAGTAAACATTATTTATTTAGAGAATTATGCTAAATAAATATTTTAGTGATATTACCAACTCCTCAGCCCTCTTAGCTGCTCCCCGTCGACCAGTGGTGTGTGGGTTTATCATCTTTTCCCTAGAACTCCTCGCCTTTTCTCGTAATGCAGCATATTCTTTCGTCGAACACATACGAATAAACACCTTCCAATCTTCCAACTTCACACATTTCGGTGGATGTTTTTCCCGCTCTGCATCCGTCTCATATTCATCATATTTTTTCCGAAGCTCATGCTTCCATTGCTTCCAACATCCGTTAAGTTTCGATAAGACTAAAACTTTGTATTGAATTTCAATATCATACTCATCTTATAATAATATAAAGACAAGATAAAATCATGGAGTATATCGATCAAAAAATATTATAAGTAAATAATATATGTACTCACCAAGATAGTGCTCCATATCTTATCCTTCACATTTTTTGGCACATCATACCATGTCATATATGTAGGTGGACAATGTGTCCTTGCCACATGACCTATTAACGTCGACAAACATGATGAATTTGTTCCAATTGGCTGCCCATGTTCATTAAATTGAACTTTTTTCTGTATGCCTGGACAAAATATATGTTATTAGCAATACATCTAAATAGCGATTATTAAATAAAAGAATAAATTAAAAAAAAAGATTGAACAAACCCGTCTCGGTAGTCCTGCTTTGTTCTAAACTACTTGATTGAGGTTCAGTTCTTTCCATGCTCAATCCTTTGCTGAAAATAAGTAAATAGTATTTGCCAAAACCATGTTAACTTATTGAGTCATGTCATAACTATTTTTAGTAGTAAAAATAGTATACATCTTCTAATGATAATTACAAAAGCATGTAGAGGGAACATGGAGTGAGCCACATGAGTTTTTCAAAAGCATGTAGAGGGAACAAAATTGTACAAAAAGAGAATTGTATTTTAGTATTCATCATCTTCCAATGGTAATTACAAAAAAAATGAGAAATGTATTTTAGTATTCATCATCTTCCACAACATCAGTGACCAATGGTAATGCTAAAGTATCTGCATTAGTTCTTGCCTCAAATACTAATGGATCTTCATAAGCATCTACGTCCCGAGTCAATCTCTTTGGAGCATCTAAGACTACATACCAATCAGCTCTGGTTTGATCTTTGCAATAGAAGACTTGGGTGGCTTGGGAGGTAAGAATAAACGGCTCGTCATCTTCATGTGAACTCCTCATAAGCCTCCCAAGATTAACAAAAATTAAGCCTGTTTCTGGATCAATAACACATCCATTCGTTTTATCTTCTATACGTACCCAATCACAATAAAAGACTGTTTCTGTAAAGTTACCATAATTTAGTTCAAGTATTTGTTTAAGGATGCCATAATAAGTGACTTCTTCTTCCACAAGGTTCTTATCTTTGACACTAGCTCTGAAATTAGTTAAAGCCTTCATGGAGACTCCACTATTCCGCGTGCTTGTACTCGTTTCTGACTCCATCATACAAAAAAGATATCCATTGACTATGTAAGATTATACGATATGGCCTTGAAGTCTGGACCATCAACAAGACTCTTCAAGGTATAAGACTCTTCTTTTTCTAATTATTGTCTTAACCAAGGAATGTAGTTGCCCCTTAGATGTTTATCATATGACTTGTGGCCTTGGAGATTAGATTGGTACTTCCTATAAATGTTAAGTGTTAATTAGATCAAGTATTTCAATATTAATTGAGGAAGAATAATGACGATATTTAGAAATATTACTTACATCTCCCATTCAACATTTTCTGGAGAATGTTTGAGAACCCATTTACGCGCTTGCTGGTATTGCAAGTTTTGAAGGTAATAGACTTTTCCTTTTTTATCGAGAGGGTAGCCATGTGTAACATCATAATCCATGAATATTGTATCTCCTCGCTTATGCCCTCCTTCATTATCATTTGGCATATACTCCATACAGTACCTTATGCATTCTTCCATTAGATATTGCTCTGTAATAGACCCCTCTGGATAAGTCTGATTTTTTTACATATTGTTTGTAAGTCTTCATCATCCTACACAATTTTCTTTAATTAGATATCAATAATACTAGTAAAAAGAAATACTTTAAAAGTTCTATTATGAAGGTTTACCTTTCGAATGGATACATCCATCGAAATCGAACAGGACCACATGTTAGCACCTCATCCGCCAAGTGAACAACAAGGTGTATCATAGAAACAAAAAATGAAGGTGGGAAGTACTTTTCAAATATGTATAGTGTTTCGACGATGCGTCTCCTCATGTTTATAAGCTCAGCCCGATCTATAACTTTGGAACATAGGACATTAAAAAATATTGACATTTGTCGAATAGCTGCTCTCAATGGCTTTTCTTTCTTGAATGCATGCATCAACAACACGGGTAATAGTTGTTGCATGAGGATATGATAGTCATGTGACTTCAAGCCTTTCAGTTGAAAATCCTCCAAACTTACATTATACTTCCAATTTGCACTGTATCTAATGGGAACTTTCAAATTATACAAGGTTTCACAAATTATTTTTTTTTCATCTCGAGATAAGGCAAACGGAGCTTTAGGGCAATACATCTTATCATTTTTCTGCACAATCCACAAATTTTTCTTTATCTTCATATCTTTAAGATCATATCGGGCCTCAATTCCATCCTTACTTTTACCCTTTGTATCCATAATCGTTGCAATTAAATTTTCCGCAACATTCTTTTCCACGTACATTACATCCAAATTATGACGAACGGGGAGATCCTACATTTATAAAGTTAAAAATTAGTATTCAAACAAAGTTTATTGGAGATCACATAATAAAATGAAAGGAAAATTTTATCACCTTCCAATATGGTAAGTTAAATAGGATTGATCGCTTTGACCAAGCACACCTCTCTTCATTCGTGAGCTTTTTCCTCTTCTTTCCTGCTGCCTTTCCGAACTTGGTCTGAATTTTTTCCATTTAGCTTAAAACTTCTGAACCGCTCATACGACGTGGATGTTTCCCATGTTCTTCCTTACCATTAAATTGGGATTTTTGAGTTCTGAAAGGATGATTTAAATCTGTAAGGAACTTTCGGTGGCCCATGTAAGCAAATTTCTTTCCATGATGTAACCATATGGAGTCAACCTCTTCACTACAAATAGGACAACCATATCTTCCTGCTGTCCTACAACCCGAAAGATGACCATATGCCGGAAAATCATGCATAGCCCATAATAAAATTCCTTTCATGTTAAACCTAGTTTTTGTATAAGAATCATACGTTATTGCTCCAGTGGACCACAATTCATTTAATTCTACAAGCAATGGTTGCAAGTAAACATCAATGTCATGTCCAGGGCCATTGGGCCCGGAAATCAATATAGTCAACATTGTAAACTCCTTGCGCATGCACAATGATGGAGGGAGATTGTAGGGAACAATCATAACAGGCCAACAACTATAAGAGTTATTCTTATTGCCAAAAGGATTGAATCCATCTGTGGCAAGTCCTAGACGAACATTACGTTTATCCAACGCAAACTCTTTCCATTGAACATTAATTGATTTCCAACAAGAAGAATCTACGGGATGGCGCATATGACTGTCATTTGCAACTGAGCTTGCATGCCAAGTCATTTTCTCTATAATCCATGGTACACTATACATTCTTTGTAGTCTGGGAGTTAATGGAAAGTATCTTAACTTCTTCCATGGTAACGGCTTAGCCCTCGGCTTTGAAGCATCTGTTGGCTTCCATTTGCTCATACCACACGTAGGACAAATATCCTTATTTGCATGATCTCTCCAATATAATATGCAATCATTGGGGCATGCATGAATAATCTCATATTTCATACGTAAAGACTTGATTAACTTCTTCACATTGTATGTGGTATTTGGCAAAGTATTTTCTTCAGGTAGTATTTTTTTATCATTTTCAACAGTTTTGTGAAGCTTTTATCAGACCACTGATGCCTAGCTTTCATGCTCAACAACTCAATAGTGATTGACAATTTTCTATGCTCATTTTTACATGACGGATATAAAGGTTCTACTGCATATTCCATCAATTTATTGTACCCCGCATCATCATGTAAATCATGTGGAAGTTGCTCGTCATCTTCATCATAAACATCATTTAAGCAAGCATCTAAATCTTCAGTACGAACACCTCCGAATGTGTTATTCAACATATCTTCCATTCTTGGAAACCTATCATTGTTTGGGTTAGAAGTCGATGTAGTACTAGTCCCCAAATTGGCATGACTATTAGAAAACGATTCTCCATGGTGCTTCCATATCGTGTAAGATTTATCTATACCATCACAAAATAAATATTCCATAATAATCACGAGGCTATGCTTTTTAAGATTTCGACAGTTGACACAAGGACAACAACACCAATCAGGATCTTCTATATTTTCTTTTGCGAATTTGATAAATGAATGAAGACCTTTGATATATTCCACAGTTACATGATTTGCCGTCATCCACTCTTTACTTGGGATTGTTGAAGACATATTCTACAAAAATAAATGAATAGAAAAATAAAGAAAAATAATAATATAGCTAAAGATCAACGAAAAAGAACTTTAGTATACTATGTGAAAATCGACAAAAAACAACGAATAAGTTGGTAATGCAGGAACCAATATTCTACATAAACCACACATAACAACGTTTGCCTGAAGAGACCTTTGTTCTCAATCTGAATTGATCATGAGTAGTACGAGTTGAATGTCAGAATCTTACACAATCATAATGGCAAACACAAACAACCTCTACAATTTTTTTTTCCTCCTATTTTAGTGGTTAATCCCAAGTTTGCATCATTTAAGGTTTAGCATTTGTCCCGGATTAATTACCATGCCTTTGTTTGAGTTTAAGGTTATTGACCATCCCTTTCAAAGGGTTAATTGTATTTTCTTTTACTAAATCCTCAATGAAGTTGATTGTAATAACGGTATTCAATTGCATATTGCGTAGCTGTGACAGGTTCTAGAAATATTTCTTTTCCCTGAGAAGTTTCTAAGACCTTACTAACACTAGTCTTCAACTCTACTCTGCCAAGACCATGGTGCCAGGGTTTATAAATTTAAGTTTTGGTTCATCATGAATGGGACTTTTGAATTATTTTACTTGTTTATGCTCATAGGTACAAATTACTATTTATTGAATGGAACTTTTGCTTAATGTTTCAAATAAGTAATTTGGTATCACATGCTAAACATTGGTAACTTTATATTATTAAGAGGTCTCAATATCCTATTTTCCTTTTTTAGTGCTATAATATGACCCACAATACCTTAATTAGGTTAAAGGGGTAAAATCGACTTCAAAACTCGTATTTCAGTGTTAAAAAACAGTCAAAAATAGTAAAGTATTGCAAGTGCAAATTTTCTGCCACAAATCTCTGCAACACAGGCTAATCACCTCCAAATTTACTGTGCAATTATTAAATTCTGCCCCAATATTTCTATAAATAATATATGAAGACTGCGCTAAATCCCCATTATATCCTGCCTTTGATAACCATACTGAACGAGGATGAAATTTAGATAATTCACCTTTTTAAGAACAAGAGCATGATCAGCAGTAGAGATAGCAGGACATTTCATGAAAAAATGTTGTAAAGATTGAATGAAATAACAGGTATGTATCCAGTTCCAGCAATAAGGGAAGTCTAAGAAGACAACTAGATCAACTGTACAGCAGTCTCAATAGACTAATGATATAGCAGCAAACATGAGGATGAGAAGCCTTGAAAATATAATGATCCGTGACTTAACAGCAACTGGCGGCAGGGTTAAAAGCCTCAGTCAATACTAGGGGGTAATAACCCCTTGATATTACTGAACAGAATGTTTTCAAAATAAATTCACGCTATCATAATCTTCATTACAATCTGTTCCTGGGTAATTACATATATTATAGAAAAAAAGAAGGATAGAATCCTAGTCTACTATTTAATCATCCCTCCAAACTTGGACTCTAATTAACCCATTTAAAGAAAGTAAATGTTTTATGGTTTCCTAAATCTCTAGGACTCTTATTCTAAAACAATGAACAAATAGAAGGTAATTTTTTTTCGAAATCTGAAATTCACGAGAATGATTTCTCGTGTATCATAACTCATAAGGCATGTGATCACTCGTGTATCATAAGGCACGTGATCACTTTTAGTGATCACGTGACACAAGCTAACGAGATTAGCAATTTCGTTCAGTAGGTATCACGTGGCTACTTTAAGTGGTTATGTGGCTTATCTTTAGCCACCAATAAGGCTCACTCTTAATTCCCATTTAGGCCATTTAGTTGAGGCCAATTGGATCTCTATTTTAATCCTTGTTTTAATCCCCATTACAGCAGCGTTAATTCTCGAAATTTTGAAGCATGTCTAGCCCATTTTTCACACCCTTTTCGATACCGATTTTAGCGCCAAATCAGAGATGGTTGTGGATGCAATTCATCATCTTCTCAATTTGGAAGAGGTGGTTGGTACAAAATTCCATGCAGAGACAGAGTCGGGTTTGGATCCACAATCTAGATTGTAAATGAGTTGGTTACCCTATACGAGCTCCAACATTATTTGGAGTACAACATCCAGTAGTGGACTGACTTCTTTTTTGTTGTAATTTTTCTTTTTTTAATTGGAAAATGCTAAAAGATGACACACACACACACAATTTATCCTTATATTACTTTCTAATATCTTTTGTTATTTGCAGCTTCTTACCAGTCTACTCAAACGACTCAATCTGAAAATGATCCAAATAATACAGCTGTGAGTACTTCATCTTATATTGCATATCGAAACATATTTTTTTGGTGACATGCATATGACCTGTGATGTTGCTGGTTGTAGATATTTGGTGGTGGATTGGACTCAAATGTTACAGAAGACCACTTGAGGCAAACATTTAGCTCATTTGGAGAGTTAGTCCATGTGAAGATACCACTTGGAAAACGCTAGGGTTTGTGCAATTTGCCAATAGGTGTGCAAAAGCACTAATTTCTGAGCTATCTGCATATAAGAACTCTGCTTGAACCTCTGATTCAATAATTGGCTATTTTTGTATTTGTGATGCTTCAAAGCTTGTGCAGAGGAGGCTTTACTTATGTTGAATGGAACTCTATTAGGGGGGCAAAACATTCGTCTTTCATGGGGGCGTAGTCCTTTAAGCAAACAGTTGTCTAAGTTTCCTTGTATTTTGTAGTACGCCTCTACTCTCTTAAAATAAGTAAATTATATGCTTTTATGTATCGACAATTCTGTAACCCATCATCGGATGGGCGATGTAACCTCGATCCAAACCAATGGAATGGCGGTTATTACGGATATGGACAGGGTTATGAAGCTTATGGATATACCCAACCTGCTCAGGATCCTAACATGTATACTTATGGAACCTATCCTAGATATGGTAACTATCAGCAGCAACAACAGGTAGGAGCATTTATAGCCTTTCCGTCCCCCTATTTTTGGTAGGCATATTTTTGGTTTTCTTTTGTTCTTAATTTCTGTCGAGTACCTGTCCCTATCTGTTCTCATGGTTGTCTTTACTTGGCACAAGCCATTCCCTTCTCGTTAACATTTATTTGTCTTTGGCAGGCCATTTGATAGAAAGATCATTAATAGACACTAGAAATCCTAAAAAATGTGAATCCCTTGTAGTTTGGCCCAAAAATTATTTCGAATCTTAGCTGTCCCCATACTTGTTTGATTCCAGTGGAATAAAAAATAGATGATGGGCAAGGAAAAATCAATCCAAAAGTCTATAGATTTCCAGCAGTAAAAATCAACAGTCCAAGTGGCCACCAAAACGTTAACCCCCTTGCTTTCTTCTAGGAACTATTTTGGATAAAAAGAATTTCTTCTAGTACCTTGTTTGACCTCTTCTATTCATCTAATAAGTATAGGAAAAGAACATAGGGGGTTTGGAGAGAAGATATAAAGGAAACAAGGAAACATATTCCGGCTTCTACTGTGCAAAGATTCGACAAAGAAGTGATTTACAGAGCTTACTTCAGGTGATGCCATGTCAAAAGAGAACTAACAAAAAATTCATGGGATTTAACTAAGAAAAGAATTTATTGACCCAAGAGATGGAGAAGAGGGGAGAAATGGCAGGTAACAGAAGACTAAGGCCTTGTATAGCAACCCTTTTTTTAAAAAAAAACTGAGATAATATTTCTGAAAGAAAATACAACACAAATAGGCGAGCGGGGAGCTCAAGCGAAGAAAATGAAAAAGAAAAGACGACGTTTGTTATTTTTCTTTTTTTAATTGGAAAATGCTAAAAGATGAACCCCCCCCCCCCCTCCCCTCCCCCCCCCCCAACAATTTATCCTTATATTACTTTCTGGTATCTTTTGTTATTTGCAGCTTCTTACCAGCCTACTCAAACGACTCAATCTGAAAATGATCCAAATAATATAACTGCGAGTACTTCATCTTATATTGCATATCGAAACATATTTTTTTGGTGACATGCATATGACCTGTGACGTTGCTGGTTGCAGATATTTGTTGGTGTATTGGACTCAAATGTATTGTCAGACGCACCACCGCCACCGATTAATCGCTCAGATTGAGCGTTATATAGTTATATATATATATATATATATATATATATATATATATATATTCTATTAAAAATAATCAAAAATAAAATAAAAAATGCACCGATATGAGATCGGCGATACCATATCCAAATTGATACGGATACGTATCATGGAGTATCATTCCATGATGGACTGATACTGATACCTTGGTAAAAGCCAAGTGTCAAGAAGTAGGAGGTTTGACTGTTTACATTTAACTTTAAAGGTTGAAAGAAATTAAAATATCAAGAAGGAAGTCTTACTATTTGAATTCTAATCAGTGGTGAAAAGGGTGTTAGAATTAAAACCAAGTGAACCTTTTGTTTTGAAAGGCTAATTTTTGTGGGCTTATGTTATGAAACCAGGAGTTATTAAGGGTGTTTCAGTTAAGCTACCCATTTCAGGAATCCAAACATCTGGTTCTTTCTTTTGTCTTGTCTTTTGTGGTCTCTTTCATCTCATAGCCCATAGCCATAATTCATCTTCAGTTGAATTTGTGTAGTCTCATCTAACTTTCCAGAAATCCGTAATTTCTGCTGTGGAGTGGCCACCCTGGAACTCTACTTCTTTGTTTTGTGAGCTTTTTACAGTGTACTCTTGCAGTGTCCTTGGCACTTTATGGTCTATTGGCATCCCTTTGTTATCTCTATCTGACAAATTTGTCCTTCTGCCACTCTGAATTTTTATTTTGTGCAATTTTTCCATTTACCCATTAACCCAAATTGGGTATAGCATTGATATCAAGAGCTATTTTCCCCTTGAATTTATGTTAAAAAGCCCAATTTTTGGGTCTTCCTTGTATAATTTCATGCTGTTGAAGAAAAGGGTGAAGAAAAGGGTGTCTTAAAGAGTATGCCATATGGTTGAGTAGTCTTGCTTTTTTCCCCTTTTAAGCTGTTTTCTATGTGGATTATGGTGGCTAATTCAAACAAGGCTATATGAACATAGAGGAGAATTGCAACAGCTCCATGTCCCCCAGAGCTCCCCAAAAAAACTCAAAAAACTACCCCTCACATACAGAACTCCAATCCCTAAGGCCATCCTGAATGAAAAAAACTCAAAAAAAAAAGGACTTGAAGTAAACTGAAAGAAGACTATCCAATCCACAGTCTAATTCCACGTGGTGACTAAGAGATTGCAAATTTACTGTCAGTCAATGACAGAGAGTGCCTTTTAAATATTAGTTACCACAGTTATGACTCACCAAAAGAAAGATTCTGGGCTTTTTTGAGATGAACTTGATAACTATAGAGAGGTTAGCTTTTCTGGGAAAAGCCAGGAGCTTTAGAACACAGCTAGGGAAAAGTCAGGAATATGAGTCTGCTTGTGCAGAAATCTGTGTTTTCGGGATTCTGAGCTTTTCTGGGAAAAGCCAGGAAACACCTTAACGAGGACTTAAGGCTTTGTTAGGTTTGCTGGATTGGATATTGATCATTGCTTGTCAAGCAATTCTTCATCTTTTTTCGAGCAATAAGGTTGTTTGATTATTACCATGACTAGTGGAAAGAGATAATACCCAATAAATATGTTGATTCCTCGGGCTGGTGGGAAAGAATTCTTTCTATGACAGATGATTACATTGAAAATATCTCTTTCAAGGTAAGTAATATTGATCACATTCACGTTTGGTCTGGTAAGTGGGGAACTCTTGATTGAGCAAAAACTTCTCTAACTTCTTTTCTAACACTGAAAATCCTAGAGCTAAAATTTCTGACATTTACAGATCTGATGGATCAAACCAATTGATCATCAAATTCAAGAGATGACTCATCAATGCCGAGATAGATGCGTTCATTGCGTTATCGGCCACTCTTGAAAACTCTTGCATAAGAATTAACCAGGAAGATACTCGCCTATGGACGTAAAAACAGTAGATTTTCGGTCAAATCCACCTTCCAAGCTATAACTTCCAATTATGAGAAGTCCTCCTGGAGCTTTATATGGGATCTCAAATTTCTTGGTCCCTTCTCTGGAATAAAATCATGACATCTCCGATCTCCTTAGGAGGGGAATAAACATTGATAAAAAATTGTTTATCTTGCAATATTGAGAACGAAGATGATGCCCATCGATTCCTCACTGCACCAAATTTTGGCCTATTTGGGGAAAGTGTTTTTGGAGTCTTTTCTTGAATTCAAGATGTTACAAATCTGCTAATCACCTGGGAATCCATCCAATTCAGTGGGTTGAAAAATTTATTATGAACCCATCTTCACATTTCAATCATTTGGAACATTAGGCTCTCGTGGAACAACATCAGATGTTGTGGGGGTACTTTCAGTGAAAACATCCATTAGGCCCGGATACCCAGATTATTAAAAAATAAAAATAAATAAATAAAATACATATCATAGATAGAAATGGCGATGAATCATTAAAGAATCAAGTAAAACATCCATTCATTAAAGAATAAAGTAAAAAGACTTGCATGATTTCTGTTGCACAATCCATGATCATACAGTCAACATTGATGATCCACTAATTATCACAAACAAGTGGATGAGCCTAACAGGCCAGGTTCAATCGACACCATAAAAAATGGTCATTTATAATTCAATGGCGAAAGATCTGAGAGAAAGAAAATATATGTTGAATACCTGAGATCCACCAATTCGATGATCCACGATGCGTATCAAATGATCTGTGAGACACTCCGATGTCTAAGTATTTGGGCGAACAGAGAATAGGGCGACAAAGAAGAAGGGCTTCTGCTGCTATGGTTTCTGCGGGAAAAAGAAGGTGAAGAAGAAGGGCTTCTACTGCTAGGTTTCTGCTGGGAAAAGAAGATGAAGAAGAAGGGCCTCTGCTGGATATTTGCGCTCTAATCTTCTATTGCGTATTGCTAATATTCAAAACTTAAGGGATCGGCAACTTGTGGATGACATCCCCATCGAGAAGCTGCTGCTAGGGTTTACGCAGGAAAGTGATTGATTTGGGCAAAGAAGAGGAAGGGTCTCTGGGCAAAGAAGAACGAGCAATGCACGATAGAAGAGCTATCTGCGGGAATAATTTTAAGCGGGCCGTAGTTATTGATTTAAGAAGAGGAATTAAGGGTCTCCGCGCGGGATTTATTTTAAGTACGCCGTTGATTTGGTTTAACTTGGGCACCATAATTATCTTAGAGATCAAGGTCACGGGTTCGAACTCAGCTAACTTACAAATAGTACACTTAAGTGGACCGTTGTATTGGTTTAACCACGGATATGGGACATTGTATACATGAATTGCTTCTACAACGGCCGATGTCTGTGGTATTTTAAAAGTAAGTGGCATTGTTTTTTCTTTGTTTTCACGTAGTGTCAACTCCAGTAGCTATGGGTCACCTAAGAGTATAGCTAGTTTGGTTTCCTAATCCTAAGGGGGGACTTATCTAAGAAAGGGGGTTATGGCCCACTATGCTTGGAAGGATCGGCCCCGTTTCCGGGTACCCTCCGTAAGCTCCCTTGGGCAAATAGGGTGGCTGGGGTTTAAAAACTAGAAGAGGTTAATGGCCTAATTAGCTCTTGACTGAGAATTTGGGTAGGGGTTTCCTAAGGGATCTAAGGCTAAGGGCACTTATTCCTTGTATACTCCTTCGAGAGTCAGGGCTAGCTAGCTAGTGGCACTAGCCTGACTACCTTGGGCTCCTAGAGAAGAGTCTGCACTTCTAAAAGTTTAGAAAGGTAGGTCAACTCCTTTCTTTGAGAACCCCAGAGAGAACCTCGAATTTTCTAAAAGGACTAAGCTTGAGAGAGGAAAGAAAAATTTAGAGAATTGGTGAGTTTGGGGGTGGAAGGGGTCTTTTATTAGGTATCGAGTTAATTACGTGCCCTGATGCAAGTGCGCAATTTATCAATTGTCCGCCTATGCTGGTGCATGTAATTGGATTGCGCAAGCAGTCCAGTGCACTTAATCAAATTTAAGTCGGTCACTGACTTAGGGAATGACCGACTGATTGGCTCAGCCGGTGTCCTAGTTCCAACTCGCTTGGAACTAATTACTATGCGCATGGGTTAGTGCGCACAATCGAGGACTTTGGGCGGTCATAAGAGGTAGAGGCCCTATCCAATCGGGGACCAATGAGCACTTGTAATGAAGCATGCAATTAGATTACTCGCCCTGGGTCAAGCGCGTAATCGGGTCCTAGGGTGATTTCAGGAGTTGAAGTTTTGGTCTAGGTTGGACCAATTGCGCGCGAGTGATGTAGCGTGCAAGCGAGTTGCGCGCATAGGATAGTGCATGCAATCTGGAACTTCAGTCGGTGCATGGGAGTGTGCCCTAGTCCAACTTGGACTGATTATGCACATGTATCGATGCGTGCAATCGGATTGAGCGCTTATATCCATGTGCACAATTAGGGAACTCCCAGGGCCAAGTCAGGTCTGAGTCCGTGAGCTGATGTTTCAGCTCGATATTTAACCATGTACTATTGTTTCAGTATGGTCCCCATGTATAGGGTTTTAGGGCTTTTGGAAAGAGTGAGTCCTTTTCTGGAAGTCATGGGCAATTTCAAAGGTTGACCAAACAGGTTTGTATACTCTAAGAGGACAAAAATGAGGTGTCTACATGGTGCAAAGGCTTCGACAACTTCCGTGTAAAGGTTATTCAGCTGGAATAGGAGAACTAGCAACTGAAGGTAAAGGTTCTTCAGCTGGAACAGGAGAACCAGAAACTGAACGGTCATAACGCCATTATCTGGAGGGAACGGGGTTATATTAAGAATCAATTTGCCCTCTTCCAGAATCAACAAGCATGTCTATTCGAGGTATGCTTCTAAACTATGCTGGATAAATGTAGAGCTTGAGGAAATCCAACGACGAAGCACAAACACTTTTCTATGATATGTCGACGCTTCGACTATGAAGCGCCAACACCTCCATATCTAGCGTTGATGCTTCTACAGGAGGTGACGACGCTTCTCTATGATGTGTTAATGCTTCGGATATGAAGCGCGAATGTTTTTACATGTAACTATTTTTTAAACGTGAACTAATATTCTTATCATATTATAGGCATGCAGTGTGGTGGGAAGTCTATTGGGTCTCGCTAGGGATTATCAGACATATGTCCCCCAACGCCAAAGGTCTGCCTTCGCCCGAGCTTGGATCGACTTGCATCGCCTGCCCAAAGGGAAGCGATTGCCCCGAGCCCCAACGCCACCCACAGCCCCATCCCCAACCCCACCCATAGCCCAAACCCCACGCACAACCACAATCATAGCCCCAACCCCAACCCCACCCACAGCTCAGCCCCAACCCAACCCACAGCCCCAGCCCCAACCGCAACCACAGACTAAGCCCCAACCCCAACAACATTCAGACTCCATGCCCCACCCAAACCCCATCCTCCTACTCCCTCTAAACCCGAAGCCCTTACCCAATCGAAAGTCTTGCATCCACCACGGTCCGAAACCCAACCACCTACATAGGAGAGACTCCATCCCCAACCACAATCTCTTCCTCCACCACCACCACCACCGCCTACTGCGTCTCATGACGAAGGTCTTGAGATGTCCTTTATGCAACCATGCACTGAGGAGAGATCTTCGATGTGAAAAGAAGAAGAAGTGGAGGACGAAGTCCCATTATTCTTCAGGAGAAGTGAGAGGACCCGAGCTAAAAGACTCATGATTCCTCCTTCACAAACTCACTCTAAAAGAAAGGGAGAGCTGGTCTCCTAAACCCATAAAAAGAAGGCCAAAGCGGTGGGTTTACTAGCTGTTGATGCATCACCTCAAGCCTTTAGATTAGAGCGTTAGTGCTATGACTATGAACCGGTAGCGTGTCTATTTTGAAGGGATAGCAACTGATCCACACATGTCTTAATTTAAACGCAAGACTGTCATCTTGACCGTTAGGTCCTGGTGTGTTACCGTCGAGTTGATGCGATGCCTACAATCCAAATAAGAAATTGAAGACCCAGTAAGTATTAATCCCCTATTCAATCTCGTTGCTTTTCTAATTCCATATTGATATTTACACTTTCATATACAGATAATGACCGTATACTTTAGGGTCATTGATAATCGAGAGGATGACATTGAGAAGAAGAGGAAGACTTTCCGCATGGCTACCGTTGGACTCACATGCATGATCACGAATTTTAGATATTTTGAGCGGTACATTGAGCAAAGTGGAATGTACGTGCCCCCCAACAAGGTTGGATAGAGCAGCTACTACACCGACTTTTTTTTGGCGCATCATGGCACTCCATTGTTGCAGCGTTTCGTCATAAATAAAATCGCTCCTTGAATGCGATGGACTGTGAATAAATTTTTATTCTGAGTCACATCGAAAAGCCAGGACACTGGGGGTTTGTTGTGGTGACCCCCTCAGCTCATAAAATCAATATCCTTGACCCCCTCCCAGACCGTCCTCAAAAAACCAAATTTGGTGAGGCGATAAGGAAACTGGTAAGCTACGCTCGAATACTCTAAAGAGTAACGCCGAAAAATTTTATGGCTCTTAGTGGAAGCATTGTAGCGTTTAATATGGGGCATCAGTGCTTTGAAAATTGAGCGTCACCACTTCGACAATGGGGTGTCAGTGCGTCAGTGGTTTGACATTTTGCTGTCAGCGCTTTGGCAATGGGGAGTTAGCACTTTGACATTGGTGTGTCAACGCTTCGAAAATGGGGCGTCAGCGCTTTCATAGTAGTGCGTCAGTGCTCCCTTTTATTTTCTAAATGCCTGTGTAATTGATATTTTACTTTTTCTTTATTGGCAGACGCATTACCTCTCAACCCTGCTTCATATGCATGGTGGCCCGGCTTCCATTTTTAACAATTGGCCTTAGGACAGTGACAGTGTCGCCGAGTCGCTCCAAACAAACAATTATGAGTGTGGGGTGGTTTTCATGATGAAATATATAGATTATTTAACCAGGGAACTCCAGCTAGATTTCAAGCAGGAAGACATGAAAACTTTCAGGGCGGAGATTGGGCATGCCATTGGTACGCACAAGGAAGAGAATTGGGATGCCAGTGACGATGTGGAATCGCTACTATAAATTTTTTATTATATATAAATGTACTTTCACATTTTTCGACATACATAACATGGTACTGAAGAATATATGTACATAGGGCTACTTACGTAGGATAGATATACAATATATACTAAACATATTACACAAGAATTTTTTAATACACTGGATTTATTCACAAGATATATTGTTAATCTCCCATTTCGAAGCGCTGACTCATTTTATCTGACGCGTCGATGCCTCCATGACGAGAACAGTTGAGATTATATTCAATAATAACATTTAAAAGATTACGCGAGAAGACAACAGAATCCACAATTTCAAAATCCTCGAAATTCATAATAAACGAAATACCGTAATTAGAAGAGATGATGCTTCAAATTAGAATCGATGATGCTTCGACCAACGTCTGAATGAAGCGCCAACACTTCTATGAAAAAACTCCATGGGTAACAACAAATAGCGGCTTGACATTGAGGCGTCAATGCTTTGATAATGACGCGTCAGTGCTTTGACAATGAGGCGTTAGCACTCTCACAAATGTGGCGTTAGCACCTCAATTTTTTTTAAATGCATTTGTAACTTATATTTTACTTCTTTTTCAATAGACGTATTATCCTCTTGGTGAAATTAAATGAAAGAGTTTGTATTCATATAAACTGTAACTATTTATAAAAATAAAATGTACAAGAAAAAGAAAATATAGGATAAAACTAGGCAGACAAATGAGAAAAGCTGCGCGTCGTCTTCAAAATTTATCCCACCAAAAAGAGCGACTCCTCCCGACACCGGGATGTCATCTACTTGCCATCTACAAGAGGGTAGGGGTAGGTGAAGATGGGAAAGAGGGTGGAGAGTTATGATGGGGTATAGGGCGAGGGGAGATGTGGTAGACAACTCAGTGTCGTCTAGAACTCACCGATGTTGGCAAAATTGCCTCTCCTTCTTGGTTAAAATTGCTTCAAGCACGACCTTTTCCCTTTGAATTAGCGTCTCCTTCTTGGCGAAAAGAACGTATATCTCATACTTTTCCCTTTCAATGAGACGATTAAGGGTTTCACTTATCTCAGACCAACTGGGTTGTTCCACCTGGTTTAGGGTTTAGGGTTTAGAGAAAGGGGTTTTAGAGAAGAAGGGCAAAAGAAAGGATATGGTCAAAAAGAATAAATAGTCGTACTGTAAAACCACCTTTTTATTTGATTGGAATATAAAAAGTCGTTGCTTCCGTAATGTTCGAAAAGACAGCATGAAAAGAAGCATTTTTATTGGGATAGGACCAGCCGTTGCAATAACCGCTGCAATAAATTATGTTGGAAAAGAAAAAGAGGAAAGACAACACAGTCCACAATTTCAAAGTCCTTGAAATTCATAATAAACGAAACACCACTTAGGTCAAGAAGTGTCACCGGTCGTGATTGAAGTGATGATACTTCTAATTAGAAGCAATAGCGCTTCAAATTAGAAGCGAAGATGCTTTGACAATCGTCTGACTGAAGCACTGATGTTCTAAGAACAAGCGCCATGGGTAACATCAAACAACGACCCGCTTCTTATTAGTATTTGAGAGAAGTTCATGGAATATGCTACCTACCACTAACCCTCAAAATTTATTTCGAAGTGATGTTTCAAACCCTAGCCTTTTCTCTATAAAGCCACGCCCCGTCACAAACCCTTCCCATTCCAATCCCATCGTCTTTCTCTGTCTCTTAACACTAAACCCATGGCGGAAGAACCAGACCATGACGAGCTAAGTAGAAGTCTTGATCGAATATTTGAAAAGAAAATGTTCAAACTTCTGGCTGCAATAAAGAGATTAGAATAGTTGAAGTGCCAGCGACCAATTTCAAACGTTGAATCGTCTACCGAGACCCCCTGTTGCCATAAACCTCATCCCAAACTGACCCTTTTTTCTAACTTCTCACCTTCCCCCACATCTTCACAATCTCACCAATCTCACCATCAAATGTTGCATCCTCAGTGCGAGTTCCTCTATGAGGATGGTGGGTTAGAAATTTATAGCAAGAGGGAGCCATCTCTCTTGATGGAGCAAAAAATGTGAAGACCCCGAGACCGATCTCCATCGCAAACTCCCCTTCCATTCCATGCTCCTCCTCCCTTCATTATCTTTCCTTCTTCCACCTTGGCCTCAACCTCCTCGTCACCATTGTCTCGGAGTATATTTTGTTGTATTTTGTCGACAGTGTAATCCTTGCTCCTACAAATCCTTATGATCTCCTCATCAATGGCTGAATGAAGGAGCCATTTCTCTTGACGGAATAAAAAATTTGAAGACCTCGAGACAGATCTCCATCGCAAACTTTACCGTGTGTACTTGTCTAGATTTTTCCTAAGTTAACCTCTGTAAATATTAATTTCCATATTAATAGAAATATTTTTTTTGTGTATATTATCCCAAAAGTTACAAATTTGTAAATAGACTGAAACAATTAGCGCACAGTTAATTGAAGCGGTGACGCTTCAATTAAAATTCAATGATGCTTCAAGTTAGTATTGACTACGCATCTAGTTAGAATCGACACCACGCCCATTTCGAAGCTATGAAGCATCGGTTTCAAAGCGATAATGCTTCGAGTTAGAAGCGATGGCGCGTCTTAATGAAGAGAGCTGAATATTAAGGTTGCTTCTTTATTAGGGATACTAACAGCCATTGCAATAAATAATATTTATCATGATGACGTCCATGCTTCAATTATGAGGCGATGATGCTTCATTAACAGAAGCACCAACTCTTCGGTTAAGGAGAGATGACGCGTCTAATTGAAACGCGCAGATTATACGGTCAAAAGATTAAACCGACGTAAGGCTAAAAGGCTTTTTTATTTTTAATTCCAAGGATTGTTTATTGGGAGCCATTACTTGCACATGCTTTTTAAGTGATTGCATCGACGTTAAAGAAAGACTTTGTATTTTAGGGACATGTGACATGTGAAAACACAATCTTTCCTGTCTGATTTAAAGTTCATGATCTATAGATCCTTAGTGGATAAGATTAGAGCAAAACACGATATTTATCGTATGATCTATTGTTGTCAACCATAGAATCAAATAATAACATTTTACTATATTTAATCACATGATGAAGATTATATTTTATGTCAATCTTATCCACTAAGGATCTATAGATCATAAACTTTAAATCAGACAACCTAGATTGCGTTTTCACATGTCACATGTCCCTAAAATACAAAGTCTTTGTTTAACCTTGGTGCAATCACTTAAAAAATGAGTGCAAGTACTGGCTCCCTTGTTTATTTCAGGAAGAGGCAAATTTTTTGGGATACGAACAGCCGCTGCAGTAATTTATGTTGGAAAAGACCGCGCGAAAAGACAACACAATCTATAATTTCAAACTCTTTGAAATTCGTAATAAATGAAACACCGATTACCATCAAGAAGCATCATTGCCCTTGATTGAGGCGCAGACGCTTCAACTTAGAAGTGATGACACTTCGAAAAACGTCTTATTGAAGTGCTGATGCTTCTAATAATAAGCGCCATGGGTAACTTCAAACCGCGGCGCATTCTTATAGTAATTTGAGAGAAGTTGGTGGAATACAGAGGGTCGATGCAATAAATATGAAGCCCTCCCCAATGACTCACAAAATTACTTCGGCGGCAGTGCACCATGATGACTACAACAGTCTATTTAATGAAGTTGCATGACAAATTATTGTTTAAAGGGTATCATAGCACTCTAATTTTTTCATCTTTTGTTGCTCCTTCAATTAACTGTTTCATCTTCCTTAGCCCAGACCGAAATGCCTCATAATGGTTTGAGAAGAAGCCACCAGCTAGCATGCCAGCATTTTATCAGTTCCTATGATGGTTCGATTATTGACATCCCCAACGACAGCAAATTGGTTGTCGTCCCTGACAACTAGCATGCTGTTCCCCCTCTCCTGAAGAAGTTATAGTCATTTTAGATGATGACGACTTTCTCGTTATGCTACCGGTGGTGGGAGACCCAGAGCCCCTTCTTCTCGGTGCTTCTTCTCTCGACTCCATAGCCGATTGTTCTTCTTCGGCCTCCACTTCTTTCTCTTCCACCCCAGCCACAACCTCCATCGCTACTATCTCCAACTCCACTTCCTCATCCACCACCGCCAGCATAACACATTCCCCACATCCGTTTACACCTCTACCTCCATTTCCGACACCATTTCCACCTCTACCTCCACCGCTACCTCCTCCACTTCCGCCGCCTCCCCCACCCACAACGTGCATCACCGGCTCAGCCTCCCTTCATTCTACCTCCTCCACTTCCGCCGCCTCCCCCACCCACCACATGCATCACCAGCTCAGCCTCCCTTCATTCTACCTCCCTTCAGTCTCATTCCTTCTCCCCCCTCGACCTCAGCCTCCTCATCTCCACTATGACGGCGTATCTTTTATGGTTTTTTGTCAACAATGTAATCCTTGCTCCTACGGATCCTTGCGATGACCTCATCAAGGACTAAATTAGGGTCCGCTAGATTGTCCAATGCATCAAAACCATGTTCAATTTTAGCAGTCCCATTTACGATTAAGGAAGACAGTGTATAGGAAGACTGTAAAGAAAGACAGTGTAAAGAAAGACGATATATAGAAATAATTTTATTGTAAAGAGATAGTTTTGATTTATAAATGAAATCTTTTTTGCATGATTATTAAATTCTTTTTACTTGATAAATAGTTCTGAGTAAAAAAAATGAAGCTCCATAACTATATGAAAACTTCAATCCATAGGAGTGCATTCACGAAAAAATTACATAGTCATTGGTGCTAGGTTGAATCGTACGCGCTTTATACATGTAGCAGCTTCGCTTCGCTAGAAAGCGTTGTCACTCAAATGGGAAGCAACGTCGCTTCATAAGCAAAGCGCCCACGCTTCAAAAAATGAACCATGGACGATTCCTTCCCGAAATGCTATTACTTTTTTTATTTACTGTAATAAGGGCTTCAACTTATAAGTAATGATGCTTCAACTTAGAAGCGCTGACACTTCTAGTTAGAAGAGATGACGCTTCTACTTAAAAGCAATGATGCTTCTACTTAAAAGTGATAACACTTTGACAATCATCTTACTAAAGCGCTGACGCTTCTGTAGAGCTATGCCAGACGTGAATTCTCTAAAGTTTGGGGAAAGTTATTGACTTTGTTTGTAGATCTTATGCCCAGTGCACTCGGCACTATCATATATTTTTAAGATTTGTTTTTGTTCTCCCTCTTCAAGGATAGAAAACCTAGGAAAAATCAACAAACAGACCTTAGCAAAACTGACTGAGACGCCATCAAGGGAGTGTGGAGCCATTATTTTGGAGTAGACGACTCCCCCTTCGATCGACGTTGTAGTTAGCGCAGCCGCCCCTCAAACTTGGCAGAAACATCTTCGTTCGTGGCCACATCCACTTCAATTTCATCCTTTACCCTTTCAAATCGCGCCTTCGTCTGTGCCAGAAGCGCGAGTTGTTGCTCCAGAACCTTCGCCTTCTCAATTTCAATCATATGATCGAGGAATCTGAAGACTTGGGTAATCTCGAAGTTGGGTTGTTCTGCCATGGTGAAGGGGGCTTGGTTTAGGGACAGAAGGCAAAAGAAAGGATATGGAGTGAAGATTAAACTGACAGCATGCTAAAAGGAATTTTTATTGGGATATGAACAATCGCTGCAATAAATAATGTTTATCTTGAGGACGTCCACGTGCAGTATTCTTTCTGCCACATATTAATTGTAGCTCCAATAAATAATGTTTATCCCGAGGATGTCCACATGCAGTATTCTTTCTGTCACATATTAATTATAACACCGATGCTTCAATTAATGGCCTCTAACAAGCAGCGCTGACGCTTCTAACAATAGGCGCCATGGGGAAGATCAAATAGCGGCGCGCTTCATTTTTCTAGCGTCATCACTTCCTTCCGGAAGCGTCGTCTCTTCTGAAGCACCATAAACCATCGAAAAAAGAAGCTCCAATGTGACGTGCTCACGATTTCAAAATAAAGCGACCATGCTTCGAATGCGTAGCGTCTGCGCATCCTACACGAAGAGATTACGTTAATAATAAAATTGATTCACTGTCAATCTGTGATACCACACTTTTCATCATCCCCTATTCTGGTTGGCTCCGTCCAACAGTAGCAACCATCATCCTGACCCTCTTTACCAGGTAAGTTATGATTCTATGACCTAACTCACCACAACCCTTACAATCATATTTTTTCTTATTTGATTGCTCAAAAGCAACCTCCATTCTAGACTTTATTCTATCATTTTTGCTTGGCCTACCTTTGGTGACACATTGTATTAGATGATCACTCACTATAGTGTTGGCATGCTCTTACAATAAAATTCTATTGCTTGCCTCGGAGGAGCCGCCTGGAGAGGCTGCGATACTAGTTCATCTTTCATTGTCTTCTTCCATTCTAATAGCCTCTACGCCTTCTAATAGTTTCATCATCCCTTCCAACGTGTAATCTACCAAGCGATTCGATTCTATCCCCAACTGAATTAACTTCAGTCCAGTTTCTCTCAGCTTCCATATTTCCATCGTAGATACATAATTGGAATCCTCTTTCTCACCGACCCCTAAACATATAGTACTGTATCTAGCATATTTCGTTCGTCGAGATAGAATGTACTTAGAAGGAATTGGTCTACCTCTTCCTTGAAGTAAATATGGAAGATGTGAGAACACAAAAAACCCTCTATCTCAAAGTGTTTGTAATCACAAGTGGCTGTGACATCGCCACATTCGAAACGAACTTTGAATGTTCGATCGCTATCCTCCGTGCGATCCCTAAAATATCTATGCACTTGGTATACAATAATCGGCCTGACTTCCTCTTCGACTAGCTTTTAGGCCTTAAAAGAGACAAACTTTTAAAACTCAGAGTGAAATCTATCGAACATGATTCTCGTATACACAGCAGCAACATGGCTCTCGATTGAATCTCCGAACAAGAGCTCCGGTGTCGTAGACATTGAGAGGAGAACCTCCTTATTTTCTTTATCATGACGAGATTCGACGGCAAAATCGTATTGCTTGACAAATTCTGTCAAACTCGTCTTGGTATTGACAGAGGTATCGAAGAAAGAATTTATACTTTTTCCGCATTGCATAATGATCATGCCGACTCAAAAGGTATTACTCAAGTAGCATGGAATCCATTTTCTTCTAAGAGCATACATTTATTTGAACCAAGCGTGGTCTTACAATTGAAACTCCTCGATGAGTTCTGCCCATCTCCTTTCGAAATCATTAACTGTTTGACTGAACTTGCATTGATTGTACTTTCTCCCGAAATTCTCAAACTTCACCTTCAGTTAAGAGATATGGTTCAATTCATTCCTCCATATGTGTCATATGTCGAGGCGATGCATGGTCCCCAAAAGAACTTTGGAGATGGCCTTGCTCATCTCATTGCACTGATAAGTGATGACTGCAGTAGGTTTTTTATGGCCCATACACTTCAACCACGTGTTAAACAACCAAATGAATGTCTCCTCCATCTCATCCACGAGCAACACACATCCAAAAAGCGTCGCCTGTTAATGATGGTTGACCCCCGTGAATGGAGCGAAAGATAACAGCAACTTGTTTGTTTTGTAAGTGGCGCTGAATACGACCACATCACCGAAACATTCATATGCCATCCGTGATCTGTGATCAGCCCAAAATATACTACGCATACGATATTCTTTGTCTAGTTCGGCTTCAAAGAAGAAATCATCTCCTTTTTCTGCCTATCAATAAAGGATTTGATTACGTTCATGCACATCGGATGGATGCTACTCTCCTTTCTCACCTTCTTTATGTAATCTCAAGTTTGTTGAGGGCTTACCGTCACTCCAACCCCTCCATCCAAACTCGACAAAATAGAAGAAGTTTTAGAAGGAAGAATTATGCCATCAAATGCTCCTATCGATGATTTACTTATCTTGATCATCTTATTATGTAATCGTAGTTCCTTACCTTTGTAGGTGTATACAACTGATAATTATGCTGCTCTCTAAATTCCATTGCTTCCCACAACTTTTGGTCGTTGATCCTAATCTTCAACCTTGCCTCACATCTGCATCTATTATCTCTTGAATACTTTATATTAGCATGTATTTTGTGCTTGTCAGACTGTTTGAACCCTGTAAACGAACATGCATATTTTCTCTTTATAATCTCCTCCTTTGTGGATTTATAAGTGTTACTTTTCCTAACGCTGAAACTAACTTTCGTATAAATTATAAAAGTTATATGTCTCATCTTCAGATTTGAATTTCAAGCTGATACATGGCTTCCATTCCTCGCTGGTATTCTCGAACCCTGCACAACTATCCAACATTTTCATATAAACTATCACAACTAAGTGAAACTCCTTTTAAAGAAACCATCTCAGGGGTGAGATTTAAATCAACAAAACCTACATTGAATCCTCCAATGGAGTCCATTATAGACCATGCATTAGACGATAATCAAATCAGTTATGGAGTCCATGAAAACATTTCACAATGAAGCGATGACGCGACCATAAAAAGTGTTAGTGCTTCAATATGGAAGCGTCGCACTACGATTGAGAAGCGTCGTCGCTTTTATGTCTAAGCACCGTTGCTTCCTATCGCTTCACATATAAAGCGTGTGGTTCTAAGTCGATTATCATTTATATATTTTTGAATGCTTATAATTTTATAATCTCCACCCTGTAAATAAGTGAAGAGATCCATCAATCATGATTCACCCTCTGAAACCAGAAGTTCTGGTCCTTGAGGTATAATATCAACCACTTGGTGTCCATCAGATGCATTAGCTATGGTTATTTCATATCCCCTCTTTATGTACTATTCTGCTTACTATACCTACTGTTGTCGCATTATAGACTGTATTGTTACTCTTGCTCCCATCAAGAGAAATCTGACCCCTTCCCCTATTCCCACCTACGTATATGGGATATTTTTCGAAGTTCACTGGGGAAAGAATTGGAAAGATGATTTCACCATATTTTTGACTAGGAACAAGACCTATCACAAGAATATTTGAATGGGGCAATAACTCTGAAAAGATAGATTGCCCATCTTTTCTTTCATCTCGGGAGAAAGAAGATCGGGGGGAGCAAGTACAAGAAGGCTGCTATTAGCTGTTAGAAGTCTCTGGAAAAAGCTAGCTGAGAAGTGACACGCTAGGTGAGACTGCTAACAGCTGCCGTGGGAAAGACACTACTGCTGGCTATGTTGGACATGATAGAACTGCAGATGTTGGACTTAACTTATGCTCCGACGAAACAAAGAAGGGGCTCGAGTGCGGCATGCTATACTATACTGTGACGGTTCGGCTCAATACGGGGGGAAAAAGGGGGAGTTAAGGTTAGCTAGGGCGAGAGACGAGCATATATCTTTGCTATTTGTCTTCCTTTTTTCGACTTGCGGTTGAGGGAGTGAATGCCAGATTTAAATTTGGCTTTTATTTTATCGACCTTTGGTCGAGGGAGTGAAAGAAAGAGCTTAGGTATGTGCTTTTGTATCGCCCGTAGGGAGAGGGAAGGGGCTACAAGTTTTAGGTATGTGCTTTTGTATCGCCCATAGGGCGAGGGAAGAGGCTACAAGTTTTAGGTATGTGCTTTTGTATCGCCTGTAGGGCGAGGGAAGTGTATATCAAAAGTTGTTATTTCGGATCTTGCCCTTCGGTCGAGAGAAGAGGCTGCAAGGTATAAATCTTGCTTGTCTTCTTTTTATCGGCCTAGCTAAGTATGTGTTAGTGAGCGTATGTTTGTTTTTTTATCGCGCGCTATTTTTGGCGGCTGCGCCGCTTAAAGCTCAGTGGTAAGTATACACTCATGCTAAGAGCGAGCGTAGCGAGGGAAGCAGAGCGAACGAGTAGAGCGAGAGAGGGTCCGGCCGGGCATAGTTTATAGACTGTAAACGCACGCAAGCTTGGGGCCTAAGGGCCCACCCGGACAGAACAGCCGGCCCGAAGAGAGAACAACTCCGGAAACGCTCTCGCTCGGGCTTGCCTCCCGGCAATACCTTTGCTTTCGCTCAATTAAAAGAAATAAACTACACATTTGCTTGCTTAACACAATACGGGCGGGTTAAACCCCCCTCTTAACTCCCCCCAGAGGAGAGAATTAGAGCTGGTTGGCTGCCCTCACCCCCGGGGGGGTATAGGATCGCTCATATATATGAGCTTTGGTATGAATAAGATCTTCAGTATGAGAGTAGGAGAGCTATAGCTCGGGTAGTAAACTACCCTAATCCGATATGTATAGCTCGGGTAGTAAACTACCCTACAGACTGTGCTAACAACTCGAAAGAGACCGAAGGGAACACTCGAGTATAGAGCATAGAACCAGAAGAGCTACTCGAGCTAACAACAGCGAACAAGAAGATGCTAACATACGAGCAGATGAGTAAATCGCTTCACATACGAAGCGATGTCACAGAATATTCTGAAGCCCTGCCACCTGGGTGGATCTATAACATATATATGTTATAGTTTATAATTTTATGATCTGTAAGCTTAAAATAATAACAGAAACGTCCAAACTTACCTCAAATGCCATTGTTCTGTGCTTTATCGAGCCCCAGCTCCAGGAAAAAGGAGAAATATTCTCTTCTATGCTTTTATCCAGTACGAGCTCCAGAAAGAAAGAGGAATATGCCTCTTCTGCACTTCTATCCAGTACGAACTCCAAAATGAAAGAGAAATATGCCTCTTCTACGCTTCTATACAATACGAGCTCCACAAAAAAATAAAAAGTTATCGCTTCTGTGCTTCTATCCAGTAAGAGCTCCTCGCACAAATAGAAAGTTGTCGCTTATACGCTTCTATCCAGTAAGAGCTCCAGTAAGAGAGAGAGAGAGAGAGAGAGAGAGAGAGAGATAAAGTTGTGCACTTCTATCCAGACCATAATCCAGTGAGAGAGAGAGACTGTGCAGAGAAGTGCAAGTGGCAAAGAGGAAATAGAAACGAGGGAGAGAAAGAACCTGAAGAGGGAGGAAATGAGAAGGGATCTATACCATTTTTTAAATTATTTTACCATCATATCATGACAAGACCTTCTCCTTGGGGACAACACTTCCTTCCTCCGACAGGTATAGCCTTCAGTTCGTACCTACTGCCTATTTTACCTATCACTGATAATAGGAAAACCCTGCTGTGGCTAACCCGGGATAGTGCAAAAGCACTTTCCACGTGTCCGCTCCTCATTGGGGGAGCGTAGAGAAATCTCTACGCCCGAGCTCATTTTCCCTAATAGAGTACCCAGTAAGTTGGATTCCCCAATAATAGAGTACCCGGGATAGTACAAAAGCAGTTTCCATGTGTCTGCTCTCCAATAATTTGGTATCTGGTGGAGCTTCCATGTGTCTGCTCTCCAATAATTTGGTATCTAGTGGAGCTTCCATGTGTCTGCTCTCCAATAATTTGGTATTTGGTGGAGCTCCAATAAGTTGTATCGATTAATCTAAAAATATATATATACCTCATTGTACGTAATCCATTCAATAAACCACTAAACATAAGCAACACAGTTAGACAATTCTTCATAATAAAGCATTTAAAACACTTAATCCACCACCAACCTCAAGAAAGTGATTCAAAAGACCCAAAAAAGCCCTAAATTCTATTTCCCTAGTGATGAATCTTAATTTTAAATTATACAACTTTTGCGATTCATTTGATAAAAAATAGCATCGGAGCATCATCCACAGTGCACTGGCCAAAACATCTAATCTAGGGCTCTCAATGGACCGGATTAGGGCCGGGCTAGGGTTCAACCCGGCCCTAACCTATCCGGGCTGATTTCCCAAATTTTTTAGCCCGGCCCTAACCTGTGCATGATCTCATTAAGCCCCTCTACTGGGCGGATATTTTGGACTTTTTTCAGCTTTTTTTTTCTAATAAAATTAAGTTGGGCTGTTTTTCTAGACTATTTTTTTTAATAAAATTTGGTTGGGCTTGGGATGTTTTTTTTCTAATAAAAGTTTGAAGAAGGTTAAAAATTTAATTAAATAATTATATTAACATTATAGAGGCTCAGGTATAACGGTTATGACAGACAACGGTTATTTCATTTTAGTTTGTTGGACAATGGTTATGACGAACAATGGTTGCACAATAGTTATAGCGGACTGGCTTCTGATAGGAGGTCGGTCCAGAAGAAACTATTG